>CM042439.1:8186632-8731632 GCA_023631565.1 Gymnocephalus cernua | reverse complement strand
GAAGAAGAAGAAGAGCAAAAGGAGAAAAGAGGAGGTTATTTAAGCACTCAAACTATTTCCCCACAGCCAGGCAGTAGCAGAGCTTTCCAGGGCTTTACTTTACTTATTTGAAACTATTTAAAGTCTACAAAATCAATCAATTTGATTTTGTGAATGATGATGTTATTTTAACCAATTCACAATTGCGTATTCACAATTCTACAAGTACAATGTAGTGACTGAGATCAGAGTGAATTGTGATGAAGCACGGGCAAGCACCTGCGGGTGGAAACCAAGCTTTGCTCACAATAGAGAGTAAATACAACACAAGCAACCAACAGCACAAGGGAACCATCACAACAACACAGCAAGCCCATTTAATTACTGTCATTGTCACTTTATCTGGTCTGGAGTCAGTTAAATGCAATGTAGGACATCAGGAGAACCAGTAGATCTTGTATAACTATCAACTCAGCACTAGCTAGCACTCTATTTACACACAGAGACATACAAGAAAAGGCGGGGTACTGAGAATACACACTGTAGGTACATCTGCGTTCTCACACACCAAATACACTGCCTCTCATCATACACTCTTCTCCCACTCCTCCCAGTTACCTCCAGTGAACTTCGAATTACATCGCCAAAAGTCTCCAGACGTTCCCTGTGCTGAGGCTGCTGTTGAGCGCAAGGCAGTGTGTGGCAGAGAAACACAACACCAGCAAATCAAACAGGGTGGTCCCACATGCAGTAAGGTGCAAAGCTTCACAGTGACCACTAGATGGCAGAGCTATCACTTTCAACTTAATACAGTCGATATTTTTAAAAGAAACCGTAGTTTTTAAAAGGCGTGTAGGATAGTTTCCGACTAGGAGATGGCTTTCACATATAAAGCTTGCACGCAGGAGGGTAGATTACTGATGTCCTTTTCAAACATTGAATGTTAATGGCATCCTGTAGATAGAAGATTAGGTGTGCCTTGACCTTTTTAAATAAAAAGGGCAACTACACATTAACTGGAAAGAAAAAGGTTTCCACACAAATGTTTTGTATTTATAAAAGACCATGGATATTTCCCTAAGCAATAATGTCATTAAAGCTTTGAAAACATTTAATGTGTCTAATATCAAAAACACTATATTAACAACAAAAACAAAATTATTTTAACATTGTTATCAGTAATAAAAGGTTTTTAGTAATATGTAGTTCCAGCCATGGAAACTTCCTTCAAAACACCCACAGCTTTAAAGTTCCCTTGAACTACAAATTTCAAACTTACCCACTGTGAGGTAACTCATTTTACAGAGCTAAATCTCGAGGCTACATATCAGAACAATTTTGAGTACCACTGAAAAACATTAGCTTTTGTGGCTAACCTTAGCTACATCGCAGGTTAAATACCTGTACAAATATCTAAGGCTCATTTGGTGCATCAGTACAGAAAATGTTTCAGTCTGAATCTTCCTACACGTTTCAAATGCTGCACCGATTTACCCCGATTCTGGAAGAACAAACCCAGGTGTAAAGTGCACAGAGGGTAGTTAAGGGGCCTGGGAGGTTGAGGGATTAACAACAGAACAAGGGCTAGCACATGTGAGAGCACTTGTTAGGGATAGACAGTGGTCATTATGTGCAAAAACAATTATTATGATAATTAATGTTTTTCTTAATGTTTATTAATTGTTCAAACCAGCAACAACTGTTGGCAGCAGTACATGTAGGAACGGCTAATAGATAAAATCAGATCTGAAGATAAAAAAAAAAAAAAAATTACCATTGCAGGGTGCTAAACACTTTCTGCCTTGCAGTCAACACAGGAAGTGTGTGTGTGTGTGTGTGTGTGTGTGTGTGTGTGTGTGTGTGTGTGTGTGTGTGTGTGTAAAAATGTGAGAAACTCACTCTTCCAGTTACCAGGGGAACAGTAGTCTCAGCCTTGGTTCTTTCTGCTTCATCATAGGAAGGTAGCGTAGTCGCTACGTTGTATGATGGAGGCTTGGGGTAAGCCCCGTCTTCCTTGTAGTCAAAGTAGGCTGGAGAAGAAACAGCACAGTTCCAAACACAAAGGCAGAAGTTTTACTTATACAAAGTCGTATTTCGTATAGGCAGACAGCAAACTGGTAACTGCATCACACATTTGCTGTCACGTCCAAAAGCCACTATTTAACATGCGTTGTTGTTCTTGTGCTTGGTCAAGACTTGGAGAGGATCTCTGAACTAGTATTTCCTCCTTCTCATCCACCACGGATAGCAAACTGACTTATCAACTTTACAGCTTTGAATTAAGACATTCATCTCGGACCTATATGGTGCGTTTAGCTATCAATTCATTTATCCTTTTGGAGCTGCAAAAGTGTATACTGCAGTTATATAGATATTAATATCTCATAATTCCTTGACTGCTTTGTTGCTGCTATGTTTCCTCTGGTTCTCCATTGTGCAGACCAACACAAAATATGACTCCCCAACGTGCCACCATTGCAAATGACCTCAGCACCAGTAAAACATCTGGATGAGTCACAGTCTTACCAGCATTATCCACTGCAACACTGCTGTATGGAGGTGGAGCATCAGCTGCTACCTGTGGGCTTTCTTCTGGGTCCTCCTCATTGGAAAGCTGTGGGGGGGAGGGGGGGGGGGGCACATCCTGGTTTATTTAGGGGTACAATACATGTGTCAGCACTAGCTGCACTCCATTTGAAACAGATGCTTTTAGGTAAACAAGCTTCACACTGCCTGTGTAGTAATCACTTATTATTGTAACACCCTGGCCTACTTAAAAGAACTCACAATCTAAGCTTCAATAAAAATCAAGAGGAAATGAGCACCAACTACAACATGTTTCTCAGCATTTCCACTCATGATTCAGCTAAACCATTTATCATATGGGCAAGCCCATATGATAAATTAACACTAAAGTCAGTCTCCAGGAGAGACCACTGAAGTGGTGCTGAATACCAAGTAGTAAATCTGCAACACTGGGTTAGCAGAGGTATAAATTACAGGTTAACAACACCTTAGTTTTCCCTTTGGTGTGGATGTGACACTTTATTGTACATGTCCCATAGAACCCCATCATTTCCTAGGAAAGGTGATATCCCACCATACATGTGTAGGATTACATTACAGGGAAAATATTTCACACATTCTAAATGACTCATTCCAATTAACTCCAATTACCTTATAGGGTAACCAGTGAGTCGTTTAGTCAGTAAAATAAGCTGAACATGCAAAAATATGAGATGTGTCACTGGCGTGCTTCAACATATATAGACGATTAACTATATCCTCCATGCAAATATTAAATTAATAATGAACTAATATTTATTCGGTGTTAAATGGAGCCATTTTCAAGGTTATTAATTCCCCTGGAAAATAACACACCAAACTCAACTCAAGTAACTGTCATTCCTAACATTTTCTCGCAATGTTTCTCTACCAAATAAAATACATCATACGAAACTTACAGCTACCTCACTGAGGTGCACTAAAATAACTAACGTTAGGCCACAGGAAATAATTGTTTTCTAACAGCGGTCTCTAATGCGTCTGTACATTATTGATCACTGATATCAACCAAATGAGCAAACGTAAAGGACTAAAGTTAATCTGCGCTACCAACCTTGCCAAGCAGGTTAACAAGCGGATTTAGCGGTTAAGCTAGCTAGCTAACTAGATGACAAGCGAACACATCCGCTTGCTGTAGCTAGCTATGTGTTCCAAACATTACCATTAGCATACACAGAGTCGCCGAGAAGCGTTAAATTAAGTTAACGTTACACTTCAATGGTAACTAACGTTAGCTAGCATACAATTAGTATAGCTTAAGGTTAGCTGGCAGGGTAGCTGGCAAAGCTTTCCTGGCATAACTCAACAAAATCAGACAACACGCCCCAACAAGCAATCACGTAGCTAGCTAGCTAACGTTACACAGTCATGTAACGTTAACGTTAGCTTTAACTAAAAAGCTAACACTGAAGCATTAGTATCGCATTAATTAAGCTAGCGTGTTGTCGCGTGTTGTTAACAGCATAGACAGTGAAAGAAACAGCGAACTTCACCCGATTAAAATAACGGAATAAATCGCAACAGAAATGACCTAGCTAGCCAGCTAGTTAATTAACGACAATGACATCCTTGAATAGGAAACCGTCACTATCAGGAAGGTGAAACCACCGACACACCTGGGAGTGTCAGTCTGTCAGCGTCACGTTAACAACAGTAACGTTATACAGCTGATGTTACCGCGTGATGTTAAATCTTTAACGTGTTAGCTAACGGTATTAAGTAACCAATAGTGTTTTCATACCTGCTGATATCTGCCGCTCGGTTCGGCCATTCCGATTTGAACGGCTGGGAATCAACAACAGAGAAAGAGACACCCAACGAAAATTATATAACAGTAACGTTACAAAATGTGAGCTCAATCCTCGCCACAATGAAAACCTGTTTCTCCCTCGACTGCTCGGTGCTTACACTGACGTTACTGTCAAGTTTCTGTATTGGTTAGCATAAAACAAGGCTTCCGGTTACCTTTTTTAAAATTAAGTCCAGATTGAGAACTATTATTAGACAGGACATATATTGAGTTATATTTTGTTAAGTACTAGGTAGCCTCCATCAGTACTAATCTGTTTATTCAATCAATCTTTCTTATAAAGAAACATTACCACATTTGTTAAAAAATGAACATTTTCGTTGCTTTATTTTGAAACCAAAACTGGGCAGTTTCTTCTTCGTTCTTGGTTACTTGACGTAGGTCTTGCTCGTCAATCGATTGACGTCATTGGCCACAACAAACCCTCTATCGCCCCGATTTGGAACAAAGTGAAACAACCATGAATATCATTAAAAAGTTACAGCTCTGTGGAGATAGGTCTGGCAAGCGAGGCAATAACGTTACTGACAGAATTATCTTGGAAAATTAAAATACTGCGTAAAAGTCATCCATCATCAGTTGTGGAGGAAGTACTAAGATCTTTATACTTAAGTAGTAGTATGTAATAATTAACAGAGTGAAAAATAAAGTGCATAGGCCATATGTCTTAATCTTGATGTTTAAGGAAAAGTAGCAATAAGCACTTCTGTTTCAAGTAAAAGTCCTGCATTCAAAAATGTACTTAAGTAAAAGTACAAAATTATTTAAATAGCCTTAAGTAGCCTACCAAACGTACACTCACTTGTGTATTGATATTTGCCTCTGAATTGTAGTTGAGTGAAAGTATTAAGTAGCAGAAAATGGAAGTACTCAAGTTCATGTACCTCAGAAATGTACTCATACATTTTAATGAGTAACTCATAAACATCAGTAATTAGCACATTACTTACACTATGTCGCTCACTTAATATATTGTTTAACACACTCAGAATAATAGGCATCATTGTGCAATAAAAACAAATGCAATTGGGTATTGTAAGGTTTTATTGTATCTTTATCTTAAATAAAAAGACAACAACAATACCTGTGACACTTTGTATGCAAGCTCAAATGTTGGAGAAGTTATATCTCAGATTAATTTCTAGTCAAATTACTTGGTAGGTTTCCGGTACTTAAGCAGCACAGGGTAAGTGGTGCCTATGTGCTTTTGGTTGTAGTGGTGGCAAACAATCTCCACATCATAGAAACTGAATTGGACTTTGACACGCTCGTTGGGCGAGGTGAGGAAACAGAGAGTGTAGAGGGCGAACTCGAACTCGGGACTGACGCCGATGAAGATGCTGCCCTTGGGCTTTATACCGTCCTTCCAGCTGAACTGTAGCGCCAAGATGTGTTTGTTCTCGTCAGGCTGCAGTGAGAAAGAAAAAAAGAAATGGCAGGTGATGAAAAAGAGGAGGAGAGGATGCTGAGGGATGGAAAAACTTGTAGGATTGTTTGACAAAAGCAGCCATGGGCTCATTCTCATCGGTCTGAGGAGAAGAGACAGATGTGAAACAGATGCAGGCTGTCAGTGTTTCACATACAGTATGTTATACACACCACCTGACATACAGTATATAGGCCAATTTTTGCCAAGAAAAGAGGAAACAAAAATAAAAAATAGAAATACTCATCAAAATTATAAGATAATAAGTCAGAATTTTGACTAAGGCAAAGTTAAAAGTTTGACTCATTTAGTCAAAATCTTTGACTTTTAGCTCATAATTTACGATAACATCAGGCTTATCATTCATATTTCTATGTTTATCATCCACAACCTTTCATCTATTTTCTTTTCCTCGTAGAAATGTGCTTCTATATAACATCATTTAAAGAGACACACATTCAGCCATTAGCTGATGATAATATTGATAATATAAACATAATGATGTCCCTTGGGTCCAGTGCTCCATGCAAATACGTTTGCATACAGTACGCTGCATGATACTTGTAAACTGCAATAGGTGATTGTGAAAAATATGCAAAGTAGAATATGAGAATGATGCATTGTTTTAAACTACAGGAGACTCCTTATGTTTAAATAGGAAATGGGTAGTACTCAGCGATTTGTATTAGGCTCAGATTAGAAAAACAAAATACAGAGAGCTATTTTATGTATGTATTTTATCGCTTGTATCTTTTTTTGTTTTCTGTTTTTAATGCGTTTTAATGTGGTTTCTGTAGCACTTTGAGATTCTTTTATGAAAAGTGCTTTACAAATAAAATGTATTATTATTATTATTATTATTATTATTATTATTATTATTAGCTGAGCAGAAGGTGAGAGAGCAAAGGTAGTCATAGAAGGATGTGAGGTTTCTCATCAGTGTGCAAGAGGTGAGAGCAAGACTGCAAAGAGTGCAGCTCAACTTTTGGGAGGAGAGGAGGTGAGAAAAGACAGGAGGACAGATGAAAGATTTGTCAGATATATTGATATGAATATGTGATGGGGAAATACAATACAGATAGGGTGGTGCTAAAAATATAGTCTTGCCCCCATTGTGGTCCATCTTTGTTAAAACAAGAGACACAATAACGTTGTACCTGGGGTGAATTTGCATTGACAGTGTAGCCTTTGTAATCGATGTGCCCCAGCTTCTCTTGTAGATAGAGCTGGATCCAGTTATGAAAGCCGATGACAGTCCGCCCTCCTCTCGTCTCACCAACAAACACGTGTTCAAATCCAGAGGAGTCTGGCCTGAAGGGAGACAGACACATCTTCTGATTTGTTGTAAATCTGATGTACTCTAGGCTTTTCACGCCATATGGTCAGTTATTTTGTCTAAAGATTCTCTCACTTGTTACATGCAACAACAAAAAAAAACATTTTCAAAAGGTGTAAATTCATCAGCTCATGGTCATGCCCCAAGCTCAGTCAATGTATGGAACTTTATAACTCTAAACTTAGCATGTTTGCATCTATTAAAATGACTAAATTGTATTAACTCATGTGCCATGTGGACAACATGTGGTATTTAGTTGCTGCTTCCTTCCTGAACATGCTACAAATAAACATTTCAGTAATTCTACTCATAGTAATACTGACTGGATGTGCTACACTGAGCCAGTTTCTCAGAGTAAGACAGTTACCATCATAGTGCCAGATTCCACTGGTGAAGTTATATTAGGTCCTGTGCCAGATTCCACCCACCTGCTGGATCCTCTCCTCGCATAAAGTTCAAACCAGATCCTGTACAGCTGCTCCTTGAATTGTGTATCGTCCTTTGGAGAGAGGTTATTCTCTACCAGGTATTTGTGAGCTATCTGCAAACAAACAAGAATTTACTATTAAATGTTGTCATTTACATTTTTAGCCACACTAGCGCTGTGGCACAATGGATGGCAATGTCAGTCGGTCGGTCCATCACTTTGGTTCAAATCGAAATATCTCAACAACTATTTGATGGATTGCCAGAACATATAAGTAAATGGATAGATAGATAGATAGATAGATAGATAGATAGATAGATAGATAGATAGATAGATAGATAGATAGATAGATAGATAGATAGATAGATAGATAGATAGATAGATAGATAGATAGATAATTCATCCCGAGGGAAATTTTAGAGACATTTTAAATGTTGCTTAATTAAGATAGTAAACATGGTAAACATTATACCTGCTAAACATCAGCATATTAGCATTATCATTGAGTGCATGTTAGCATGCTTACATTAGCATTTAGCTTCAAGCAAAGCTGTGTCTAAGTACAATCTCACAGAGTATCTAGCATGTCTGTAAACGTTTAGTATAAAAGCAAAAATGTAGTAATAATTTAAATTTTAGTTTAATTGTATGATATGATAATTTAACAGCTGCTGCCTAATTCTTTCTCATTGATTCTTTAGTAGAAATGGGCCTTTATGAGGCACAGCACGATGGGAGAGTTTATTTCCAAACGTTCCCACGGGTACCTTCATAGTGGAAGTTTGAATGATGGAGTCCAGGAATTTGTGGTTCTCTGCCACCTCCTCAGGGGTTACAATTTCTGGCTCACCGGTGTCACTCACATAGTTATCCAACAGGGAGATAAAAGCTGTAGAAACAAACACAGACACTTATCAAAAAGTGGTTTGTTGTCTGGGACATGGATATAATGATAATGAGAAATCCTCCTTTTCTTCAATGGGACAACTGCCTCAGAGTGAACTCTGAAAACCAGCTGTTATATAACTCAACGTCCTATACAGCTCACATGATACACAACATACTGTATCTTTGTGAAAACATCACTAGATAAGAACTGCCGGAAGGAAGCATGTCTGAGTAGTTATCATGCAGAGGAGGATTTGAAGAAGCCAGTGGTTGCAGAGGAACATCTTTCTGCACCCAGCACAGTGAACTCTGCATACTCTGTGGTTATGCAACATGCCACAGTTCGTCATAGGGAGATTATGAGTAGATGAAAAAGGTTTACTCTGAAGAAAGGCGACGAGGAGGATCGTATCAAACTGGTAAGCAGTGCAGTGGAATGTGTGAAGAGATCATGTCAATTCAAACATTTGTGTAAGAAGCAGACTCATCCCACAGAAAACAAATAAAAGACAATAAACATAAAGGCATGACGAATGCACTTTTGACATTCTACCCTCATGCACTTACCTAAAAAAGTCTCCTTTTTGAAAATGTTCTCATCGACAAATGTAAACAGAGGATATCCTGCTGCATCATTGTTGTCGCTCATGGCCATGCTGTCTCCAGCTTTGCCCTGCAGCAGGAAGAGAACCACTCAAACTTCAAAATTGGACTTGTGCAAATAGTTAATGTCACTGCTTTCTGTTTTCCCATAAAATCTCAGATGCTTCCAGCATGCTTCCATACATTTTGCATTCAGTCAGAGCTACCTTTGCAACATGGATGCACTGCCACAGTGCCAGACCGATAACCAAACCACTTATAAGTAGGTGATACAGAGGAGAAACAACAGAACCAAACAAAGATATAACCCACAACTACAGTAAACATATTCTGTTGTCTAATCTGAGCTGGCAGTTTAGATTAAGACCACAATTTCCACAATTGTCATTGCTTGTCAAATGGTCTTTTACCTCTCTGATTTTCTCTTTTCATACTTGACGTTCCATGTGAAAAAAAGATGATTCAAGGTGGTACACAAAACCAACACGAGGCTCTAAAATTACTGATTGAGCAATTGTAGATGTGTTTAAGGGCCAGCTAAAATGTCAATAAAAATCTAGGTGTGTGTGTGTGTGTGTGTGTGTGTGTGTGTGTGTGTGTGTGTGTGTGTGTGTTGTGCACCTGCAGAGAGATTCTGTAGTCTTTTCCAGGTTTGAGTCTGTTGACGTCGTTGTCCCACAGCTCCTGCACCATGGCCGACAGCTGTCTGTCACTCTCAATCATGATGTGACCGCTGGGTTGTGTTCTTGGTCCTGGAGTGGAAGAGCTGGAGGAAAGGAATAGTCGATGAGTTGCTTGAAAGCTTGGTGTTAACAATGGTGGACATTAAAAAAAGGCACATTTACTCTAGTAATTAACTAAAGTAGAATTTTGAGGTACCGGTACTATTTCCGAGGAAGATATTGAACTTTTTGTTTTTTTAGTTTTAACATGCAAAACAGCTGATGAGCTAGTAAAACATGATGCAGTGCTAAACAATCTTTGGACTCATTTTACATCATGGTATTGGCAATGTATTGTGGTTTATTTTAAGGATTTGTTTAGATCACTTCTGATCTTTAAAGTGAGTATTTAATTTTATTGGTAAACGTCTGTCGACAGAGAGTATTTCACATTTTAATTTAAAAAACTGTTAAATTCAGTAACTTTCAGTGGGGATAAAATTGTTAGAAACATGTCAGTCCGTCACAGTAGTCTCAGAGCATCTGTTAAGGAGTTTCATTATAGGCAATAATCAGTAAATGTCTTCAGTGGCTGATAAAACTTGTGTGAGCTGTGTGTGACTTGCGAGTCGTGGAAAAATAATCCTGTTTTCTTTTTTCCAGTGCATACAGTATGATTTTGATTACAATTATTTACTATAAGAGTGATGATGTTCAATGAAATTGCTCAACAAAACCCGGAAATATTCTGGTGTACAGGTTATCAAAGAATTGGAATTGCTGTTTTTGCTAACATGTCTTGTCACTGATTTAAATGTTGGTGTAGACAGGAAGGCCTGAAATCTGATTGTGAAAATCATTCAAATTGGTTTTCTTCATTTTTGGACTTTTAGTAGACTTGTATTATTGATTTAAATGTTTTGTAAGCTCATGCGCCCGATCATGGTTGTGATCATGAGACAATAATAAAACTTCATTTATTCATATTTAACCATCCGTTTTGAAAGATAGCTTTGATTCATACAGCCATCTGTCGGCACTGTATTGGGGTCATTTCAGAATTTGAATCTGACTAAGACTAAGACATGATAAATTGAAAGTCAACATATAAAAAAAAAAGCAAAAATGCCTTTGGAGTTTATTTAGCAAAATGCTTCTTAGATAGACAAACACATTGATAGAAACATATAAAAGTAAAGTTTTGTGCATAACAATGAAGCAGTGATTTGATAGGCTATCATGAAGTTATTGTGTTAGTCCACAGCATCGTAAAAACATAATTGCCTCCCCAGCCAGACAGAATTCATCCATCCATCTCAACACCACCACTGCATTCCACAAAAACATGGCTGCCAACAGAACACACATCGATGATGACACTGAGTTTTGGGATCTTCATCACCACCATCCTAGCCCCAGGTCGCATCCCATCAGCCACCACATCAAGAATCCACTGACCTTTTCCTTTGAGTCTCGTCCTGCTTTTCTGGTTCAGCGAGGAGAAAACGATAAGTGATTTGAGGGTTAGTGAAGGCCCTCAGTGTTGGTCAGGTGCTGCTGGTTGTGGTTTCCTGTGTTTGTGAGAGCAGGTGTCTTTATGGGCATAGTAACGGTTCAGTCAGTCAGTCAGTCAGTGTATGGAGAAAGACAGGCAGGGGGGGGAGGGACAGGTCAGGAGAGAGGGGCCATTTTAAAAGGTTATCCCCTGTCAGCAACTCTAGCCAAAGGGATTACACCATGTTATCGTCTCTTTTCAATCTGAGGCTAAAACGTGAGCTCTTTGTTTCTTTAGTATTCCATTGTTTCTCTGTGTCACAGTATAACCTCTGGAGTAAAGGGTAAATGTGGGTTATGTTTCAGGTAACAAGGTGTTGTAAAGGCTTACTTGGAGCACTACAGAGCTAAACGGACAGAACATATTCAATTGTGGTTTGTGAATAATTCAGATGTGACATTTCATTCTAAACTATTTTAACTCTTAAGACTACAAGTTTGGTCGAAATTGCGGAAAATTTAAATAAAATCCTTAACATTGAAAAAGAGTAGTGATATTTCTGAACAAAGTCAAATTAAAGAAAACCCTTGTATCAGGTTTGACATTTGATCAGCATTTGCTTCCTTACTATATTCTTGTTGAATGACATGTAAAAATAGTTGTATATATTTATACATTCATATAACCCTTATGTTTCCATTTGTATTTCTTTACTTTTTACACTGAATGCCGTCTTTATTAAACCACAAAAAAAAGGAAAGAACTACTTTGTGGCTCCTCCTGTACTAAGTTATGTATTGTCTTACAAAACATTAACACATCATTTTAAAATAGCTTAGAGGCAATGGGACTTGAAGGCTAAATGTGGTCCACATTGGAGGTGTACATTTGTGAGGAACTAAAGTTAAACTTAAGTAAAAAAAACAAAATATAAACAGCTTAACAATGAACACCTGCAATATGTCTCATGACCTCACAGCAACAGTGGTTGGTTGGTTTGAGTTGGGTGTTCCGTTGCTAGTACCAACCACTACTGGCAAAGTTCAAGGCAGTGACATGGTTACAGCCACTATTTTGTCAGATCTGTAACCAAGCATATACTGACATCTTTTATCTACTACTGAAATGCACGGTTTCTGTGATTTAGTTTTTCTATAATCAGCTTACTGCTAACCCATGTGGACTTAAAGTTGATATTTTACTGGTGTTGTTTCTTTCTGACATAAAGCACAATGTAACTGATTTGACAGCTTGTCTGTGAATCCAGTTTCCTTGTTACTTTATGATACCTTTGGTCTCATCTTTTTTTAAATTGTAATCACTATTACTGAATTTGTTTTCCGATACTAGTTTGTTTCATAATTGCTTCCAGTTAAAACCACAAGGGCCAATTACTATCTTTACCTTTTATTGCAAGTATCTCATTTTTTTAAGATACTTTTTGGGCATTTTAGCCTTTAATAGACAGGACAGAATGTAGACACAAAAGGGAGGAGAGAGAGGGGGAAGACACGCAGCAAATGGCCGCAGGTGCCCGCTCTACCAGGTGAGATACCCAGGCGCCCAGATCCAATGAATAATTGACTAAATGTTATGTGGTAACATTTATTTTTGCCAATGCATTTTTAACAGGATTCTGCAGGTCCTGCATTCAAATGTTTCTTACATGAGAATGAAGTGACAGCGGGTCTGCATTGAAGGGAAAGTGAATCCATGTGCATTTCAAGGCTGAACAAGAGATTGTCTTTTAACCGGTCCAAACCAGAATCAATTATCAAAGTAGTCTGCATTTTTGATGCAGTAAGGAGCAAATCATTTAACATTGATAGGATTTGATGCAGTGATCAATTTCAAACAAAACCACCTCCATGAGATAGTCCCCTTTCTGAGCAAATGTAAAAAGAAAGAAAAAGAAAATAAATTAACATAAAATATTTCGTTGCATTATCAAGATTATATGGCCTCTCCCTGACACTAATTGTTGGCAAAAATAAAACTTGTACAAAGGATGGTGTTAATACATCTTGTCAAATATCATTCCTACTAAGTATATTTACTGAAGAGTCCTCCATTATTACCTTCTATATGAAAACAAAACATGTGACTAATGAAATAACAAAAACGTTCCCCACAACCAATCTCATAAAATTCATCTTTTCAACCTACCTCATTTTTGTCATATGATGTGCAAAGACACATTTCTGTAAATTAACTCATCTCAAGACAAAGAAAATCTCAACATAATTTTCAGAAAGGAGAAAAAGAATTGTTCTGTAATTATGTCTAGTAGACAAATCCCCAGGTTCAACAATCAGGATACTTAATATGACAAAGTAGGGCAAATGCAGTCCTTTTCCCTGCAACACCCAGTTGCTAGCTAATTGGAAGCAAACACCTTAAATTAATCAAACTGAGTCAGTGGTTCCAGTATTACCTGTTGATCATTATGAGCCTATGAGATGTCAAAACCCATCATGAAAAAGTCTAAGTAGATCTGTAGACCTGATTTAGAGTATAATGACGAGAACTTATTCTTGTTTTGGAATAAAGTCCAGTCCTATGACATTGTCATATCTAAAACATTCACTAACCACATATTTTTGATGGTCATAACCAAGAGCACTTTAAAAATAAAGAAAAAAATAATGTCTACTTTTACCAAAATATATCTCTGAGCTAAAAGCTAGAACTGTTATGCCATTCCTGACCAAATGCTTTATATATATATATATATATATATATATATATATATATATATATATATATATATATATATATATATATATATATATATATATATATATATCGTAAGTAAGTAAATATGAAAAATTTTCACCCAGACATTGAACGTTTTATACCCAAGATGCCTGATCATATTCAATACATAAACAATAGTACATGGTTGTAGTGGCACTGTTGTGCTAATGCAGGCATAGAAAGTGCCACAGGTGAAGTGATGGTTATGTGAGATAAAGTGCTTTCAAATGGAGCATACAGCAATGAGGTACTGCACAGGTTGTCAGTCCTCCTCATCACTCCAGAAGGCATCTTCTTCATCAAGATCCACACCTTGGAAGAGTCTGCAGCAGGAAAAGAAAAGACACACTCAACCAATGTTCTTTCTTTCTTTCTTTCTTTCTTTCTTTCTTTCTATCAGGGATATGATATGGTTGGGCATAGGGTTGGGTACCGAAACGCGGTGCCAATAGGGCACCAGTTCGACGTAAACAGTAGTAACGAGACCGAATAGAACGAAACTTTCGGTTCCTTTTTTTTCGGTTAGCTAGTAGCTGGATTAAACACAATGGTTAAAATGCTGACCTCTTACATTAAGCGGCGTAGTGTGTCTGTATTTACCTGTACAGGATTCCAACACCGAGACGTAACAGTCTGACTGCAGCTGCCGTTGTCAGAAAAACAACAGATGTTTTTCGATATTTCATTCACTTGAAACTCGCCAGCCTTGTCGTGCATTTTAAGTTATTGTAAAATACCCTTTTCCCATCTGGTGCTTGCTTTTGTCATTTACCAGCAATTTACTGGTGAAATAAGTCATTGTTATAGTTATTGTTATTACATTATTAAATCATTCATTTCATTTTGACCATATGGCCTTAGCAATAAACAAGCCGTTCTTTAATGCCGCTGTCGTTTTGTGCTCCATTTTTAATATTTTATATAATATACATTATAAATATATCATATATATTTCGGTTCAGGCACCGGCACCGTTTTAAAAGTATCGATTTAGCACCGGTATCGGAAAAAAGCCAAACGATACCCAACCCAACATTTAGATTTTAACAATTATGATTCCAATTCCAATTCTTCCTTTCGATTCTGGTTCTTATTGATTCTCGATTCCGATTCTTTAAGGGGTGGAGTAGAAACGGGTCACATGCTTATTTCACAGAAAAAGTTTTATTCAATGGTAATTTAGTTTTACTGGGCTTTTTCTATGTAAAATAAGCCACACTTTAGGGTGCTGCTTACTGTGTTCCATGGCTGCAACACAACAAACGCCTGGAAGTACGGGTCACTATGGAAACCAAAACTTAGTTAGTTACTTAGTTACCACTAATTTGGAACCGATGATCGGATTCTAAACCAAAACGATTCCAATAAACAAACCATTCCATTGGAATCGTAATTTTTGAAACGATTCCAAGTTGGAACTCAATGCCCAATCCTAGTCAGGGACTACTTGGCTGGAGTGGTAAACAAAGTAAAGAGAAAGAAGATCACTCACTGGTTGTAACATGGTGAATGTGGGTTGTTGAAGTGACTGTACGGGTTGACTTTGCTGAGGAGACCCAGGCACAGCCAACAGAAGTATTGTCTACACGAGGTACAGGTCATCTTATTACAGCCATCCACTTTCTAGAAAGACAAAGAGACAAGGCATTAGGGAGAGGACTCAGCAAACATCAATCAACAATCGTAACTCACACAACCTGGACTGGACATAGGGACAGTATGGAACTTTATAGCGTGTACATTTGAATTTGAATGGCTTAAAAGGTTGATTACTAACAGAACTACATGTACATCAAACACAGGCTGCAGTTTACATGTTATCACCTGTCTACCTTCTCTCAGTCTGTGTATAAAGTAAGTAAAGACAAATGCTCCGTTTGTTTCATATTTAAACCTGACCCCTGGTGATAAAGTCAAAGCCTGTTCTAACCGTACTGTGACCAGCAGGGGGAGCCCAACCTGTATATTGGTTCCACAGCGTGGGCAGCATTTGCAGTTCTCATTAAGCCAGTCTCTGCTAAAGGACTCCTCCACTGCTTTCTGGATAACCCTCTTCCCAAAGCGTTGCTCCATGAACTTTTTCCCTGCAGTTGAGGCTGACAGGTACTCATCTCTGAGGTTGCGCAATTCATCTGTGGAACAGGCAGAAGGCAGAAAACAGGGACAGGAACTCAGGGTTAAGATTGATAAAATGTGGTACCAATTGATTCTTTTTTTTTTTTATAACATTTTACCATTACAGCACCAGGAAACCATTATTATTCACAATATATCGACCCACAAGGGACTTTATCATGTGTTCAGCTTTCATAACTGAACATCCCAACTGTACAGTTAGTTTTATATAACTGTTAGTCGCATTTAACAAAGCATAATAACCGTAAGAGATATTTAAAATACACATTGCATTTAGGCTAGTATTGCATGTTGCAAATAAGTTGATTTCATTAGCATATTAAATCATTTACCCTCAAAGAAATGGTCTCAAAATGTTAACTTTAGTTAAAATGCTAACTGTAGAGCATTTGGATGGCTGTTGATAGGGATTCGTCCAACATGAAGTGCCAAATAAATTGACACATGACGAAACAGGCTGTGTCTCACATTCACATAGACATGCAGCAGACCAAGAAAAGGAGGGTGAACTGTGAGATAACCTGATACTGAATTTAGAATTAGGTTACAACGAAAACACCAGACAAAAAAAAGAAGAAACAATCAAAATGTGCTCTAAGCGATGTTGGGTGACGTTACTTCTTGTTGACAAACAAGCTTGCCCCTCCCTCCCTCCTCCTCCCGTCCCCTCCCTTCCGCGCACTAATACATCTGTCACTACCCGATGTGAGTCGTGTGCAGATCTGAGTTGCGCATGCTCAGATTTAAATGTTTTACGGCATAAGGCCAAAGGATCCGGATCCAGCAAATGTTGTAGCTAGCTATCTAACGTTAGCTCAAAACGGCATTTGAGTGACAGCTTTTATTGTGTTTGATTGCTAACTTGTAGCCAGCAGTGAACGAACTTCGTTATGTAGGTCCATTTTTATTGTATTGACATTACAGAAGTCTCTCTCTCTCGTTAGGTTCTTGTAGGCTATTTCAGCATTTAATCTAGAACTGACATCAGGGATCATGCCGTGAAAATGTGATGCCTTACGCTAAATAATAAAATTACTGCTATGTAATGTACCTATCTCATTATTCTTTGGCTAATAAATTACTGCTATGTAATGTACCTATCTCATTATTCTGTGGCTAACAGCAAAACAGATCTGCATGAAGTCGACTCACATCGGGTAGTGACACCATCCATGGCACTAACCCCCCAACCCCCAGCCCAAATCCTTTCTGTCGGTTATTGGCTGGAACACTCTTTTGGCGTTTTTCCATTACATGGTACCTGCTCGACTCGCCCCGACTCTACTCTACTCGCCGCACTGTGCGTCCGTTTTCCATTGCAGATTTTAGTACCGCCTCAGCGTGGCTGGTTGTATGCGGCGCCACAGTAAACTGCCGTGACCTAATGCGACACACACATAACGTCAAAGTTGTGTTGTTGTTTCTACAGCCAGAAGACACATTTTGTTTCAAATGAAGCTGGAGGCAGCAACAACAAAAAAACACAGCTGGCTAAATTATTTAAAAATGGCAGGTTTGTTCAGGACACCCGTCTGTTGCTTTCACATAACCTTTTGGGATCGCCTCAGCTCGCTTGGAACCTCGACTGAGGTGGTATTAAAAAAAGTACCTGTTAGCAGGTTAACAGGTACTTTTTTTCGTAATGGAAAACCAAGAAAGGCAAGTAGAGTCGAGGCGAATCGAGCAGGTACCATGTAATGGAAAAGCGCCATTTGTTAGGTTTAGTGGTGAAGGTTGACGTAGTTTGTTTTTTGGAGCCTGGGCTGTCTACAGAAATCGCATTTTTTTAGTGTGTTCAGTGGACAGGGAGCTAGCGGATAGTGAGCAGATTAGGGCTGCAACTAACGATTATTATTTCAATAATCGATTATTCTGTTGATTATTTTTTCGATTAATCGATGAATTGGATAAAAAAACAAAAGCATTAATTTACATCAACTCAATACATACATACTTGTTTTTGTTGCTAGTTGTTTAAAGGCAAGTAGCCTAACCCAAAGAGCCGATACACACTCTCTCACACACAAACACACACACACACACACACACACACACACACACACACACTTGAAGCTTATTCATTAAACGATTACTATCATTGTAGTAAGTGCAAGTTAAGTTCACTTATACACCACATTTAAACACAGCTTAAGATGATTGGTCATCTTAAGCTGTGTTTAAATGTGCTATAAAAGAACTTTAAAATAAAATTAAAAAGTACAACTCACACAAATATATTTGTCAACAATAACTGATATGGGACAAAGCACAGAATATATACATGACAACAGATTGAAAACTTAATGGGCCAAAAAAAGCGAGTGGAAAAGTCTTGCAACTATACCTCTGCTTTACTACTGTTATTAACGAGCTAATGCTAACTTAGCTAGCTGGACAACGAGTAAACAGCAGCACCAGAAGAGCTACTGGAGGAACGTTACGTTCCTCACTTCAAAATGGAACAAAAGTAGGATTGTGTAGTGACTTTACCCTGCTGTTGAACTCCCTTCCTCCTCATCAAGGACTCCAACATGTTGACGGTGCTGAATCATCACCGTGGTGCTCCCGTGCCATGCCATGTCACTGCTCAAACCGTACGGCGGGCCGGGTCTATTAAATTGCCCGGTAGATTTTTTAGTCCTACTCCGCCGCTGCCTTGGATGAGGTCATAGCCTACTGATTTCTCTGCCTCCGCCATGAGTTCAGAACGTTACAGCTCTCTCTGATGGTATTTCCTCTACCTCCGCTCTGCTCTTTTTCTCTCTCTCGCTCCGCTCTGGTCTGCTCCGCGCACACCTCAATTTTTTTATACTCAAACATCTCCGCGACTTATTGATTGGCGTATTTATCGCGCGACACAACGCATCGATAATGAAATTCGTTGACAACACTTTTAATAATCGATTTTTATCGATTCGTTGTTGCAGCCCTAGAGGAGATGTTTGCTGTATGTGACAAAAAATGTTGTAGCCTAAAAAACGTGTCACATCACTTAGAGCACCTTTAACTAAAACAGTTAGAACCAGACCCAGAACAGAAATGGCAACACTTTCAGATGAGGGGCAGTATCCATTTTCAATAAGCCAACCTGTTGCTACACAGCTTCAAAAGGTGTGAGTCTTTTATTAACATGTGATGTGCAGCAAACTTATTTTCAGTGACCTTACCTGCAGGGATTTTACAGTGGGAGAGACCATGATAGCCCAGCTTGCACAGTGTGCAAAAGGCATACTGGCAGGCCGAGCAAATCCCCATGGTAGTGTCTGGCTCCACCATAACAGCGGTGCCGCAGGACTGGCGGGGACAGTAGACCACGTCGGCCATGAGGTCCAGACTGGACTGAAGCAGCAAACGGTCATAACGGGCAAACAGCTCCTCATCCACCAGCTGCTTCACCTGAGAGACGAAGACCGAGGGAGAGAGATGGCTCATTACAAATGATAGGCTGGTTAAACTTGCAGAGTGGGAGTTTAGTTTAACCATCCTCTGAAAAGCACTAATTCAACTGTATAGTGACATTAGAACTACAAACAAACACAGGTACATACACACCACTCTCTTACCTGTGATGGTGTGGCTAAGGAGGTACATTTGGGCTCAGGACAATTAAGGCACTGAACATTGCCGTCCCGTATTTGGATCTGGAAGTATTCAGTCATGCAGGCCTTGCAGTAGACATGCTGGCACTCCTTAAAGCAGAGGCAGTTGGAGCCCAGCTTCTCCACAAAGCAGATCCCACAGCCGAACACCTTGCTGTCAAACACCCTCTGGCGCTGCTCCTCGTCAAAGTCCAGGAGCTGAGGTAGGAGGTCGGCACGCGGGTCCATTACCAAAACGGCCCGCTGGTCCAGTTGAGAAGGCAATGACAACTGTGGCTCAGACTTTTCCTTCTTCACTTCTTGTTTCTTTTCTTCAGCATTTTCAGAATGACTCCCACACTGTGTCAGAGCTGAAAAAAACAAAGTATTACTCACTCTTAAAAAAAAAAACATTAGGCAAAATAATATAATACAACCCCAAATCAGAAAAAGTTGGGACAGTATGGAAAACACAAATAAAAAAAGAAAGTAGCGATTTCTAAATGTACTTTGACTTGTATTTCATTGCAGACAATGTGAACACAAAATATTTCATGTTTTGTCTGGACAACTTAATTTCATTTGTAAATATACATCCTTTCCTGTCATTCAGACCTGCAACACATTCCAAAAAAGCTTGGGACAGGAGCAATTAAGGGCTAGTAATCAGGTCAATTGGTTAAATAATGATGTGATTTGAAACAGGTGATGTCAACAGGTGATTGTAATTATGATTTGGTACAAAAGCAGCATCCAAGAAAGGTCTGGTCCTTTAGGAGCAAAGATGGGCCGAGGATCGCCAGTTTTCCAACAAATACGCGAGAAAATTATTGAAATGTTTAAAAACAATGTTCCTCAAAGAAAGATAGGAAGACATTTGCTTATTTCACCTTCAACAGTGCATAACATAATTAAAAGACTCAAGGAATGTGGAGAATTTTCAGTGCGTAAAGGACAAGGGCGCAAGCCTAAGCTGAACAGCCATGATCTCCGATTCCTCAGGCGGCACTGCATCAAGAATCGTCATTCATCTATAAGCGATATCACCACATGGGCTCAGGACTACTTGGGCAAACCTTTGCAAGGATATACAGTCACACACACCTCAAGTACCACAATACGTAGTTACATCCACAAATGCCAGTTAAAACTGTACTGTGCCAAAAGGAAGCCCTATGTAAACAGTGTCCAGAAGCGCGGAGGCATCTGGGATGGACCATCATACAGTGGAAACGTGTACTGTGGTCAGATAAATCAGTATTTCAGGTATTTTTTGGGAGATATGGACGCCGTGTGCTCTGGACCAAAAAAGAAAAGGATCATCCAGACCGTTACCAGCAACAAGTCCAAAAGCCAGGGTCTGTCATGGTATGGGGTTGTGTCAGTGCCCTTGGCAAAGGTAACTTGCACTTCTGTGATGGCACCATTAATGCTGAAAAGTCCATAGAGATTTTGGAGCACAATATGCTGCCTTCAAGAAGACATCTTATCCAGGGACGCCCATGCATATTTCAACAAGATAATGCAAAACCACATTCTGCACACATTACAAAGTCCTGGCTGCGGAGGAAGAGGAAACGGGTACTTGACTGGCCTGCCTGCAGTCCCGACCTGTCTCCAATAGAGAATGTGTGGCGCATTTTGAAGCGCAAAATGCGCCAACGAAGACCCCGTACTGTTGCCCACCTTAAGACTTGTTTGCAGCAAGAATGGGACAAAATTACACCTGAAACATTTCATCACTTGGTGTCTTCAGTCCCTAAACGTCTTTTAAGTGCTGTGAAAAGGAATGGCAACATAAAGTGGTAAATGCTTTACTGTTCCAACTTTTCTTGAAATGTATGGCAAGAACCAAATTAGGAATTTTGTCTTTTTGAAAAGAAAAACAATAAAAATCATGAGGAACACATTAAATGATGTGCTGTTGTATTGTCTGCAATGAAATACAAGTTAAAGTACATTTAGAAATCACTACTTTCTTTTTTTTTTTACTTTTTTTTTTTTTTTAATTTGTGTTTTCCATACTGTCCCAACTTTTTCTGATTTGGGGTTGTATTTTCATGCTTATAAAAATGCTTATGTGGTGATTTTACTCTGACACAATGTGTTCTTGTTTGAGAGCAATTGGGTTTTTTCAGCAATTGTTTAATAACAACCAATTAGGCAGAGTGAATAAATGTTAATTGCAGGTACTGTACCTAGATAATCTACAGAAAAGCAGAAGAATATATTAGTGTTTGGGCTGACTAGTTATGGGCAAAAATGAACAAAAAAATCTTTTTAAATGACTCTTTTTCGTGTCTGTATGTACCGGGCAAGTCTGACAAACTGTTAGAACACACCAGTGCTCACATATCCACAACATTTCCCACTTGCTCATGCTGCTCCTGCTACGGTGGTGCAGTCGCAACCAATGAATGAGCGGGTATCATTAGCCCCTTTCACACCGCTTGTTCAAGGGGGGACTGATGTGCCTTTATGCCCCCTTGCCTTGGGAGCAAAAGTGGGACAGAGTTGTTGCACCTTTAAGCTGGTAGCAGAGGTAGTAACAGAGTGGAACCGTAGTCTGTGTGAAAGGGACAGCAAGCATGGCAGTACTTCATGCAGTACGATGCGCAAGTCAATGCAGGCAGTTGAAAAAGTGATAAAGCAGCGTTCTAAGAAACAAAAGTTATTAATAACTTACAGAAACATGTGTGCAACAGTCCACCTTCTCTTCCACTCGCTCTCTCTCCCAACACACACGTACATTCACAGCCATAACGTCACTGCTAATTTCATACTCACAGTCACACACAATCCCTGTCTGACACACACATACACGCACTATCAGTAGACAGCTCTTCTTCCTCTGTCTTCCTTCAAGTCTATGGACATTTTCCATGGCTCTTCATGGCAAGGATATAAAATACTTTACCGTTTGTCACTAACAGTGACCTACTACTTTTAAGCGGCACCTGACAAAGGAACACAAGCGGCCTACCTCTCCGGGGATTGGCATTTACCGCTGTACTGAGCGGCAAAGTCACCAGGGCATCGGTTTATGCCACTGTACTCACCAGAATACCACTCCAGGGGTCAGTTTATGCCGCTGTTTTGATCTTGGCATCACTAAAATATGATCTACTTCTTATAGATATCATGCTGCTATTACTACTAGAGAGGTATCTCAGATAATGCAGATGCATCCACACAAGCAAAATGAATTAATTTAACAAAACGCATAGTGTACCTGTGGCTGCTGGGTCCGTTTTCCTGCGCTCACCAACTGCCTTACTTCCTCCCCTTATGACTTCAAGAGGAGACTGGATGCCCAAAAAGTCCAGAGCCTCCTCTTTGAGGAACTGGATCCATGTGAAAAGAATCACACAGCCCTGGTTCTCCTCCCACAGCTCATCCAGGCGTCTGCACAGAGCACTCATCTGAGGAGGCGTAATGGACAAGGAGAACAAACAGGTATTTAGGGTAATGAATGGTAAGGAAACCTTCTTTTGAGCGATAGCATCAATAACTCTTTTTCAAGGTCAAGCCACTCACTTTTCCTCAGTTGACTCTGAATTGTAATACTTTACCAAACCTTGCTGACATGTTGTATGTGATGATGTAGTGAAGAATTATTTAATAGGGGTGTAACGATACACTCAGCTCACGATTCGATATGTATCACGATACTGGGTTCACGATACGATATGTATCACGATATTTTGAAAAAAATGCAAAAATTCAACTGAAAATCAAATTACAGATTTAATTAACATTAACAGTGTTCAATAACTGTCTTGTTATACATACAACTTAAAGAATGTACAATACTTCAATATAAATCAAGATTTAGTTTAACCTTCTGTATGTAAAATCAACAATTGACTAGGTGTCACTGACCAATAAAACTGAATTGTATCATGAAATTAGAATTAGGATAGCCCAAGAGATAACTTTTTTAAGCAGTAAAAGTGCAACACAAAAAACACCACACAAGTAGTGTCCTGTTCAAGTAATTTCAACACAAAGAGCTTTTTTTTTTGGATTATTTACAAGCTTACAGTGTTTACACAGTTTGTGTTTTGTCTGTTTTTTTAACCATCCTCCTGTTGAGTAACTGGAAAACCAAAATGCTGCCAGACGTCGGACTTGTAAGTGGACGGGGCATCCGCTATTTCAATTTCAGTCAAACTCATTTTGCCCTGCTACTGTTCAGTTCAAGCGATTCAATTGAGCGTTGATGCAGTGAATGCAAGCGTTACGCGGGTGCGGTAGCTCAACCAATCCTATCCTTCTTCTTCTTCTATCTTTTAAACTGACCTTTGTTGATCTGAAATGAAGACAGATTCAGCAACTGCATGGCCTATTTCTTGCTTAAAATGTTTTCAGAAACACGTTTCAGTGAACTATTTTAGTACAATATGAGATTGTATTCTGAACAAGCCGCACTGACAGTCTGGCTTTGAATTTCCGGAGAAAACAAACCCACGTGACGCATTCGTCCAATCAGCTGCCGGTTGTCATTTCTTGGGCAACAATACAGATTAGCGACGCCTGCTGTTATAGAGATGTATTACGTCTCGCCTCCTCTCGTCTTTTTGATGTGTCCCGAGGCAGTTTTTTGGACCACGGGGGACGCGACTGATCAACTGGCTTTTCTGCCGATGGTCGGCCGTCTGGTATGTGTGTCAGCACATATATGGTGGTAGTAAAAAAAATCGTACCATGATAGATCGTTACACCCCTATTATTTAAGGTACCATGAGTCTTACCTGTGCAATGGTCATCCATTTAGAGCTGAGAGTGAAAACTGGTGAGGATGTGGATGGATAGTCTACAGGAAGCTCAAAGTTGAGCACCAAAGGAGGTAAGAAGCAAACATTATATGCAGTTTGCTTCTCTCCTGTAACACACAGATGAGATTTAGTTAGATCCCAAATGGGAGTGAGACCAATACATGTAAGAGTAGCAGAGAAGAGAATAACTTTATGAAAACCATCTACAAAATAGATCTAAGGCAATATAACAAAAGTGCCTACTACATTTGAGTTATCATTGAGATTTGCTTAACTCATAGCTCACTGACAGCTGTACCTTTGACAACAACTTTAAAATCAGGAGGGAGCTCCAGACAGAGTTGGATCTCTCCCCCTTGTGCCGACTCCGCCTGGTGGAACTCCTCCTCATCATAGATACTTGCTAAAGCAAGCAGCTCATCCTCCTGGGCTTCCTTTTCCTCAGACATTTACATTCCTGCAATAAAAACATTAACGTGTGTGACATAAATCTATTATCAGCATAGTATGCGTTTACACCATAGGCTATATAATATTATACAGTCTATGGTTTACACACAGCTAACGCAACTTTGTTGCGACATTAACGTCAGCGTGCTTTAGCTAGCTAACTTAACGATACTACCTAATGTTACTTTGGCCCCAAAGTTAGCACGCTAGGAGGCAAACGTGAAGTTAATTTAACCCTCGCCTAATTAACAACGGGAGTTGATGTAGACAGGGGCAAACCTGGCAAACTTCACGCCCGGACACAGTTAAGCCAAAGAACTAGGAAACTAACTTAGTTAACGTTATCAGTGGGAAAAGCATTCTAGCTAGCTAGCTATCAAAGTTAGCTGATGTAAACACTGGCACTATGGCTAACGCTACACTCTACAGCTCGGCCATGCTGCAACTTTTCCTCTGTGGTAGCAGCATTAAACAATGGCAACTACTCTTCTGTACTGAGCAAAGGTGCAACACGTTAATATACGTGCGGTAATAGTTATAATGTTAAAAATGAGCGTTTCTTACCTTGTCCGACCAAATACTAGTGACTCCTGCATGGATGTATTAGCTAGCTAGCTAAGAGAACGGACTCCTGCCCTCTGGTTCGTGACTGGAGGCAGTGTGTGTGTGGCAGCGCCGCCTGTAGGATGCTTAGTGTACTGCAAGTTTACTTTCATTCAAACTTTGCTAATAGCGACACATGCATGCATTCACATTTATTTACAAAAGTTTTTTTTGCGTTTGCGTAATTATTATTGTACCATTTTGCATTGTAGTATAATTTAAATCACTGACACAAATTTATGTTCTCAAATTATTTGAAACTCATACGATTCCACGACAGGAGAATGATCCATGGGGTTCTCTTAATACATCCATGGTTGACTCAGGGGTTGACTGAGCCGGCCATTTTAATACGTACATCATTGTTTTATTCATATTATGAAATAGATATGTCCAATGCCAAATGCTTTTCTGACAGTAGGCCTATTTATAGTAATAATTATAATAATTATAATTTTCGAATATTAGGATTGCACGACCTCCAAAGATTATTTTCTTTCAGGTTAGCAACTGACTAATGTTAATCTGCCATATATTTTCTTGATTAATCGCCAAACACTCCCACCAGAACCGAGGCTGACATTTAAATTGCTTTTGTCAGTCCAAAATTCAATCAATTTTACAAAACTACAAAACCAACAAAGAGTCAGATTTTAGAAATTGGGACCACTGCATTTGCTTGGAAAAATACTTAAACAACTAATTCATTATCAAAATTGTTTCCAAATAAATAATGTCCAGTGATCGATTAATCAACTAATCGTTCAGCTGTATCATTGCCTGTCAAATTGCAATTAAATGTCCTTCTGGTCAACTTTACCAACTTGGGCAGAGTGTGGACTTGGCACTCATCTATTTACATAGATCAAATCTATGCTCTCACCAATAGAGATCCTTTTGTGAATACAAATAAAAGGAATTTAAGCAAATGGCCACAAATTACAGTTACAGGGTGTTATAGGGTGTTCACTTGCAATTAATGCCTTTTTACTTTTCAATAAGCCATTTCTCGAATCACATGCTTTTTTGTCAATATTTATTTTTGCTTTTTTTTTGGTGATGTGGCAACAGCAGCACCCAGAAGGTAATTTGTTGAACCACCATTCACACTGTTAAGTAGAAAAAAACAGTACAAGGTTACCAGAGAACAACCAACAGATCATTGCTTTTGAATGAGAAAAGCCAAACAATGAACTACTGCATGACAGTAACTTGTAGTATCTAGTTTCAATATACAGTACAAGTAAACTCAACAAAAACTTCTTCCTTCCTTTTACACTGAATACATCATAATCCAGCATTCCAATTATTTCTAGTGAAAAGAATGCACTATTTGTCATGTACAAACAATCCATGTGCCACTGTACCTATTTCATATTTAGACATACTGCAATTATTTTTACATTTTCATGAATCATGTGTTTATTAATAGTTTTCTTCTGCACAGCCACTTTGCTTACAATTCAAATCTGACATTCTTATCTTAAATGTGCTCAGGAGATGCTGAACAAAACAATCTTGGACATAATGGCCATCAAAGCAACACAAAAAAAGGTTTCTACCCCACAACTTTTATGTCATAAAGTAATCCATTCAATATTATTATTACACAATATTTTTTTATTTATCAAAGAAAATAGGAAATGACATGCTGAGGTGGCTGACTGACGAATAGTATTGATTAGGGATGCTGCTATCTGTGTCTTCTGTGCCATCATAACAATCTCAGAAGAATGACAGAATCAGGGGCGAGTAGCAGGACAAACAGTAGCTCAGGTGGCAGCCACAACAGTTAGTCAATGTCCATTTCAGGGAGCTTGTTCTTTGCCGTTCCCTGTTCCGGGCCTGCAGATGTGGCTTTGTCTGAGTTGCATGGCTGGCTCTCTGTTCCCTCCTGTCCATTAACTGGCCCATTCTCTGTTTTCTCCTCCTTAGGAGGCTCCACCTTGGGCTTGGGTTTGGACACCACGGGGTTGCAGGCTGAATAAAGCTCCTGAACAGGAAAAAGAAAGCATTCATTAGAGCAGTGGTTCCCAAACTTTTTCTGCACGGCCCTCTTTTTGTAGATACAAATAGTTTCAACTACCTTTATTTTTTTCAGAATTTGTTTTTTTTAAAGATATTTTTTGGGTTTTTCCCTTTATCTAAAAAAGCTGAAGGGAGACAGGAAACGGGAGAGAGAGAGGGGGATGACATGCAGCAAAGGGCCTCGGGTCGGATTCGAACCCCGGCTGCTCTACCAGGTGAGCTATAGGCCGCCCCACTTGATTAGAGTTTTTAAATATTTCTACAACCAATGTGGACAATGAAGACTTGTTTTATTATTTCATACTTCCTAGCTCCTACTACAAAATTGCTACAGGCCTTGAAGATGACCGTGATGGTTTGTGTGGGGCTGGCAGTTGTTCTACTGCTGGCTGTGTGCTGTTAATATTTTCTCTTTTTTTAAGAGATTATTTATGGGCTTTTGCCCTTATGTGACAATACAGCTCAATATTGATAAGAAAGGGCGACATGCCACAAAGGGCCAAACCCGGACTGCTTGGGTAAGGACTCAGCCTTAGTATAAGGGGCAGACGCTCTACCAGGTGAGCTACCGGGGCACCCTAGTGTCAACATTTTCTACTGCTTTGTATAACTCATCTAATTGTACACTACCTCAATTACTTGCCCTGGCATTGAGTGTGCACAAGTTGCCTTCTCGTGTACAAACATGACAACATTAAGCAATGTTATAATCACACAAGTAGGTGCTTTTTATTTTTTTATTTCACGTGTGTCAATGTTAGATATTAGCCTGCAGCAAACCAGACTAGCTCGGAGTGGGTTTGGAGAAGCCAGTATTTTTAAGGTCATGTGTGTGCGTGTGTGCTTTCAATCAGTATCAGTACCTTGATCTTGGCCTGGATCTCTATGACTTTGACCAATGGTTCCAGAGTGAGGTCCTGATTATTCTGCTGGTTCATCTTGCTGTTCATCCAGACCATGGCATCCTTCACCTGCTTGTCCACCCGAGTCACCTCTAGCTCATCAAGGTGATCGTACAGCTCATCCTGTCGGGAGAACACACACACACACACACACACACACACACACACACACACACACACACACACACACATATTAATGGAGAGATGGCAGAGCAGTAGTGAAAAGTTGAGACTGACTCAACTTTTGGAGAAATGCAACCCCACGTCACGCTGCAGTGACCAATTATGTAACCGGAGATCAGACTTGTTAGTGTGTTTTGAGCTATGGTTTAAGGCGGTGTGAGAGTCCCGGACAGTAAACAGGAAACATCACTGACTTTATCGCTGCCACAAGAAAGTTTTAAAACCCTATGTGCACTAAACAGCCCAGGAGTTTTTGCAATGGCTGAATGTTTCCTCAACTATACTCACTGTGTATCGCTCGTCTCTTTTCCTTCTCTCTTTCTCCTGTGAAATAAAGCTGCCTTCAAGTGCGGTCAGAAATGTCTAAATCTATAAACGATTAGACGGAAAACAGTAATTGTGAAATATAGAGTCTACTTGTGCTACATTTAGGGGTTGAAGAACACAACTTTTTCACTTTGTAAACCTATAACGTGCACAAAAAAGATATATAACACAATGAAGTAAAGGGAAAAAGCCAAAAAGCATATGAGCACTTTAAGCCACATTAAATGAAGCTATACACTGAAGCTAACGTTAGCCCCCAAATAAATGTAGCAAGCTAATGTTAAGTTACAGCAACGTGGCTTAAGTAGTTTACTCTATCAGAGCTATGTTTTTTAATACATACATGGACGTTTGGCGGTGGCGTCAGTGATCCTCAGCAGTTTTACTTCAGACTGCAGCAGAAAGCTCAGCTGTACTTGAGCTTCAGAATGCTCGGGGAAATGTAGCTTGTGTGTAGCTACCGCACTACTTGATCAATAAAAGAGCTAAGCTACTGAAAAGCTATTTGATTCAGAAACTGCAATGCTATTAAGAAGTAGTTCAACTAGTAAAGCTACTGCCCAACACTGCTTGCAATACAAGTTAGATTCAGCATAAATGCAAATGCTGGTTCAGCCGGTTAACATCACCAATCGACCCAACTCTAGAACTGGCAGCTCTCCAGCTACCAGTACACCACTTCATACTTGGACTTGAAACAATTCTAGTATATTACCAACAAAATCTAACTAAGCAATCATTTGGTAAGTCAACAAACTTGCTCTCTGTGCAAAGTCACCTTTGCCTTGTAAGCTTCAATGATCTTCATGTACATCTGGATCTGCCTGCCAAGCTCCTCAAAAGCTTTTGGTCTCTCTTCAGCTTCCATGTATCTCTCACATATTGGCTGGCCCATGCTCTGTAGAAAGGAACATCAGGTTTAGTCAGCCAGTCATCCAGCAAGACAAAAAGGAAAACAATTAACTTCTGAAAAATAGTGATACTGTAGAGGATACAATCATATATATACTCCTGCAAACATGACATCCATGTTCAAAATCCTTTATAAATAAACATGCATGTCTAATTTTTAAATCTGTGCCTTCAACTTTGGTGCTACATGGATCACTGTCACCTGTACACAAGTCCCCAAAACTGTACAGTAAACCATCTTCTTAAAATCTGAGTTCACTTTTGAATAGGAATAATTCTACTGTCCAGTCACACACTGCATGCCTGGTTACCTTCAGTTCAGCCAATTTGTCAATGTAAACTTGTTTCTGTTGGTCCTCTCCGTCTTCATACAGCCAGTTCTCTGTGTCCTCCAGTTTTAACGAGAATGTGTCACGATCCTTCATGATATACAAGAAGCAAGATACAATTGAACATGAAAAAACATGAACAGAACAAAACATGAAATACATGCATTATATCTGAATGTAAGTAAAGATTAGTGTCTGTTAACATGTGCTATATATATATATATATATATATATATATATATATATATATATATATATATATATATATATATATATATATATATACACACATATATATATATATATATACACATACATACACACACAGTATATATATCTTCAAGTGTGATCTATACTCACAGCTTCATTTACAAACTTCTCCAGGATGCCGTGCAGTTTATCCCTCATTTCGTACACATACTCTTCTACGTTGTTCTTTGCGTCATTCCTCTCCTTCTCTAGCTTATCCTGCATGATCATCTTACCCTGGAACAGTCACAATGAAAGCATTACTGATTAGTCAGCCGAAGTGCACACCAACAAACCACTTGACGATGGACGTAACTGACCGAATATATTAATTATATTTGGTGATGCTCAGATCCAAAGAATCATATTTAATGCTTGAATGTAACATCGCCATGTTTAATTCTAAATGTTCCACTTCCTGATATTCGATAATATACCTTTAATAACAACAATCAAAACCTTGTGAAATGTTACAATCATGTTGTGGTATCTAAATGTAAGCTTGAGAAGTTTATAAGTGGTAAAGTTAAGAAGCACTAGTGTCGGGACAAATCTTATCCACCCATGTAGTAAATCTTAAAATAACTCTAAAGTAGTTTTAGAGTATTATGTTATTAGATAAAACACAGCCACTGTATTCTAAATATAAATTGTCAAAAGCTATTTTTAAATAATAAGCAAATGAAGCCAGGACCAGTAAGTCTCACTAGAACATGGCTTGGACAAATACTGTTGAGTGCATGCTAGACATTCCGGGTGATTTTTTTAGAGCATTACCTCATTCTCCACAAACATATTTAGTGTGTCATTGGACAGTTGCCAGTGCAAATTGTTCTCTATAGGCAGCTCCACTGTCTTCGTTTTGACTTTGGGCTTCTTTGCCTCAGGGGGCAGGTCGTTCTTCTTCACCTGCTTGGCGTCCTCTGCCGTCTAAAAAAGGAGAGATGAAATTGTTTTTGTATGACTAGGACGTGTCTTAAAGGTACAATATGTAACATTTCTGCATTATAATGTCTAAAAACGACCATACCAATGTTATATATTTTTTGAGTTGTGTAGTTACACTCTCACAAATGTTTCCACCAAACTTCAAACCCAGAGAAATCTGTTATTTTATTTTCAGACACGGCACGTTTCCTTTCCTTCCTAGTCGCCCGTCAGTGGCGTCATGTAACCTTTCACCTTCTAGTTCCTCGTAACTTCCTTCAAAACACGAGCTCCCAGATGATACGTTTGAGCGTAATTGTAAATCATACAATGTCACAGAAAAAAAATACAACACAGCAACACAGTAATACAGCAGATATCTTATTTATTGATACACATCTACATATACTACAATGTGTTGGTTGACAATAGCAAACTTAATGCTAGCTAGCTAATGCTTGGTGGATAACATTATAGGCAGTCCCTCCAGAAAAACGCAGAGTTTTTTTGTGATTGTTGCGGGCAAAAATCCTTGATTATGCGGCACGTTTTCTTAAAAAATGCGATGGAATATGCGGGATATTTATGCCATTTTATGCGATGAAAATGCGGGAACTTGCAAAAATTGCGGGAACTTGCAAAAACTGAGGTTTGATGAAAAAGAGAAAAAAAGTGATTCCCCCAACACAGTGTTCTCAGTAGGTGAAATTACGTCACTTCATAACGTTCCCATGGCAACAGGGGAAAATGGCTGCTCTTGTGTGAAGTAAACGCAACATTTTTCAACTTTCTGCTGAGATATATGTGACTTTTTTTGCAACGAAAATGCGGGGATTATGAAATCATGCAAGCCCCGCATATTTTGCGCGGAAATCGGCAATTTATGCGGCGAAAGTGCGGCGTATTTGAAAAAATGCGGCCCCCGCATTAATATGCGGACTTTGGCTGATTATGCATTGAATTCTGCGATCGCATAATCGTGTTTTTCTGGAGGGACTGTATAGGGTTACCACATCGTTCAACACGCTCATAAAGTTATTAGTAGCATCATTGTTTTCACCACGGATAAAAGCAGCCCTGGGCTAACCCACGAATGACTTTACCAGTAATGTTAACGTTAGCTGTATAGATTAGACGACTAATCTAATGCTAATTTAGCCAACTAGCACCCGGTCTGTCTGCCTGAGATAACAGCTGACAACAGCCGGGACATGTAGTTAGCCAGTTACCGTTAGCCCATAGCCAGCCAACAGACAGCCACCATTACAGCAATCCATCCAGTATAAGTACTATACAGCACTTAACTCCGGTGCCAGGTGCTTATGACGCTAACGGCAGTTTAATGAAGCGTCGGGAAACAGACCATATCAGACCCAGACCCAGATCCAAGTCGAAACACCAGCCATCCATAGCTAATGCTAGCTAGCTAGTCTCCGTTAGCGCGAGCTACCGGTGTTCGTGCCGAAAATCTCCTCCCTGCCGAATTTCTCACCCCTTCGCATTTAACTGTCTTTACAGTTAGCTAAATTAACTCGACAAGCACCAAAACGAATAGTTAAGATTAAAGAAAAGTGAAGGGGGAGATCGTTCCGGGCAGCTTGGAGCAGCTCAGCTGCTGCACAACGGCCGTCCTCGGCTCGCCGTCCCGGGAGATTCCCCCGACAATCCCCACCCACACCTGTCTCTCAGGCTCGTTGAGTAGCTAGCTAGCGTTACAACAAACCCCGTCCCACCCCGGTGTTGAAACCATCCAAAAGATGACAGTGACATGTGAATATATATTGTGATAGTCACTGTGTTTTAGCTGCTGGCTAACATTAGCTTGCTGGCTCACTAGCTAGATAACGGGTCAGCTACCAATACAAATCGAATCAAGAAAAACGTAATTATGTTGGGGAAAATGCAGCTATGTTATTAGAATGACATGAATAAACGTTACTAAACGTAAAGTGAATACATTTGAATGGGTAAACTTGTACGTGAACAGATGCTTTCTAATCAGCGAGGTGTTTAACATTAAAAAGTACAACTCCCATAATTCCACGCAACTTACCAACGTCATCAAAAGTCCGTGTTTACAATCCATTGTTTTGGTTGAGAGACCCCTAGCGGCAGAAAGTTACATATTGTACGTTTAAGGCCATGTTAAATATTTAACATATATTTTACACAAGTGGAGCAGAGCATGCAAAATATTCAATAGCCGACAATCTGAATGATCTTATTCTTAAAAAGATGCCTTGCCCTGTGTGATTTCATTCAGTTTCAGTAATTTCCCAGTGGTTAGTGGCCCTGGACTGGAATATGTCAAAATCCACTTTTAAGATTTTTAAGTGAATTATTTTTGTCCTTTTTTGTGCTTTTGGGTCTTACCTGTGATGATACAGTCACTTTAAATTTGCACGGGGTCACTGTCAGATTACATTGAATACATCCAGTGCAGACTCTAAAAACCTGTTATTATGCTTTTTAGATAGAAATAAAATATTTTAGTGGGGTTATTGTTACAAAGTCCCCTTGAACTCACTCAAACATGTATTTGTACAAAGAAATGGGTTTACCACACCAGTTAGTAATACTGAAAATCCTTTACATGATGAAACAGTAAATTATTTTTGTGATGTGTATGTATGACAAAATGCAGAACACCCTTCACTGCGTCTATTGAGAAACATTACATTATGATAACAGTTGATATTGTTATGACCAATGTAGTGTTTTGTGTACCTGGCTGTCATTCTTAGTTTCAGGTAGATCTTAATCAACTGACTCTCTGTCCAATCAGAACACCTGATCCAGCTACAAAAGGCCCTTCCCCCATCTCCCTCACTCTCAACCACTGCAGCCAGTGTCAGCAGCATGGTTATTAGCCACCACTTTCTGTTCCTTTGTTAACCTTTGGTTTATTTTATTTGCAATAAACTTTCTTTCATATAGTTGTTTGTTTGACTTCTGTTGCTTCCCCTGAGCCAGGGTCGTCACAACAGTATACTTAATGCAACGGTTACCTTACTGCAGGGCGATATGGCTAAATATTTTATCAAGACAACAATTTCCATTTCATGCCAGAGCAATATTTATCCCAATATTTGATATTTTTCTATTAAATGCATATATTCTAAATGAGCTTAATTTTGTTGTTGCAAATATTCACTTATTTTGAATTTGATGACTGAAACACGTTCCAAAAAAGTTGGGACAGGGGCATGTTTACCACTGTGTTACATCACCTTTCCTTTCACTCAATAAGCATTTGGGAACTGAGGACACTTATTGTTGAAACTTTGTAGGTGGAATTCTTTCCCATTCTTGCTTGATGAATGACTTCAGTTGCTCAACAGTTTTTGCGCTTCTTAATGCAGCACACATTTTCAATGGGAGACAGGTCTGGACTGCAGGCAGGCCAGTCTAGTACCCGCACTCTTACTATGAAGCCACGCTCTTGTAACCCTCAAAAAGACTTTTCTGGGTGTAGAGTTTTAACTTGCACTTGTAGATGTAGCAACAAACTGTGTTAACTGACAATGGTTTTCCGAAGTGTTCCTGAGCCTGAGCCCACGTGGTAATATCCTTTACATAATGACGTCGGTTTTAATGCAGTGCCACCTGAGGGATCGAAGGTCACGGGCATTTAATGTTGGTTTTCGGCCTTGCCACTCTGAATCTTGTGATGATATTATGGACTGTAGATGATAAAATCCCAATCTTCCTTGCCAGTGTACGTTGAGAAACATTCTTAAACTGTTGGACTATTTGCTCACGCAGTTGTTCACAAAGTGGTGAACCTCGCCCCAGACTTGTTGGGATGCTCCTTTTATACCCAATCGTGACCAATTAACCTGTTCACCTGTGGAATGTTCCAAACAAGTGTTTCTTGAGCATTCCTAAACTTTCTCAGTCTTTTGTCCTTGTTCCAGCTTTTTTGGACGGTGTTGCAGGCATCAAATTCAAAATGAGTGAATATTTGCAAAAAACAATACATTTTATCAGTTTGAACATAAATCAGTCCCTCCAGAAAAACGCGGAGTTTTTTCGTGATTGTTGCGGGCAAAAATCCTTGATTATGCGGCACGTTTTCTTAAAAAATGCGATGGAATATGCGGGATATTTATGCCATTTTATGCGATGAAATTGCGGGAACTTGCAAAAATTGCGGGAACTTGCGGGAACTGCGGTTTGATGAAAAAGAGAAAAAAGTGATTCCCCAACACCGTGTTCTCAGTAGGTGAAATTACGTCACTTCATAACGTTCCCATGGCAACAGGGGAAAATGGCTGCTCTTGTGTGAAGTAAACGCAACATTTTTTAACTTTCTGCTGAGATATGTGTAGGGTTGGGTATTGTTTGGGTTTCTTTCTGATACTGGTGCTAAATCGGTACTTTTAAAACGGTGCCTGAACTGATACTTTTTAAGAATGTTTTAAAAAATCAGAAACAAGAAGGATAGGCCTACTCAACAACAGTCGGTGACATTTAAGAACACGTTGTTTATTACTAAGGCCATATGGTCATTAATTAAATGATTTAATAGTAATGTAATAACTATAACTTATAATAAACAATAACTTATTTCACCAGTAAATTGCTGTTGGACGATAAAAACAGCAACCAGATGGGAAAAGGGTATTTTACAATAACCAACCAAAACCAAACAATTACCAGTGTCAGTGAATGCACCGTCTGTGTTTCTCCGACGTCGGCAGCTGCTGCGCTGCAGAGCAGACTGTTGATATACAGTCACACTTTACACTGTTTAACGTCACCTGTCAGCATTTTAACCGTGTTTAATCCAACTGCTAGCTAAAGGTAGGCTAACGTTACCTGCTGTCCAGTGTTGTGTAAAGTCAGGCACCGAAATAAGGCACAGAAATCTTCGTTCTTATTCGTTCTCGTTACTACCGTTTACGTCGGATCCGGGGGCCTATTGGCACCGAGTTTCGGTACCCAACCCTAGATATATATGACTTTTTTGCAACAAAAATGCGGGAATTATGAAATCATGCAAGCCCCGCATATTTTGCGCGGAAATCGGCAATTTATGCGGCGAAAGTGCGGCGTATTTGAAAAAATGCGGCCCCCGCATGAATATGCGGACTTTGGCTGATTATGCATTGAATTCTGCGATCGCATAATCGCGTTTTTCTGGAGGGACTGATAAATATCTTGTCTTTGTAGTGTATTCAATTGAATATAGGTCGGAAAGGATTTGCAAATCAATGAATTCGGTTTTTATTAATGTTTTACACAACGTCCCAACTTCATTGGAATTGGGCATGTAGTTAGAAAATGGGGGGGGGGGGGGGGGAAATTGGTCTTAATTATTAATACAAAATCTCTTTGTTAAAAACAAAATGTGTTGAGAGAAGAAGAACTTGCTTTGTGTCAAAGTTATCGTCCAAGTGTAGTGTTTTCAGTTCTTAACCTGATAAAGTGTTTCCCACAGATTGACATATTCTTTTGTGTTGGATCTGCCAAACGATACACTTTTGAGGATATTTTTTTACCGTTTAAATGGTTTGTATTCTATTTATACTAGTGCTGTCAAACGATTAAAATATTTAATTAATGTCATAGTTAACTCGCGACTAATCGCAATTAATCGCACATTTTTATCTATTCTAAATGTCCCTTGATTTCTTTTTGTGTCATTATATTTTTTCATTTTAATTCTCTCTCTCAACATGGAAAAGTGGATCAGCTGCTTTGTGACAATTGTTTTTTTTAATTGAAAACATTGGCATATACGTAGTGTTCAATTTCACACTAACATTCAAACTTGGAACTAATAATCTGTCACATCTGTCACACGTAACACTGTTACCTCGATTTTCCATTGCAGATAGTACTGCCTCATGCCTAAGGCGAGCATGGCTCGTTGTCATAGCGACTATGGTTTCCCCCCCCCGACTCATTTCCTGGTTCTCCTTCTCCATAAACAACGTAAAATCAAGGAGAGGGTTAACTTCTCCTGTTCCAGGTTTCCCACCGTGGTCAGAAAGAACAGAGGAGACACTTTGTTTCTCTCACTGACTGTAGAGTCACTACTCGCTCGCTCCGAAGCTAATCGCCGTCACGAGCCTACAAGCTATGCGGCTCGCAAGCCCAAACCGTCCGCGGCTTGTGTCTGTTTTGTTTCCGGTCTGCGACCCGCCCTTCAATCCCTACTATTGGCCAGGCATCCAAGGTAACGTAACCCCATTTGTTCAGGTCCTATCCCCTGACCAATCCACTATCCTAACCTCGAGGTCAAATGCTTAACCCCAACCAATCGAGCTGCTTCGTAGGGCGGGACATGGCGTGACCATAGACAGTTAAAGAAATGGACTAACAGATCCAACAGATCCCGTTGCTCTCTCTATGCGTTAATCGTGCGTTAAAAAAATTGTCAGCGTTAAAATGGGTTTGCGTTAACGCCGTTAATAGCGCGTTAAACTAACAGCCCTAATTTATACTGATATATATTATTTAAGATGTAATAGCTCTTTTGCTCTTATTGCCTCTTTCAATGGCAGAGCTCTGTTTTGGAACACTTTGTTGTTGGTTTCTTAAAAATACTGGTTAAAATGACACTCTGGCTGCAGCACATTTAGGCGATATTTAAACAAATAAGGTAGGAAGGAAATAAGGAAAGAAAGAAGTAACCTTCCTTCATCATTTCCTTTCCTTCCTACTTTTATTTCCTTACATCCTTCTTATTTCCTTGTTTTCCTATTTCCATACTTTATTCCTTCCTTGTTTACCTGCTCCTTCCCTTTCTAACTTACTAGTATGGAAATAGGGAAAAGGAAGTAAGGAAGGAAGAAAAAAAATAATAATAAAGATTCAACCATACACAGTATCGAAAATGTATTGACACTATGGTGATTGCCTTATCGCCCAGCACAAGGTTACCTCCATCTCTTCAGCCTCTGATTTCTTTTCTTCGTTGTCTCCAGCCCGAAGTTTCTGATCCTCCTGGTCCACCTGCATTTTGTTCTGACACACGGTAACAAAGGAAAGACATAGCACATACATTATATAAAAAATAACATACGGCATTCTGCGGCTGGTTTTATCCAAATTTGTAAGAAGCTGTAACACTGAATTTGACTTGACAAGATTCAACTGGTTTGTGCAAATCATTTCGTATGTCAATTTCTGTTTATTCAAGACAAAACATTCTTCTCTTTCCGTTCAGAAGAGTAAGTTTGCTGCCTTTTATCACACCACAAACTCCAAATAAATTAAACTAAGCTATTTAAGCTTCTTAAAAAGGTAGTATTTGTTGCAGAGCTTTTTGAATGACATTCAATCAGAAGAACACTTATGACACCTTATTTTAAGGAAAAGGGCCAAACTCCGGAGCACAGATGGTAATGAACAACCCAAAATAAAATGCCGAACAAATTACAAAGGAGACATTAGCGAGAGATAAATGCAACCCCTTGCAAAAACCAGGAGTATATGTGTGTGTGTTTCTCTGTCTCTTTCTCACACATCACAACACAAGTTATTATTCTCTTATACCCAGTGCAAATACACAGAAATACACACCTCCTCCTCCTTTCCTGTCTGGTCTGTCTCCATTGGCTCTTCCCCCTCAGCTGTTTTTATGACCTCTACGAGCGAGGCACTCGATACACTGAACATGCCGTGAACGTTGACCCGAACTTTCACCTTGATCTTTGCACTCTCCCCAGATGCCTGAGGAACCACATTCTGGATCTGGAACTGGCCTGTAGGGCAGAGGAAATAGTTAAAGGTTCGAATAGGTGAGAATATCTTCTTATTAGGGGAAGGGGAAGGAAGCTAGACTGAATCACAGGAAAATATATTGCATATCTGCAGTTTCCACAAAATTAAACTATTTACATGTCACAATTAACATATTTTAGCGATCATCAGCATTAACGTCTTGTGACTAAAGGCTGGATTAGAGTTGGTTGATTAATGGGTAGGATAGTATGCTTAATGATTAGCATCAATCAAACTGCAAAGTAGCTGCAACCACTTAAAATTAGGAGCTAACATGGAGCTGGAGCAGTTAAGTTATAAATTACCTAGTCTCTAAGTTACATATAACTGGTACACTTTGGACTTAAGGGGAACTTCTGTATTTTTCAAACAGGGGTCTCATTACAGACACTTCCTAAGTCTGAAATCCTATCTTATCTTAGTTTAGGACGACACTGAGGACTTTTGGTATTGCAGAAACATGCTTCCTAACTGCATTTAGGAAAACATTAGGATTGCATAGACTCTGTCCTGAATTCAAAATCACTGCCAGAAATGGCAGCATCACTGTTGTTAGGTCTGTATGGCTGGTCCACCTTAAAGGTCAGCCCACCTTAAGTGAGCCTAAAGCGTGATTTATGCTTCTGTGTTAAATCTACGCCGTGGCTACGTACGTAGGTACGTGGAGACACGGACCCTATGCCGATCCTACGCCAAAGCCTGACGTGCACCTCTCGAAAAATGTAACTACACATCGCAGCAACATAAGTTGCTCTGCCGTGGCTTGGTAGCGTTGCATTTCCCCCTACTCATTTCCTGGTTCTCCTTCTCCATAAACAACATGAAATCAAGGAGAGGGTTAACGTTTCCTGCTACAGATTTCCCACCGTGGTCAGGAAGCACAGGGGAGACACTTTGTTTCTCTCACTATGACTTTAGTCGGCACTTGCTCCAAAAGCTAATCGCTGCCACTCTCTCACTCGCTCTACTACACACTCCCCATGCACACATAAATGACGCCCCTGCTGAGATCGATGCACACACCAACGCACAAGTATAATCTTCAGGCCACTTATGTAGGCTACGGCGAAAGCTCTGCGTGGACCCTCCGCACAACCATAAATCAAGCTTAAGCCGAAGTTGCTGCTAGCTCCGTGGCTAACCCGCTAATCCCCTTCACTTCAATCAGCAGGTGGCAGCAAGACACGGAAAATTTGCTTGTGTCTTGGGAGGTGTAGCATTTTTTTACCGACAAATATACACACTGCACTGTGCTACATTCCTACAACGCTAACATAATACACAGACAGAAGTTGAACTTGCAGTACCTATAGTGCCGCTGGGGTAGGGCAGCTCCTTGGGGTTGTTGTAGTAACCTTCAAGGGTGAAGGGCTCTTTCCGAAAGAAGGTCAAAACTTTGGAGAAGGGAGCTGCATGGTTCTTTGGGAAAACCTCACAATCACTGTAAAAACACAGCAGAAGGAGTTCAATGAGACAACGAAAGTAAAGACCATTCAAGTAAATACCTATACAAGTCAGGATTTAAAAAATAATCTCGTAAAATGTGAATGCAACTGGCATAGATTTCAGATAGTGGGTGTGTGGTACAAATGGACTATGGGTGTGTGCAGGTGTGGCAGAAAACCCTGCAGGTACAGGTAAATGCATCTGAAAACACAGGGGCAGTAGGCACATGTGGTCTTAAAAACCAATCCCATGCAGACTTCTAACCTTGTATTAACTAGGGACAGACCGATTACCGGGCCAATTTTTTTTGCAGTTTGCAGATTAACTGTATCGTGTTTTATTTGCCTGATAACCAATAAAGTTAATTGATCAAAAAGTGCGCTACCTTGGCTCGGCTACAGCTCTGTGTCTGTCACTCTGCTCCGGTTTCACTCACCACTGAGTCTGACTTAATGTCCCGCCCACAACACTATCTGACTATCTTTTACTGTGTATTATGTTGAAAGTTTATCATTTATTAAATACTTGCTTAAAGCATCTAAACAAAGTTTTGTGTTGGATTTTGTAACATTCCAAAATCTTAATTTTGATTTAAAGATTTTCATTTTAACTGTATATGCATATCGGTTCAAAATATGGGTTATCGGTTTTATTAACTACTAATAATCAGTATGGGCTTTGAAAAAACAGTATTGGTCGATCCCTAGTGATCCCTAGTCTTAACTGCAGGTTTGGAGAAGATCATTTAAATTCCACTCATACTTTAATATTGAGAGTTGTTGAGTAGTTTCAGCTGTTACACTATCAGTGAGAACTATGGTATAATAGACATAATACAAAATAACAGAGATGAAAACATTACTGATATGGAAATGGCATTCTAAACGTTTTAAGGACTCCTAAAAACTAACTCCTTAAAGCTCAAACCCCAGAATGTCAGTGAAGTCCATTGAATAAAGTAGAATGTTAGCTTTGCAGAATGTTGTAAAGGACCATGTCCAAATTAGAAAAGTCCATATGCTTTCATGAAAAAAAAGTAGTTGTGTTATTTCCAATGCATTTCCTGTCTACTATGAGACATCCAGAGGCCAAATCACACAGTAATTTATGCCGGGAGCACACCGCACACTGAAGCGCCGCAAATAGCTGTGAAGCGTAGACAAATCAATCCCTCTCTCTCTCTCTGTGAGTGTATGTATGTATGTATGTATGTATGTATGTATGTATGTATGTATGTGTGTGTGTGTGTGTGTGTGTGTGTGTGTGTGTGTGTGTGTGTGTGTGTGTGTGTGTGTGTGTGTGTGTGTGTCACTGTCTGTCTGTCTGTTCTCAGGTAAGGCTGACAGAGATCGTACCTCAGTCCCTCCTCTGCGGCTGAATTCCATTTTAGAGAGATGGAGTAGGGGACAACATCTGTAATGGAGAACTCTCTGACTTTGAATGCTGGCGACAAGATAGCACACTGAGGAGAGGAGCAAAATACAAAAACACAAGTTACCAAGGCTCAAACCTTTGCCTCGAATTATTCTGACCAACAGCAGGAAATTCCGCATCTAACCCAAATATTAAATTTCCACTGAAAAAAGAATGTTTGATTTGTATTTGTGAAGCTTTAACCAGCTGTTTTTTTAAAACTTAATAATATACATATAAATGACAAAAAATAATTTAGAAAACATCCAAATGTTTTTACACAAATCATTTAAGAACAACAAATAAGTTGCATCACTTAAACATTATGCATGTGTTTCATATTACTCCCACTCTACTATCACAGCTGTCAGTGACGGCGTTTGCTGTGTGAGTCACCAACAGGACCAAAGTGTTGGTCATTCCAGGTGACCTGTACCTGCAGAGCACAGCCTCTAGCCACGGCCTCGTCTGCGTTCAGCGTGGTGCTCAGCTCTTTGCCGAAGAATTTGCTGATTCGCTCTTTAATTGCGGGGATTCTGGAGGCACCACCCACAATCTCCACTGCATAGATATCTTCTTTTTTTAGCTCTGAGTACAGGAAGCAGGAGAGAAGGATGATACAAAACAATACTGTTGAAGTTTACAAAGTCACAGCTTTACTTTTCAATACTCTGACCAGAAACGTGTGTGTGAACAGCAACTAAAGTTTTAAGGTGAAACCACACAAGTGTTTGCATAAAAATAACATCCAGGATATGCCTCTTTAAAATTTAAATCTTTTGGTGAAAGCACATTACCCAACAACACTAAACACTGGTATACCCATATATATATATATATATATATATATATATATATATATATATATATATATATATATATATATATATATATATATATATATATATATATATATATATATATATATATATATATATATATATATATATATATATATATATATATTAGGGCTGTCAAATGATTAAAATTTTTAATCAAATTAATCAGAATTTTCAGTGGATTAATCATGATTAATCACTATTTGCAATTACACCTGAATCCTAACCATTTTTTTTCTGAAATGCATACCAAAAGATACTAGTGCTGTCAAGCGATTAAAATATTTAATCGCATTAATGTCATAGTTAACTCGCTATTAATCGCACATTTTTATCTATTCTAAATGTCCCTTGATTTCTTTTTGTCCCATTATATTTTCTCATTTTAATTCTCTTATCAGCATGGAAAAGTAGATTGGCTTGCTTTGTGACTGTTTATTTATTGAAAACAACATTGTCATATACGTTATGTTCAATTTCACACTAACATTCATACTTGGATCTAATAATCTGTCACATAATGTAACGCTGTTACCTCGATTTTCCATTGCAGATAGTACTGCAGATAGTCCTGCAGATAGTACTACAGGTAGTACTGCCTCATGCCTGAGGCGAGCGTGGCTGGTCCTACTGTCTATGGGCTCATAGCAACTGGTTTCCCGTGACCACGGTGGGAAACCTGGAGCAGGAAAACCCTCTCCTTGATTTTACGTTGGTTATGAACGAGAACGAGAACCAGGAAATGAGTCACGGGAAACTAGTTGCTATGACGACGCTATGAGCTCATAGACAGATAGCATAGACAGTAGGACCAGCCACGCTCGCCTCAAGCATGAGGCAGGACTATCTGCAGTACTATCTGCAGGACTATCTGCAGTACTACCTGCAATGGGAAATCGAGGTAACAGCGTTACATTATGTGACAGATTATTATTTCCAAGTGTGAATGTTAGTGTGAAATTGAACATAACGTATATGACAATGTTGTTTTCAATAAAAAAAACATTGTCACAAAGCAAGCCAATCTACTTTTCCATGCTGATAAGAGAATTAAAATGAGAAAATATAATGGGACAAAAAGAAATCAAGGGACATTTAGAATAGATAAAAATGTGCGATTAATCGCGATTAAATATTTTAATTGCTTGACAGCACTAGTATCTTTTGGTATGCATTTCAGAAAAAAATGGTTAGGATTCAGGTGTAATTGCAAATGGTGATTAATCATGATTAATCCACTGAAAATTGTGATTAATTTGATTAAAAATTTTAATCATTTGACAGCCCTAATATATATATATATATATATATATATATATATATATATATATATATATATATATATATATATATATATATATATATATGTGTGTGTGTGTGTGTGTGTTTTAATTAAATATTTGCCATGACTGCTCAGAATGGATAAGCAAGTGCAAGCAGAGATAGAGAGGACACAAGGAATGATTAAAGGGAGGCAAGAAGGCAGTGTCCACAGGGAAGGGCTGTTTCAGAAATATAAGCAAGTGTGCACGTGCTGACGGGGATAGTCCAGATGCTATTAAAGTCAGATGTACTCACTGGCTTGTTCCATGACGTTGCGCAGGGGACCCTCTACTTTGGCCAGCAGCCCCGCACACATCTCTTCAAATTGACCTCTGGGGACACATGGTCATAGATTATGAATAGACTCACACTCGCCGAGTACCTCTAAAAGTCATTTCTAATTATAGTGATGCAGTTTTTAAATGTGTGCTCATCTATAGCAGCCATCTCTAATATTCAGACATTAGTCCATAGAAAACAAAAATCAAAGACTGTAAAGGCTTCACATAATCAATAAATAGATCAGACAGGTTGCTTTATTTTCACTGGTCCATCTTAAGCAACAATGGCACAAAAACCCATTAATTATAGTGTTTCCCAGGTCCTCATTAATGATTTTTGTTATACCTATTGCATAAGAGACTTTATTCTTTTAATTACTAAAGTAACGCTGCATCTTCACCTGTTAAGTTTACCGGAAACATCAATGTCATTCATGAAGCACTCAATGTTGAGAGGCAGGTCTGAAGAGTTGGCACTCATCAGCTTCTTGAGCTTCTCGCACTCTTGGTACAGTCGGACCAGCGCCCGCGGCTTGGACTTGACGTCCAGCTTGTACTTTTTTCCAAACTCCTCACAGAAGTGGTTGACCAGGATGTCATCAAAGCCCTTTCCACCAAGCTCTGAATCAAACGCTGTGGCCAGGATCTGGTGGTGGTGGAAGACAAGTGGTAAATATTTGAAAATTATCAACTTATTGGATGAATATTTTATATCACTTCATATCTGTATCTCTAGGATGGGTTTGAGTGAAGATAACAAATGAAGAAAGTAGATTTGTGCTCAACATTTGTACTCATCTATTCAATAAACAACTTTCATTCGCTACATTAGGTACCACGGTATAAACTTTGGTCAGGTGAAAAGTATCTAAAATGTTTTATCAATTAAATAAATTGAAGTGAAGATAATGTGTTTCTATTAAAACTACTTTCTGGTTTTGGCCTACTTCAGTTGCAAGGCAGCCCACATATATGCATTCCTAATAAGCAATAACGCATGCAACATGTGGGCCAAATGTTCTTTTCTGCTGATTGTTTTTTAAATCATTGGTTTCATCTTTCTTTATAATTCAGCAACAAGTGATTAAAAAAAAACATTAGTACCATCCTGTTTTATCTATGCCCACATGAGAGAAGAAATTATAAACATTTTGGCGAAACCCGCCAAGAACTGTGCTGTTATCATCATATAATGCCCTAAAAACCTTTTCAGGGTGAGTATCGCTTTTCAAAATGGGCACAAATTATTCATCACTCACCTTGAGCTTTCCCTTGTTGAAAGCACAAACTGACACCTGGTAACCAGAGTGGCCCACATCCACAAACACCACTATCCTGGCCTTCTCTTCTGGAGCTGGCAGGTCCTGTTTGTAGATGCCATATGCCAGAGTCACTGCAGCAAACAGGCATAATCTGGTGTTAGTATGTGCCCCTCAACTATGCTTGACTACATCTGACCTATAAAAATCTACCAGAGTGGAGCACCTTGGTAGCTGAGTGGTTACAGCGCATGCCATATAACTGGGACCATTTTTACATGTCATACCCCTCTCTTGCTCTCTCCCATTTCTACTCTGTCACATGAAGGCAAAAATGCCAAAAACATTTATCTTAAAAAAAGTTTTGAAATAACTACCAGACTAAAAATACTTAAAAATAAAATGTAGGCATAGCTTCATGACATGCATTTGTTTCACTACGCGATGGGAAAGTTACAAACCAATATATAAATCTGATTCTATGTTTATGAAAATATGCTGTAGCACTATTGCAAAATATTTACACTGATGTATAGCTATGGCATAGCTCAAACCAGGCAACCTTTACTTAGCAATGCCTTTTGCCAAATACTTAGCTAGAAGTAGACAACTCAATACTTTCTCGTAGCTTCCTTAAAAGAGGTGACTGCTCCAGGAGATAAAAACAACACAAAATAGCATCTACTATTGTTGAAAAGCTCAATAACTAGTAACAATGATTCAGATGCTGCTAGTCCTGCATAGAGAATACTTTGTTGTACCTGCAGTGGTCTCGTTCATTAGTCGTAGACAGTTGAGGCCTGCGATCTGAGCTGCATCCATGACAGACCTTCTATCTGCATCAGTGAAATAGCTCGGGACCTGGGAGGGGAAAACAATGCAGATGGGGGATTTATGATTGGAACCCCCAATAATCAAACCAAGTATTAACTGTAAGGCATTGATAATGCCAAAGATGTCAACAAGTTAAAACGTATACCTTATTCCTTCTGTGTGAATGATCACTTTGAAAACTATTGATGTAAATGAATCGCCTGCATCGCAAGATGTCTGGATAATGTTGTCGTGTTAGTTACTCTGGGTGCCAAAACAAAACATCTCCTTGAGGAAAAGGGCTATATTTAGCTATTGGCCACAGTAATAATAACATGTTGTCCATCTCTGGGGCTAATGCAAACTGTAGATTTAACTGTTAGCTAAGTAAGAGCCTCTCTGTGTGAAATCTGTAACATTACATAACAGATGCTGCTGGTGAATGGTGAATACATATACTGAGCACAGCAAGAAACACACACATCCCACTCTTCACCCAAAAGGTGCAAGAGAGGAAATAAAGCTTTCAACAATACATCTGTTGAAGTGCCTGAAGCTCAAAATGTCAGATGAACAGGTGGTAATACATTTATACACCTTGGAGGACAGCTTTCACTGGGCATTTTATGACCCACACTGCTTGAAAATGCAAGAGGATGACATTAATAACTTCACTCAAAATAGCAGTATGTCAATACACTATTTCACTTAAAAGGTGCTCTAAGCGATGTTGGGTGACGTCACTTCTTGTTGACGTTCGAAGTATATTGTCAAACAAAACGAGACTAGCTCGCCCCTCCCCCTCCCTTCCGTGCTTCCGCACACTAACCCCCCAACCCCCACCCCCAAATCCTTCTGGTCGGTTATTGGCTGGAACACAGTTTGTTATGTTTCGTGGTGCAGGTTGGCGCAGTTTGCTTTTGTTGCCGTTTGTGGAGCCTGGGCTGTCTACAGAGGCCGCGTTTTTTTTACAGTGTGTTCAGGGGACAGGCAGCTAGCGGCTAGTGAGGAGATGTTTGCTGTATGTGACAAAAAATGTTGTACCCTAAAAAACGCATGACATCGCTTAGAGCACCTTTAAGTACAGAGAATTGTATAAAGTCCAGTAAGTAAAGTGAGTCGCATGTCTCTTGAAGCCTCATCAGTCCAATGCCACATCTTTAAATAAACTATGTGCAGTGATCCAACAAGAAAAATGAACACCTCATTCAACATTTAAAGCCAATTAGAAAAAATATGTTGCCACAAAAAAGCCAAAGTACATCCAGTTGGACGTAGATGTGCATATTTTCACACTTATAAATAATGCATTGTACTCTATTAAGATGTTTTATAGATTTTCAGACACCCTGCTGAAGCCGTAAAAACGCTGCAGATGTCTCGAGAAATGCTTACCGAGATGACACAGTCCACAACTGGTTTTTTCAGTGCACTTTCAGCAGTCTCCTTTAGTTTGGTCAGCAGCATTCCAGTGACCTGCTCGATGCTGAACACTCTCTCCTCCTCCATGTACATCACCTACAATTGAGGAGAATTAGGAACATGATTACATTGAGGCAAATTGTTTAAATAGCTTACAAATAAGTTTAAACAGCTATTTTCATTGAAGATATTTTAACAGATTGAAAGCTCATAAACAGGCCCTTAGAACTTATGTGTACACAGTATGTAAATATGCAATCTAAAAAACTCTTAATACAAGGAGTGATTCTGTGGGCATCAACAGCTTGATGCAATCTTCTCTGATTTATCAATTCTTCTGAGGATTCACATTAATTATCCCCACAGAGACACAACATGTTTTGAGTCTTAAGGTCCTGACACAGCAGGCAGAAGGCAAAGAACTAATGACGACAAAGGCCTCACGTCACCTGTGTCTTGGCCAAACATTTGCACTTGAACACACCGCAAAGACTATAGTCGACAGCCAGCTAGCATGTACGTTCTGCCCCTGCGTGAGAGGAAATAACTCTCCATGCCAGCAGGCGGCGGGATTCTATTCGTCATTCAAAGACGGAAACCGGATATTCAAATTGTTGCTATGATACATTCAAGAAAACGGTGTTTGCCCAAATCAGCCAGCGGCAGCACAGAGCCTACGGCCCCTCAGCTTCACTCCCTGCCGAGGCGACAGGAGATGGCTAGCTAGTAAAATTTTTGCAAACCAATTTTACATCCAGTATGCGACTGTATTTTACATCCAGTCGCACACGTTAAACATGGAAGGGGCGCGTCAATGAATCCGGAATCTGTGGCAGGCCAGTGAGTGTGAGAAGGTTAGGGAATCGCCACTGTAAGTGGCTAATGTGTGGAGGGGGAGGGTCCTAGATATAATCGAGTGCGCATAAACGTCTGAGGGAAGGAGACAGATCTATATCACAACCTGCTGCGTGTGTCTGAACAATGAGCAAGCAAACTATTGACTCGTTCTTCCAACCTGCGGCTAGTGTGCTAGTGCCAGAGTCTACAGTGTCACAGTCGGATGATGATTCCGAGTCAGAGGTTTGTGTGGCGAAAAAGGGCCGAACTAGGGCTGGGCGATATGGCCTAAAAATAAAATCTCCAATTAAATTTTTTTAAATTCGATTTCCAATTTTTTTCCGATTTTCCCCCCTACTTATTAAGGAAAGCAATAAGTACAAACGGCAGATAACTTACCGTCTTCTCCACGGTATATATGGGTACCATGTCTTTGGCTATGTGCAAAGCGACCGCTTCGGTGATTGCTCTCCACCCTGCCCCTTTCCTGCCATACGCGGTGCCTTGTGCAAAGGATTCGGCTACAGTTAGCTGTTTTTTAGCTAAGGTTTGTTGGTCACTGCGGTTTTGTTCGTCTCGGAGAGACTGGCATTTTTCATATTCGGCTGGATGTCTCCGTTTCAGGTGTTGGAATAGGTTTGTGGTGCTGCTGCCTTTGACGGCGATGGGCTTTAGGCAAATGTTGCAGCATGGGGTCTCTTGCTCCACGTCTGTCGCAGCAAACCCATACCAGTTCCAAACAACAGATGATTTTATTCCTTTCTTGGGAACAAACTTCCCACTCTCACCGGTAGCCATGTTGTCACTTGCTGTTTTGTGTGTGCTATGATGTTGTTGTTGTCGCTTGCCATACTGCTATTTGAAACTAACGCTACGGAAGCTCCGGAGAGACAAAAATGCGCCACTACACAAAAACTCGATTTACTTATTTTTTTAAATCGCCCGCAACAAAGTTTGCCGACAGTGCAGGCACTTTGCAGTTTAAACACAATACACTAGTTAAACACAATCTTAGCCACAAGCATAGAGTATGCTGTGACACGTTAATAAATTAAAAAGCAACCCCACTGCTGGTTGTGGCGTCACACGCATCGTCCGCACATGCTGTTGCACAGCTCTGTTGTTACCATGTTTCCGTGAAAATCATGATGTTGCCATCCATAATACATTTACGAGTGGTGATCCGCAGCCAAAGATCATCCATTTGTTTGCTAAAGACATTGAGACGTACATAGACGAAGAAAATGCTGCGTAGTAAGAGCCTTAGCCTACCGTTAGCCCTCCTCTCTTTCCCTCACTTTGTTTCTGTCTCAACCCGGCTTGCGTGCACTTCCGGTCGGCGGAGCGGTGTTGATAGACCTCGGCAGTGCTGTAGTGCATTCGCTGATTTATTTGCATTTTTAAATGTCCGCTCCGAAATTTGCCACACGCTGCTGTACTGCTCCCTCACTTGGGTAAGAGAGGTAGAAATGTGACAGCAGAGACCGCTTATATGAAAAAAATAAAAATACACATAGGATGCTAAATATATAACTATTTACCTCGTAAACACAAATAGTGCTTGTGTGAGTGTTGTGAGCTCCTCTCTCTCTGGCTCCCTCATTACTCAATATTTCCCACACTGGGTGTTAGATACTTAGTTAGCCTCGGAATGTGCATTTGTTAAGCACCATTCAATTAAAATGTGACTGTGAACGAAAATAAAACAGCACATTGTAGTTTCTGTATTTATTACCAAAGCATTTATCAGTAAAAGAGTTAACATGGGGGAAATGTGCAAAATTGCAATGCAGGTTGATTTAAGTTGTGTGCCCCTACATTTTCTGCCTGTGCCCCTAAAATGTTTTAGTTAGGGGCTACAATGCTCTTAGTAAAAAAGCTAGTCTGGAGCCCTGGAACAGCTATGATTTAGAGTAAAGAGCATTATGTGAGGTACTTCTTTGAGCACAGCAGTCTGCAGAGGGGTAAGCAATATAGTCAGGAATAAGCAGTTTTTTATACTTTGCCTGTTCAATTTCATTTGTGATTGACCTAGTTCAGCATACAGTACCACTGATAAAAACAGCACCTGGTTGTTGAGTGTGCTAACCCAAGCCTTTGACATTCTGTAATAAAAGAATGCTTATTTTTGGTTACCTATGTAATACGTAATATTTAATACAGAGTAGGCACCATATTCTTAATCTTACTTTAATACCGATGGATCCAGCGGGCATCTGTGCCAGGTCGTAAACCAAGTTAGACTTGGCTGACTGGACATAGGGGTCTGAAAATGCCCTGCCATGGAATCGCTTGAAGCCCTGCACTGTGTTCTGACAGTTGGTCACCACCTGGACATGATGGAAGACATGATTGAATAAAGTTACCAGTTTCCAATTTCTTGCATTTAATTACAAGGAACTCCACGGATGTGAACAGGGCAAGTGAATTGATTTTACCTGGCTCTTTGCAGCTGCTCCTATAGATCGATTTCGTGGTCCAAATGATACGAATGACCTGCAGAACATCAAACAAAAATGTTAAGCTACAACATACATGCTATTACGAGCAACCTGCCAAAGTTTATTGTATTGTCCACCTATATGTGAATACACCCTATAAATCAAGACAGATTGGCAAGATTACTTGGCAGTTAAGTTATTACATGGTCTCATGCCTACACATGACATGACATTTCATAGCACAACCCACATGAAACTGGACAGACCATTTCCCATGTCTGCAGTAGCAACACTAAAGTAAAATTAAATGTGTAATATAAGCTTTCTTTATATAATTTCTTACAAGCAGTAGCTAATGTAAAAGTGAAATCTTCCACAATGTAGAATAGTATACTTTTAACCTTATACAGATAGTAACCTTTTTTCATATAAAGCTTTATTGAAACCAGGATTGTGGCTGCATGTAGGCTTGTTACGTGGTATTGTTACAATATCCATCTCTCTCAGTTCACACAGTACTGTATAAACACAGTCTTAAGTGGTGTGGTCAGTTTACTTGTATCCCAGCGGGTTGTGGTCTAAACATGCCTGTCATCGTCATCCCTGTCAAACACAGATGTCAGAGCTACAGTCGCAGACAACACACAAGTGCAGTTGGTGATGTCAAGGAAGGGTCAATGCAACACGTCTGAGGAAATTGGCTCAAGAGGCTCCAGGCCACATCTTGAAGCAAGACCAGAGTAGTAAGTGAAGTTTTATGATGTGGTGTTTTTTTGCTCAAATTTGTATTGATGTGGAGGGCAGAGCCAATGAACAGAAGAACATTTAGATAAAAATAAAATAAACTAAAGGAAAATAATGAACGTTGTATTAAATCAAATTAACGATTTTAAGGATTATTTAACAAAGTTGTACACTAGTTTTAGGGCAACACTTCTGAAAGGCATCACTGTTTGATTAATAAATTACATTATTTTGATTAAATATATCATTATCACAAGCTACCATAGGCCAGACTGACCAATAACCAAAACTCCAAAGTACAGATATAATATTAAAAAATAGAAAGAAGCAAGCCACTCTTCACCATTTAGTTTCTGTAATTAGCAAGTTTTTTTTTTTTTTTTTTTTTTTTTTTTTTTAAATCAGTTTATAAATACTACTCGGAAACATGAAAGTCACACTTTTTAATATAAGGCCTCAATGAATGTTCATATTCCACATCAAAACCTGCAAGGCTTTAAACCCTAAAATCAATGAAAAAAACAATATATCTACTGCGGTCAAGCCATCCGACACATCGCGAATGACAGTCAAGCCAGCCGACACAGTTTTTTGCTGGACGTGATTATAGTAGATTTACGGTAATAGCGTCTCAGAGCTGATTTCAAAATAAAAGCATTCGTCGGGTACATAGCGAAAGAGTCAATGGAAGCAAATACCGTCAAAGGAAATGTACGGAATTGTGGTACTTTCAAAATAAAAGCTAAAATAATTTACAAATGTATTCTTAAGACAAGGCCCTGTTCCACACACTAATTTCACTTCAGGGTAATAGTAGACTAACACCCCCTCATATTGCCACCCATGAAGTATCAAAATTCTGATGTGTAGTTTCAAAATAAAAGCCTGTCAAAGTGTCAAATATGAGACTTCATTGTATAATGATTTTGGATTCAATTTAAAAGGAAACGCCCTGTTATCAAACAATAATTCCACTTCAGGGTTGTAGTACACGACCCCATGGTGTGACCCAGTAAGTTTCAAGACATTCTGATGTATAGTTTCAAAGTAAAAGCCTGTCAAAGTGTCAAATATGAGACTAATTATATTATGATTTTGGATTCAATTTAAAAGGAAACGCCCTGTTATCAAACAATAATTCCACTTCAGGGTTGTAGTACGCGACCCCATGGTGTGACTCATTAAGTTTCAAGACATTCTGATGTGTAGTTTCAAAGTAAAAGCCTGTCAAAATCTCAAATATGAGAATAATTGCATATGATTTTGGATTCAGTTTAAAAGGAAACGCCCTGTTATCAAACAATAATTCCACTTCCGGGTTGTAGTACACGACCCCATGGTGTGACCCAGTAAGTATCAAGACATTCTGATGTATAGTTTCAAAGTAAAAGCCTGTCAAAGTGTCAAATATGAGACCAATTATATTATGAATTTGGATTCTACTTAAAAGGAAACGCCCTGTTATCAAACAATAATTCCACTTCAGGGTTGTAGTAAACGACCCCATGGTGTGACCCAGTAAGTTTCAAGACATTCTGATGTATAGTTTCAAAGTAAAAGCCTGTCAAAGTGTCAAATATGAGACTAATTATATTATGATTTTGGATTCAATTTAAAAGGAAACGCCCTGTTATCAAACAATAATTCCACTTCAGGATTATAGTACACGACGCCATGGTGTGACCCAGTAAGTATCAAGACATTCTGATGTGTAATTTCAAAGTACTTTGAAACTATACATCAGAACGTCTTGATACTTACTGGGTCACACCATGGGGTCGTGCACTATAATCCTGAAGTGGAATTATTGTTTGATAACAGGGCGTTTCCTTTTAAATTGAATCCAAAATCATAATATAATTATTCTCATATTTGAGACTTTGACAGGCTTTTACTTTGAAACTACACATCAGAATGTCTTGAAACTGAATGGGTCACACCACGGGGTCGCGTACTACAACCCTGAAGTGGAATTATTGTTTGATAACAGGGCGTTTCCTTTTAAACTGGATCCAAAATCATAATATAATTGGTCTCATATTTGACAATTTGACAGGCTTTTATTTTGAAACTACACATCAGAATGTCTTGATACTTCATGGGTGGCAATATGAGGCGGTGTTAGTCTACTATTACCCTGAAGTGAAATTAGTGTGTGGAAACATGGCCTTATTAGACATTCCAATAAAAAAAAAACTATTGTCTTAAGCATACATTTGTCAATTATTTGAGCTTTTATTTTGAAAGTTGATATCACAAAGACCGTACATTTCCTTTGACGGTATTTGCTTCCATTGACTCTTTCGCTATGTACCCGACGGATGCTTTTATTTTGAAATCAGCTCTGAGACGCTATTACCGTAAATCTACTATAATCATGTACAGCAAAAAAACTGTGTCGGCTGGCTTGACTGTCATTCGCGATGTGTCGGATGGCTTGACCGCAGTATATATCTGATGAGGTAATAACACAACACCTCAAGAGATATTACATTTTAAATACAGGATATACAGCCTACTAATTTTTTTAAAGTAGTCATATTCTTGGACTCATATTATATATTCTGAGTCTCCTTAATAGCACATGCACACATGACACACATTAAAACTTAAAATCAAATAAATAAAAACATTTTATTAAATACTGTTAAAATAAACTGTAACGTTAGCTATGTATTTAGAACAAACTTGCTAGAATATTCTAGAATATGTTGTATGATTCCAACAAGCGGTTGGCTGCTGTCGTCATCGTTAAGAACATAATGCAAGGCGCACAGTTTGCCACATGGGGGACACCGGTTGGGTCGGAGCTTTCGCCTTCAAGACATGAACAACATTGCTAAAAACGGGACAAACACCGCCCGCTCGTGTTCGTCGTGGGCAAATGAAGCCCGTTTTCAAACTATACAGTATACTCAAAACGGTACGCTTAGCTAGCTAACTAGCTAGCTAACTGGGGCTCCATGGTTGGTGGGAGAAGGAGCTGTGTAACGTTAAGCATTGTTTCTAGATGATTCCACGATGCGCAGCACAATATTTGCATCAGAAGTACAATAAATAATACCTGTATTTTAGGTACTTACGGTGTGCATCTGTCGCTGTACTCGTTAGCGACAGTCTCGATCCCTCCGGCTCGGGCTACAGCTACATAGCAGCTTTGAAAGCCCAAGTCAAATCCCACCACTGACATCTTCAGCGATACGTCTTCTAGCTATAACGTTATCTACAGTTCTACTTACAAAAATAAAAACAAACGTACAGCTTTAAACGGATGCAAAAAAAGCAGGTGAAGTAGTTGTGTTCCACTGTGTTAAGTCTGGCTACTTATAGTCATAATCCACACCACTGTTACCGGTGTCTCTCTGATCTGTGTTGGCAGGCTGCAGCAGCAAGGTGGTCTAACTGACTTCTCGCCGGGAGTCATCGCGAGATCTGTGTAGTAGATATCTCTGGACCTTTCTAGAACCATGTGGAAATTACTGTTCTCCAATACTTTGTTTTTTTTGAAGGATAAATATCCTTACATTCCTGACTATTGAGAGATCATTTCGTGGTTTAAGATGTACTGTGAATGCAAATTGCATAAAGAAACCACTGACTGATTGTTTTGATCATGCCTGGGATCAACTCACTAGGTGGGAAAACAAAAATAGACTGCTGCATGAGGGTGTTGAAAGTATGAAGTCATATACAAACCTACCAACCAGTTTAAACGCTTGAGTGAACAGCTACACATTACATTTTTACAATTGTGTAACTTTTGTAATTGGCTATGATTTTTTTGCTACCATGTGAGCAACACAAAAGCACCGGAAATGGGACAATATCACATCACAATACCCTATCACCCCACTAAAACACTGCACTCCCGGAATTCAATGTTACTTGTGGTTCCTAGAGTCTCTAAAAGTAAAATGGGAGTGGGATCATTCAGCTACCAAGCTCCTCTCCTGTGGAATCAGCTCCTGGTTTTTTTTCGTGAGGCAGACACGTCTACACATTTAAGAGAAAGCTTGAAACTCTCCTCTTTGATTTGATTGGGGTGGCATCTGGATCGGGGCTGAGCTTGCTGCTGTGGTCCTTCTCAGTACTCACTGCTACTATTGTTATTATTCGTCATATTCTATTATCATTACTGCTAGAGCTGAGCGATATGGAACAAATCTAATATCATGATATTGTTGACCAAATACCTCAATATCAATATTGCGGCGATATTGTAGGGTTGACAATTGGTGCTTACAAAAACATATTTATACAATGAGATTTTTCATAAATAATCATCATTAATGTGTATATAATAACTAAGTAGGTTAGGCAAATAATAGAAAAGCTAGAACAGTCTGGTAAATTCAAAAAATTACATCACTTTACTGTAATCCAGCCATTAAAACCAGGGACAGATAACACTTGTGTCATATCACGATATTACGATATCCCAAATCTAAAATGATATCCAGTCTCATATCACGATATCGATATAATATCAACATATTGCCCAGCCCTAATTACTGCTATTATTATTGCTGTTCATCATATCATTCCATTATACCCATTGCTATAATTATTATTAGTCATTTCTATTGTAATTGTGGTTGATGTGCATCTCTCTCTCTTCACCCCCAAATAAGTAATTGTTTATTTGAGTTTATTCTACTTTTGTAAATTAAGCAAAATGTGAAGGGTATACAACATTTTAGATGTTTTTTTATGAAACATAAAGTAGGCCTATAACATGCTTTGTTGGTGGGATTAAAATACTGTTTAAGAACCCATGAAAAAGAATTGAGAGAAGATATGTCCCTGCACTACTGACAAAAAGTAAATATGGGTATAATGACTGAACCATTGAATGGTTGGTGGGAGCACTGTGTTGCTTACACAGATGCCCAGCACAGTATGTGAAGATTTGGAAATAAGAGACAAAAATGATGTGTAGGCTAAATTACTGCTTAATATCTGCTTTTAAGGAAGATCCATTTTTTTGTAATGTAAATCAATATATATATATATATATATAAAAAACATTTATGAGGAGATACAGCCGTTACAGCTATTGAAATTTTCATACTAATTAAAAATGTTACCTGAATTCCTTGTTAGATTTGTCATATTTACATTGTAATGCAATTAAAGCAATACAATCCAAGAAGGACACAAATATGAACTGTGCCTCATCAAAAAGGGCGGTACACAGTACAGGTTTGTGATTTGTGATCATTTAGTGTACTAAAGCACCCACAAATCTTGCATTTGTTTTCATTGAAAACGCATTATTGTCAAAATGAACTACATTAACTACATAGATGCAGTAGATCATTGTTGCCAACAGTGGCGCCTGAATTTCAGGAATTATATTAGTCTGTTGTTGTAGCACACAGGCTAGTTTAAAACTATGGCAAATAATTAGGGATTGCCACTTATCTACCGTACTTTGATTTGTTATTTTACATTTAATGTTACTAATTATCTAATGTGCACAGACTAACACCTGTACAGTATGCTATACATTTTGAGCTCCACAACAATCCTGTTTTTTCCCAATTTGTTTATTAGGTTATGCAAGGACATCCAATTGACATTTACATTCAGAGTATACATAGACAACAATCCTGTTATGTATCTGAATGTACATGTGTTAGGCAATCATTAATTCAACAAAACAGCGTTTCATGGCTTTAGATTTGGCATGGCCAAAAAGTATCGCATCTGTTGCCTTTTTTCATTTTTTTAACCCCTCTTCAGATGTAAACACTGAACCACAGGAGAAGGGGAGACTGAATGCCGGCATAACAGTAGGCAGAGTCTTTAAGCTAGGTTTATGAGAGTATTCCAGCAATTGTGTTAAATTTGCGAAGAGATTCATTGAGTGGTTTCACATAAAACTAAGTGGTACAGTCTGGTTCTACAACAAACCTATGACAAACTGTGACTTTCTTCAGTTACAAAATTATCTTTTAAATTGACGAACATCATATGTGTAATGCATTGCTCAATTCAAACAGGATCAAAAAAGAATTAGTCTCTCCCCATTCACTACCATACATATTTCTTTTCTCCAAAATAAGGTCCCATGCGGTCCACCGGAAAGGGAGGGACTTCGCCTGGTTTAAGTTAGCCGGAAATAGGTACTAGTACGAAACCAATGAAGAAGAAAAAGTAAACTGCAACATGGCGACTCCCATGCATAGAATAATAGCTAGACGGCAGGCGTAAGTATAATTCATATAACTAGATACAACGTCACCGTTTTCATCGTTTTGTGAATATGGCGGTATTTTAAACACAAATAACATTGAGCTCATCGTGCTTCGTGTTAGATGTAGGAAGTAAATTACGAACACATCATGACTGATTAATAGAGCACAAATGCGCCGCGGTCTTTCTCTACAATACAGAACGATTGTTGACTGTTTTCTGTCCTCAAACATTTATTAGTCTTTAAATCGTGCCTGATATGTTTTAATAACCAAATAACCGGCGAAAGTAAAATATTATAGTACAACATATGTCAAGTAACAATAATAACTGCGTGTAAGACACGTTGTCGACTAAAATACTTGTTATATCGACATATATCACATGTGTGAGGGTTCATAACATTCCCACGTTGGGAATAGAGGTGGACATGTAATGTTGGCTTGGTTCAGGATCATTAAAGCGGGGTTTCAAAATGATGACTGATACAGCACTATGACATTATTTGTGTATTTATATAGAGCTCTGCCCGCATCATTAAAGTTGTATATTACTGAAGAAATAAACTGGACCTTGCCTTCATATTCATATTGAATGTGAAACGGCAACAGAAACATCCTGTTTACCATTTGTACGTGGTTCAATTGGTTGTTTATTTTCTTAGCCAGGACACAGTGGCCCCCTCAGCCCCGTTTTAGGACCTAAGAGAAAAGGAATTCAACTCTCTTACGTTAGGAAAGTATTAGAACGGCAGAGTTATTTTTATTTAATATTATTCCCTTTATTTGATCAGGTAATCATATTGAGAACAAAATCTAATTTACAAGAGGCATTAGTACAGCAGAATATATAAGAACACAGAAGACAAAGCAACAAAACACAGCCACAACAGCATCAAAAAAATTACAGACGTCTCTAAAACAGTTAAAAGTTTTAATTTATCCTTATCAGTACATGTAAATGGAATATCACGTTAGTGGACAATGGGGTGGTTAGATGGATAGTTTGGAAGTCATCTTTTTTTTCTCCATGACTTTTCCAAAACCTTAACCATGGCCATAATGTATTCCCAACTTTTGCAGACTTGTTTCCCCAATTTTAATCATAGGGATGGGAGATTAGACCATATTCATACACACAATTTAGTAATGTATTAACAGTGTTCTCTGTTGTTTAGGTGTCGGGACTTGTTGGATAAACATGCATTAACATAGTCCAGGATGTGAAAAGACAGACTGTAGTATGTTTAATTTCAAACAGTTAGCAGGCATCTTTAAAAACATTGATTGGATTCAACCTTCCAACAATTTTACCAGCTAAGATTAAAGCATACTTTCTTGATCCCGCAAGGGTAAATTACATTTTGTCACTCTGTTGTTAGTTATTACACAGATTAAACACAGGCCTGAAATACACACACATGCCCAGGACCTATACATGCACTAATGGAGAGATGTCAGAGTGACGGGGCTGCCCATGACAGATGCCCCGAGCAGTTGGGGGTTCGGTGCCCAGGATGTGAACTGGCACCTCTCAAGCTACCAGTCCACACTCCGTACTTGGTCTGCACGGTGACCCTCCGGTTCCCAAGCCAAGTCCCTACGGACTGAGCTACTGCCACCCCCAAAAGCTTCAAAGCTTCAAAGCTGCACTTTGCCGAAAAGTACTTCTTTAACCCCTAAACTGATAACAACGAAATGTAGCAGCAACAGTGATATGTTTTTTCTTTGTAGCTGTAGTGACTTTCATTGTCTATCCTCATTCAGATTTGTCTGTTTTATGTTGTGCAGAGAGGCAAACAAACAACATGTGCGTTGCCAGAAGTGTTTGGAGATGGGACACTGGACCTACGAGTGCACAGGGAAGCGGAAATATGTGCACAGGCCGTCGAGAACAGTTGAGATGAAAAAGAAACTCAAGGAGAATGAAAACCAACCCCTCAGCATCACTGGGTAAGGCGTCTCCATCAGTGCACTACTACTGTCAGAAAGGCAGGTCTTCGCTGTTGATTCTATTTTTATACCACTAGAACACATGAGTGATTGTCAAAAGTGCTACCCAGTGGGGCTCCTTTACAAATCAGGAGTATTTCAGACTTGTTAAAGGAATCTGGAGATATTTTATTTTCTTACTGACAATGCTGTGGTTGCATGTGCACCCAATAGTGTTTAGGTGAAACAGAGCTGTGGAAGATGTAGAATATAATGACATTTGGCAGCAACTTTGGATAACTAACATCAGGATATACGGATAATGACTGAAGTTTACTTCTTTCAGTTTGGTGAGTTTCTGGCATTCAACGACAGTTTGTGAGGAAGACGAGAGCTTCACTTGTTCACTTCAAGGGCCAAATTGTTTCCCGTGTCCGCCTTTTTGGCTCAGTAATCATGAGGTCACAAGTCAGAAGCCACTAAATATGCAGAGAAGGCGGTGTTAACAACTTTTGGATTTACAGTTGCTCTGCTAAAACGGTTTGGAATGAGGTGGGCGACCATATTGGATTTCATGGTTGTCTTAGTCAGTCAGGGAATTTGACTCATCAGAGGAACAGTGAGGGTGTCGGACTAAGCTGAAATGTCATGTTTTAAGACACTGTGTACCACGGAGCAGGAACAACACTCAGCAGTTTCTGACCCACACTAAGCAATTTAGCCGTATATAAAAATGGAGCCACTGTAGAAAACACACAGCCGCACAGTGAGTCTGGATGAAGCTTTCTATATTTGTGCCAGAAAAAGATTCAAAGCTTTGGGGCTCCAAACACAGTGACACCTGGTGGCTTGCAAAACGCATAGCAGCCCTCTTAGACGGGCCATAGCACTACATCTCTCTGTTATTTATAGTTTAGTCTCATGTGTGTGTGCTATAAAAGTTCAACAAGCTTGCGTTATTATTAAATCTGTAATACTTTTGTTCATAAAAGCGGCATTAAATTCAGATGGTATTGTGCAACATATTACAGTAAAATAAGTATTTAATGCATTGTCTGAATATTTCTGACACAAAACCTTAATAGTACATAATTGGTGTAGTTTAGGTCCAGTGTCCACTGTGGGCTCATGTGTTTTAACTTCATGGTTGATATTTATGTAAGCTTTCATATGAAATGTGATGTGATTGGAGAATGATAATCATTAAATGAGCTTATTCATTTTATAGCATTGCTACTTGGTGTCAGGTGGAAATTATATCGTAGTTACAAATATGTCTTTCTACGTAGTGCACATTGCCATATTTCTGAATTTATTCTCTTATCTTACTAAAGTTTAGCTAAAAATGAAGCGCTTAACCGAAGCACCTGTGATGTCTGAAGCGTCCGGTGTCATCAGTCACGTGGTATTTGACACAAGCTCCGATGCCATGAATTGAAACATTGCGCTTCACAGTAGTGAAACAAGCTTTGGAGCTTCGGTATCATTCTACTCTACTATACTGTTAAACTGTCACTGTACAAAAACTAGTCTCACTTTGCCAGACCCTCCTCCATAGTGCGCTGAGGTAGGGTCTGGCTACTCCATACAGATTTTGGGGATGGGAGGAGAACGTGCTCTGGTTTGATGGTATTTCTTTAATCCAATCAGAATTGTCATGGGTCGGTTCTAAACTGATGCGAGTGAAAACTCAGATTGGACAGATAGTCTAGCAAGCTGTCTCAATTTAGCCTGCAGAGATCTGAGGAGCAGTCAACAATAGTCCTTATAAATCCACCGGATTTAAAATTCCAACACAAAGAAAGCAGAAGGAAACGGAAAATACATGTATCCTGCAGAATTTTTTCATTAAGGCTGTTGCTTTTATTCTCTTTACAGACCAGGAGCAGAAGGCTCCAGTGAGAAGAAAATTAAAAAGAAGTAAGTAAGATGTATATTGTACCATGTTGTGACAGTGTTATATGTTTTAGCTACAAACAATATATATTTTGATGTGAAATAATTGCTAGAGGTGCACGATTTATATACAGTATACTTCAACATACTTAAATAATAGACAATAATAAAACGAAATTGCCCCTTTGGCCAGTTACATTTTTGGTTGTGCATTTTTAGGTTGTATAAAAAGGATTTCTATAAGTCTGAACCATTTTGACAATGTGGTAATCCACAAAATTTTAATATAAATAGAACATTTATTTACGTGTTTATTAGCAAATAATTTAGTAGTCATACAGAGAGGTATAAAAGTAAAAAACTGAACAAATACATGAGTGCCTTTACATTGCTTTTGTTATTATCGAGTTCAAGTAACTATTTCAAGACCCTTAATGCACCTTATATTATAAAACCAGCAATAGAAATTAGTTTGACGGCAACTACATTGAATGTTTTAGTCTTGAAGATATTGCACCACACATCAATAGGCTCCTTCAGTTCTACTGACAGGTGAGGTGTCTGTTTGTTTGTGTCATTATTCACATATTGGCCCTCTGCCGATTCCCGATTTTGTACCTCCGCGCTGCTTCCTCCGTCTTGTGACCGGGAAATCGATTTCAGCGCGCCATCTTGAAGGTGTCCGAATACATATCTGGAGTAGAGCGCATCAAGGAGGCTCGCCGGAGGAGCTATAATAGAATTGGGCCGGTCAGATCATATACATTAACATTCTTATTAAAGGTGCCCTGCCACACAAAACCATTTTTACTTGCATTGTTTTTAAATATGTTAGGTCCATATGTGTTTGTGTTATATTGTGAAAATGAACTGCTACCTCCTGTCAGCTCTAGCCACTGAAAAGAAATAAGCGGAGAAATGAAGCCAGTTACAAAAGCTGGTCAGTCTGACATCATGTTGCCTGAGCTCATTACTATTCATGAGCTCGCCCCAGCTTTACCCAGCAGTTGTGCTGGGTAAAGGATGCTGATAGCCAGGCTCTCATTGGCTAGCTGTTAGCCAATCAGAGTCAAGCAGCTTAGCTCGTTGAATATTAATGAGAACTGGCACAAATTGAGCTGAGTCTTCCTGCAGGCTTTCTATACCATGTTAGAATGGCTTGAAACAAGGTAACCAAGGCATTTTAACAAAAGGAACATTGGTTTGTGTTCTGCGCATGTCCTATTCGCAAGGAATCTTGGTCTTTTGAGTAGAGGAACTTCTTGTATGCGCCGTCTGGCGCATACAAGAAGTTCGGTATACTGCACCCGCGTGCAGTATACCGGAAGTAAACAAGAAATAGAGGTAAACATGGCGAGACGCAGCACAGCACCACACTTGTGGAGCGAGGAGGAAACCAATTTCTTTATTAATCTGGTGAAAACCATGAATATAATGTCTTTTGTTGTTGTTTGTTGAAATGACGCATATTGCGTCTTAAGGTTGTCCGTACATCCAGACGCTAACCGTGCGTCGCCGTTTACATCGGGATATTGCCAATTGATTACAAATTCCATGTATACAGGAGTAACTCTCTCTGCTCACGCATGTAAACGGGTTATTCCGAATGTTTCAGAAACCCGAATAGTGACCTTAACCCGAATATTGGCTGCTTGTAAACGTAGTCAGTGTTGTTGTTGTTGTTGTTATTATTATTTTATTATTATTATTATTATTATTATTATTTCAGAAGCTAAAGATTTAATTCTGTTTCCTCTGTCGGTAACTACAGTTAGTTTTGCTGCTTAAATGTCCCACGATATTAGCTGCAGTGAAATTACTGTGCACATGGAAATGTTTGCAATTACTGAAAGCCGCCTCTCTAATCATTAAAGTAAATTGTGAGGAGGCGAGGAGAGGAATCAGGGGAACTGGGAATTGGGAAAGGCCTATTGTCATAGAAGGTTGATAGGATCACATGTGAGTTGTTGGAGTCACATGAAAGCCAGGTATATCTGAACATAGTTGACAGACGTGTGGTGTAACAGCTCCCTATAGTGGAGACTATTGATGACTATGAACCACTTGTGTAAAGTGCTCACATTATGCTAGAGGTTGTACCATAATGGGTTTACATAGTTTAATTTTCAAAAAACACCCCATTTTGTCATACTGCACATTGCTGCAGCTCCTCTTTTCACCCTGTGTTGAGCTCTCTGTTTTAGTTAGTGAGGCATCTCACTTCTATTCCATCTTTGTTGGGAGTCACACATGCGCAGTAGCTAGGTAAGGACTACTAGCCAGTCGGAAGCAGAGTATGAGGGCGAGCATTATAACGTGTGTTATAAAGTGATGCAAAATGAGGCATGTTTGTCTCTGAAGTAAAGGCTGGACTACAACAGAGCTGTTTGGAGCAGTTTGTGAACAGTGTTTTCTGTTGGAGATGGTAAGTCCATTTGGGGTGGACGTTGGGCTTTTTCACTTTGTAAACCTATGCACAGAAAAGATATACACAAGAAAAGATATACACAATAAAGGAAAGGGAAATAGCCAAAAAGCATAATATGAGCACTTTAATAGTGCGTTCCATTTGCACTCGGAACTCATATTTTCTGAGGTCAAAGTCGGAAACACGCCCCTGACCTCGGATTTCCGAGCTCCGAACTTGGGCAACCACAGAGTACCCCGAGCTAAAAATCCAACATGGCTGCTTAATCAATTTTATAATACGTTAAATAGTAGTATGTAAAACTTGCTTGGTTATCCTCAATTTTTCGTTTTTGTGTTTTACTGTTGATTTAATGTCCCAGTAGCCAGCATGCACAATACCAGGCCCCTGAAATTAGAATTCACCCTTCATTCATTTGATTATTTACACTCTGCTTTTTCTCCTTTGACATGTCAGAATGTCTTCCGGGAAAAGCCTGTACTTTTAAACATTTAACCCCCCTCCCCACCCCTCTTGATAGCTTTGCCAGCATCTGCGCACTCTTTTTTTAAAAAAAAATGTTTTTATTATTCCCAAATGAATCAATTTTGTAGGCCGTTTTCACAGCAGACATTTTAACTTGTCGTAGCAGGGAATGCACAGGTGGAACTAATAACCTTAATGATGGCTTAGTTCCTGCAGTTATTGCAGTGTTGTGCAGCAATTAATAATGTTATTAGCTACACCTGTGTTTGCCTGCAAGATTTCTGCTATGACAAAGGGCCTGTTCAACTTTAGTTTAACTCCACATTTGTCCCCTGGACATGTGTGTCGCCACCTCCCTCAGAACACGGACTTACATCATAACAGGTTGAAAATTGACTTGTGGCTATCAACTACAAAAATATTACAGCACAGGTCTTTAATGTTTTTTAGGCCAAGGACCCCTAACCTGAAAGAGACGAGCAGGGACCCCCTACTAAATATATTGTATAAAATTGAGTTTGCTAACAATATGTTGGATTCATGTTAATGTGTATTTTCCTACATATTTTAATTTTTGGGGAACCAATAATTTGGTGGGCCCCCTCCAGTGACTCATTATATAAAGGCCACCGCTAGAAAACGTTACATTGTATAATGTGCTGTTGGATTGCTTTCTATTTTGCAATTATGTCTGCTATCGGACATGATTGCAGCGCGCTAGCTGTGGGGATGACCTCATCGATACGCACTTATGCGGTTTCGCCGTCCAGACGAAGCCAAACGTGAGCCGTTTCTTTTTTATTTTTTTTATTTACCCTGGGACCAGGTTTCAAAAAAGTGCATTTACAGGCAGTGCGTTTACAGGATTCGTGTGGACAATCGGCCCAAACGATGCAAAAAAAGTGCGTTTGCATCCAAACGCGTCTTCGTGTGGATGGCCCTTTAATCTGTTGGTGGGAGGGGCATTTGCTATCAGTCAGGAGGTATCAGAGGCCGGTGACTGTGGGAAGTGATGTGTCAAACATCACACCAATGACTGTTGAGCACTAAAGGCTCAGATATACTAGCGCTTTCAACAGTGCGTGCGGAAATCGTGACGTCACGGGACTGCCGTGAGTATTTATACTCGCGCGTAGTGGTCGCGGCACTAGTTGCAGTCTTCTCCTGAACAGCGGTGGCGCTAAGGAGCAAAGGCTACCGATGTTTTTCTTTCTAAGGACTAGAAGAAGAAGAAAAAGATAAACAACGGCAGAACAGGCAGCAACAGTGCCGTCAATACTACTACTTTGTCCTCTCTTCTCCTTTGCGTAGTGACACTACAACAGTCAGTATCAGAATCAGAATCAGAAAAGGATTTATTACCAAGTAAGTAACGTAAGGAATTTGACTTGCAGGTACAACCTGAGACCTTTTTATAACAATACACGCTGTTCTGTATTCATGTTTTTCCTTTGTGTTCTGCCACTTGCTCTCAGGGCTAAAGATGGTAGCAACAGCAGCAGTGATTCAGATGGCTCCTCAAGTGACTCATCGTCAGACAGCAGCGACTCCTCCAGCTCCTCTTCAGATGACAGCGACAGCAGCAGTGACAGCGATGATGACAGCTCGTCCTCATCTTCCTCTTCTTCCTCCTCTTCGTCCTCAGACAGCTCAGACTCAGAAAGCAGCAGCGATTCAGATCAAGGACCTCCAAGGAAGAAGAAAAAGAAGAAATAAATAAATATGTTGGAATAAGTGGGTTTTCTTGTGTGTTTCCCTAAGTAAATTTTAGCTGTCTCCTCATTGATTATAGTTGGTTGGATGGGTAGGACACTTTTAGGGCTATGAAACTGCTTGTACAGTTTTAGCAAAGAAATATAAATTAGAAAGAAAAGAATATTTTGGGTTGGCCATTGTGTCATATTCTGTATTCAAAACACATTTCCTGTTAAATTTATTAATGTGATATTTTCTCAAGTTTAGTTCTACTGAGGATGTGAATTTAAAATATCTGAGAAGACTAATGTGCTTATTCATGTTGAATTTGTGATTTTATACGAAAGTATATTTTTAGTCAAACTTAATCTGTACAGCTCACAACCTCAAAGCCCCGCCATATCTAGAATCGAAAAGACATTGATATGAGACCTTTTTAAAGGATACCGAATAAAAGTTATTACATTTTAAATTAGTTTGAAGTGAGGTGGTCTTGTGGGTATAAAATTGCAGTTGCTTGTCACTGTAAAATAAAGTTGTGTGTTTTTGTTTTTAAGGTTCTTGCATATTTGCTATTGTAAAAGGTTTTATTTTGCTAAAGAGAAACATAATGACTTTACATATATGCATTTGAGAATAAAATGAAAATAAATGGTCTTTTTTTGTTAACTAATTTACAAATAAGGACATTTCATCTCACTGTGCTGGGCAATGTTTGTAAACATGGTGTTTGCTAGGATAATATTAGGTGTTTGGAAATGTTTTATTTGCATTAATGAGTTTATGTTGCCTCTTCCACTACTAGACCCTGGATGATGATTATGATGAATTTGGATGTGGTTGTCTATAAAACTGTCCATAATGCCAAAGCATTGTCATCAAAATTTGTGTTGCATGTGTGCAGCTTAAGTAACTTAAAATGCAAATGATTTTTAATGTAGTGGGCTAAAATTGTCTATTTCTTAATGTGCTTAGTCAAACACTACTGAACTTTTGGGGGAATAGCTTATTTTGAAGAAATGAGATCTTAAGAATCCAACATAGATTAATCTTATCATTCAACTCAACTCATAAATATGAGTTGTTGCACCTTTAAGCACAAAAGGTTGTGAAGTTGATGGCAGAATCTAAGCACCATTGATAACCAGAAAAAAATGCATTATGTGTGTAACTCAATTTACAACACATTTTTCTATTGGCAAAAAGAGACGTGGGACAGATGTATTTAGCAGTACATTTGTATATTTAAAATAAGAGAGGGAACAATGAAATGCTCTCCATTATTTCTGTCCTGACCATAAAGTCTGCAACATGTGCGTCACACAAATGTTGCATTCACAACGTGGGAATTACCATATCTTAATGCCCCCATGTTTTTAAAAAAAACGCAGCAAAAGTGCCCTCTTGGATGTCTCTATGGTAGATAAAACATGATAAAGGATGCCTTTCCAGTACAGAAAACATGATAAAGTGCCCTCTTAAGGTGCCCTTCCAGTAGAGAAAACATGATGCAGTGCCATACAGGCTGCCCTACATGCTAGAAAACGTTTTCTGTGCGCTGGTGTCACAGTATTTAGTCTTTTTATACAGTCTATGGTGCCACACTGCATGCAGCTGGTGCCCTTTTTATTTATTTTTTTGCCCTGCCCTTTAGACAGCCTGAGTCCGCCACTGATCCGCTGTCAAAATAAAAATATTCTCTCAAGTTGTATATACCACCCGAGCTACAGTCAGTGTTATTTTCAAATGGTCCATCGTCCGTAGTGCTCCAAATTTATCTACTTTTCCTGTCACATTTACAATAAAAAAAAACTTCGTGTTTACTTGGTTGGCTAGGTGGTTTGGCTTAAGATATTCCCGACAGCAAGTGAAGGCAGCACCGCTTGCTGCCATCCATGCATCCAGTCCTGTCTGTGGTACCTGCTGGCTGCTTAACTTAGCTAGCAGCATTACCTATCAGTGACTTATGTTCAGGGATAATAAAATGAACGACAAACAAAATGAATTTATTTTGTTTTCCACTCGATGCGCATTTGCGTGTTAAGGAAAAGATGGATACCATCTATTCGGTTTTAGTATTTTAGCTAGCTGTTACAGCGTTTTGCTGAGTCCATTTTGCGTGTAACTGGAAAAGACAAAGAGAAAAGAGCTTTCCAATAACGTTAGCTAGAATGGTTTGGGCCTAAAAAGAAGACAAGAGGTAAGGATGGTGAATATCACAAAATGCGTTATTTGGTGATTAACTGTAATAAGTGGTTGTCTGACATTTTGAGAGAACGTTAATTTACATTTCCTGAAATTTTCAATGGTTTCATAGCTAGCTAGCCGTTAGCCTAGCCCCAAAACGTTACTAGTAGATTTGGCTAGCTAGCATAACGTTAATGCTAAAGCATAGATACAGGTAGTCCTGTAGGTAGCGTGTTAGCTTTTTGCTCAACGAGCAGACATTGAAACGTTAGCTACTTTTGAGTTCCGATTACGGCAAACATTTTAGCTACTTTTGAGTTCCGATTACGGCAAACACTGATTGTTGAAATGATGATAACGCTAAATGTTAATTGTATTCGTGCTGTGGCTTCCCGTTCTCTTAAAGTAAGACGAATATCGTGATAGTGATCATGTTTTGTTCGTGTAATGTTGGCTAACAGGTCATGACGTCTGATGTTTGTGTTGTCTCTGTTTTGCCATGGTTAACACACCTTGCACGCCTAATTTAGCTAACTAATAGTAATCTGTGTTATCGACACGGCGTTAATTATTTGATATTTGACGTTTAAGTGCAAACGTTAAACATAAGCTGCTTGCAGTTTGTTATGCATATCACTCATCCACTTCAGTTTCGTGATTAAACTGTAACGTTAGATGAACACTTAAAGTTAAAATACGAGCTACAATTATTTTACTTGCTTGCAGTTTCTCTGCCGTAAACAGGACTGTAAAACTAATCCTAGGCCCATAACAGTCTTCGGTTTACTAACAGTGACCAGCAAAAACTTTTGGTTACTTGTCCTGTTAGCATCTGCACATCGAATCCTGCATTTATTAAATCGCATGGCTCTCAGTGCCAATCCTAGCTGTCTAAAGTCAAAATCCTAATGACTAAAAATGACTGTTAAATATAAAGGCAACAAAATAGCTTATGTGTCTAGCTTTGGACTAGCAAAAGCACAGCTGATGTGCTTTTCTAGGAAGCCATTTTACGTGCCACAGTTGGGGGAAGGGCCAGAAAATGCATCATAAGTCCACAGTTAAGCAAGTAAGTAACAATTAGGAATATCACTACTACATGTGTATATAGCAGGGTATACCTGGCACATGATGACAAGGACATAGCAATCAACTTGTTTTTCCTGGTTGACCCATCATGAGTGGGGGAGGCCTAAGGTCATGAACTCATTTATGGCAGGTTAGTTGTGAGCTAGCACACTTGTAGTCAGGTGGATCGAGGTTTAGGTTGTTTGAGTTGTGGGTGCAGTTGTATATGAAGTATACTGTGTGTGGAAGTGTTAGTTCAAAAATGTTATATTTTAATGTGGACATACAGGAGTGATGATACTGCTGTTATGTTTAATAATTAAAGCAAGAGAAAACATCAACCCTTCCCTGTTAGACAGCGACTCAATACCGGCAGTATTTACCAGACGTATTACTCAAAGAATTTGCCAAGTAAAATAAAATTCTGAATACACTAATGGATACCAGCTCAGTCTGTAAGCATGATGGCTGTAAAACATGTTGAATATTCCAACTTGCATTATTGAAGCACATGTAAACAGCTTAACTAAACTATAGTTTGTGACGCAGATTGCAATCCTACTGTTTGATGATAGATTCCATTTTAATCTACTCCCATGTGTAGCGGTAAAAAGAGCAGCTTAAAGCATAATGTCTTTGCTAAACTTACATGAAGAGTGTAACATGATAGCAATATTTCAGAAAACTTTAATTGAAAATGTTGATGTGGTGAGAGCTGTTTCGGTGATTAATCAGGCTATGCTAAAGGAATGGATAAAGGATATGACCAAATATCAACATTAACATTTGATTATTTTTACTCTAAAGCTGTTTTCACATATCAACTCTGAACAATGTCACTCACAGACCAGACACATTCTTACTTACAGGAAATACTCTTGTTTGTTTAGGCAGGGGATGGCGCTGGGTAGAGCGTGCAGGACATGACGTGGTGGTCACGTAGACGGTTCGTAATTTGGTCATCAACAACGAGTCTCTTGCTGCTCCTTGAATTTGACTGATGATTTCGGCATCGGCCCTTACTGACAGAAGTTCTCGAATCTCATTTCATTCGTTAGGCTATACATTTTTGTTGCCTCGTTGTTTAATTTACCCTTTTTATTCATTTATGATGTTTGTTTTCTTTTGTTTTTGGCGAGCCGCATGATAGAAACATCATCACCATGCCCACTTGCTGGCTGTGAATTCTCCACACAATACGCTGCTCAATTCATACATGGGCTCAATCAGAGATTACACGGTCTTTGTACCCAGAAGCTGGCAGGGTAAAGACCGTTTGATGTCTGAACCAATGATTCAGGCATTTGCGTTCCACCAGGTAATGTCCAGATAATTTCCAGTTTGCAGTGCATGTGTGAAATAGACTTAAGTTACTACTATCTCACCTAGATGCTCTCTAATGTACAGAAATGTGGCATGGATTGATTTAACGTGAATTGTTACTCGGTAGGACCGACGTGATTAGGTTGGTACCCAACCCTGAACTTGAGCGTTTCAGATGCATGTCATTTTAAACTGTTAAAGCAAAAGCTCGTGTTGCGTCTTTGTTTTTTTAATACGTTGAACAGAGAGATGAGGCAGAAGCATGTGACTGCACGATCACATGACCCAGGTGATGTAGTTTTTGGTTAGGGTTAGCACAGAAGCACCTAGGGAAATCTTAAGCCAACATGAGACATGTCTCTGCCTAAATTTAGGTAACTGCTAATGTCAAGTTCTTTTAAGCAACCAAAGTAAACAACCTGAATTGAAATACTGTTTGTGTTCGTAATAAAAGTCCATATTCAAACTAACATGGTCAGTGTGTCATGGCAGATAAAGGTTTTTTCCTGATGTCTTGTGCTCACTGTGACGCAGCTCGCAGTGTAATTCTCTTCACTTCCTGTTTAGGTTTTGCTCTGTGGCTTCACTATAACCGTTTCCTCTGTAGCCTAGCGAAGGGCACATCGTGCAAATGTTCTGTTGAGATGTTGTGGTGACTTGTTTGTCCATTCCAGACGGAGGAGTGGGTGCATGTTTTCTTTGGCTTTGACACATCTATTGTACATTGCAGTAGTAGTACAGTGTGGTTTTCCAGCCTGGATATTTGGAAAATGAGCAATACCTAGTTCCAGACTAGGACAACAACAAGTAATTGTACAGGAATGTCGGGCTGCCCTCTCAAAACAGAGTGGTCCTTGTCCAAATTAACCACATGCTTTATAATATTGCTTTATTCTGTCTTTATCACCTCCATCTCCCTTTTGGTTATTGAAATTAATTTCATATGCAAAGTCAAAAAGAAATCATAGCAATCATCTGGTTTGTTTATGTGCAGATGCTACTGCATTTAAGCAGTTATATTCTTTTCATTAACCCTACCCAAAGCAGGAGCTAATGGTGTCTTCATCTAAGACCTCTAAGTTTATAATAACATTTTCTTTCCTTTATAAATAGAAGCTTGTTGAAAGTAAGTCGTTTGAAGGCTCATCCCAGAATCTGCCAGTTTAATTAGCCCAAATCTAATCGGACATCAGCAGCTCTTTTTTTATCCCTCAGTACTGTTGCTCACACAGCAGAAAAATATACTACTCACTGTGTCCTGACCTCATGCATGTGTTCTTCAGCTTTTGTTCTCTAGGATGGGAGTTAAGCTCCCATGTGGCTATATAGTCCAGTGGAGGTGAAGCTCATTAAGGCCATTTAATTTCAGAGATCTGGCACACATCTTTGCTGTGAGATACTGCGCTATAATATTGGTCTGGAAATTATACCATCAGTCTTGGAATAGTGTAACAGCAATACTTCTGATAAAGGCAATGGAATTCATTGGCATAACATTTTTCACAGCAGGGCAAGTGCTTTGCAGGCAGTAATATATGGATCAGTAACATAAACAGAAAAAAATCCAAGTTAGTGAGATGGATCCATAAGAGTTAAAAGGAGACACAGCAAGTATTGATTTATGTAATGCATAGATACAACTTTTGTAATAAGTTATTCAAAAGAACCTAATATTGCTAACCTAAGCATCTTCACAGGAGCCTGCATGGCAAAGACCCCAATTTATCAATCATACTATTTAATTTTCAATTAACTAGTTTCTTCATTCACGTTCACAATTGGCCACAGTATGTATCAAAGTTCATGCTCTGGTGAGTGCGTAGGTTTATTTAGAGGTTGAGAGTAGTAAGCTATAGGTTAGCATGTTTCTATTTGTAGACGGGCAGATACTCCAGTGTCACATTTAGTCAAGACTGCTCTCTGAGGAATAAGATTGTGACTGATATATGGAAAACTATTACACAGTACAGAAGTCCTTATGATGACTCAATAGGGTTGGGGGTCATTTTGGACTTGCTTGTTATCACGTGATAAATAGCAATGACTTCATGTTCTATTTAAGTTGCATGATGCCTTCAGTTTTAATAGTAATGTTTCACCTGGTTATTGTAGTTTTCTGACATAAGGAACGGTTAATTCATGTTGTTTGGCAAGTAATAGACTATTAAGTGGAGTGTTTCATGTAAATAAGCATCAACGATTCAGACTAAAAGAGCCTGATATACCAAAGTTGAGGGTTGATCTGTTTGACGAAGCCAAGATGGATTTCACATGGCAAGTGTTTATTGGCATTACATTACATTGAGCAATAACCAGTGAATTAAGATACTGAAGCCTTATTTAAACGGTTGACATGGGCCATTTTTGCAGTATAATCAAAGGCAATAATGTATCACTCGCACATTAACAAAATTGCTCGTCCTGCTCCCACTACTGTTGTGTTTAAGAAATGGCCAAACAAAATTGAAACCATAATAATAATGTTGTGCTTAAACGTCTACCTTTCTGCCAGAAAGATTGTTGATATTTGAACTCAATACACAAACTAATACACACAGATATAAAACATATAATATACCCCTCCTGTCAGTGCTCCTTCAGAACGTTTGCATGTGCCAGATTTACTGTGCCTCTCGCTCCCACTGTCTTTCTCTTTATACATCCATGGCCTTTCCTCTGTCCTGTGCACGAGCACAAACAGAATAGTGTTGTTCGGTCTTAGCCACGATGGTTTGTTTCCCATTTACAAAAGCTGTGTATGAACATCGGATTTCTTTTCAGCGCATACACAGAAAGGACAGCTAGCAGAACGGGAAGAGATAGTTGCTGAATATGAGTATAGGTGTATTGGATTAAATTTGCAGACTTAGAGGAGCTATCTTAGATATCAAAAAAACTTTAGTAACAATTAAGATATAGCAGTATAGCCTATATATTCTCATGTAATAATCCCTGACATCACTAGTCACTCTTGAGCATCTTTTGTTCATGTATTTGCTTATAAAGCTACTAATTTCACCGTTAACCATAAGAATTCACAGGACATTGGTAAGCATTTTCACAATTACAGAATGATTGAGCTATCCAACATTATAAAACCGCACGATTTGAGTAAACAAAAAGGTGTGCTGTGTGCCTCCAGTTTCCACATTGTAACACCCTTCACTTTACCAACAGTTTTAAGAACCGATGAAGCCACTGTCTTAAGAAGATTCTTGTTTGATTGTTCGCTGTTAACTCACTTTACATCGTCTTTGCTATCTTTTTTCCCCTCACACAGCCCCTTCGTTAAGTCCGACACCGCTCACAGGCGTTAGCTCTCTTCTCTTTCTTCACCACTCGCGCACTGATGTCGCTCACTCAACGCACCTGCCATTCTCGCTTTCACTAATTACTGATTTATGCTTCTGTGTTTAATCAACATTGAAGCTGCCCTCTGAATTACACTACTCCATGGATGTATTAAGCGCTACCCTCGTAATAACGTCCACCTGTCCAGTCAGTCTGTTAGTGCGTGTGTCGCGTATGGTCACGTGAGTATCCTAAGTGTAGAGGGGTTCAGAGCATGCAGACTTTAAGAAGAGGCTGTACAAAGTATATTTAGTAACTTAATCACTAGTTATTATATTACACCCCTCTTAAATGTCATTGTTTATAAGGGAATACAACATTTATTATTTCAATAAGAATTTTCTTATTCTATTTAAGTTGTACTGTTGAGCAAAGCTAAAATGTCCATTTTTAAAAGATGGTAAAATATTATTTCAAAAATTACTGCATTTTTTTTATGTATTTCTTTTTAATGTCATTTAACTTTGTATGTTTAAGTTGAGAAATACACATTTCAAAATATTTTTGTGCATTTTCCTTGGTAGTCAAGTAGACATGATACCATTATATCGCAGTATTGTAAATCGTAATATGACCTTTTCTCCAAATTGTGCAGCCCTACTTGGTTTAAACTGTATTGATCAAATCTTATTGTATGTTGAATCAATATTGACTCAAAGAAAAGCGAGTGAAATCTTGCCATAGTCCAGGTCATGCGAAAAAAGTAAATTCCTCTCGACATGCTTGGTGTGCACATTGAAGAGCTTGAATGACGCAGGTTCTTTGGAAATGTTGCCAAGATAGTAGAAGGCTGTGAGTCACACTAACAATGTAAAAAGTACCCTGAGCATTTGTGTCAAAGCTGCGAGAGACCACATTTTCTTATTGAGCTCGTCTAAATTTATTTTTCAATTAAAGAATCCACAAACTTTCCAGGTGGTTACAGCTATGTATGGTGTTTACCACGGATTGTTATGCTGTTTTGAGGAGTCGCGGGATAAGACAGACAATTTAGTGATGGAAAAAAGATATTGATCTAAATGCAAAACCCAGTGTAACATCTCATTGCTCTTCACTTATTTCATGAAGACGTCCCTGTCCTGAAGGCATATTGCAGGGCTCAGCAGTAACGGTTGCCTGGTTGCCCTTGGCAACCTGATTGAGTCAATTGGCAACCGTTTCATGGCCTCTGGTTGCCCCCTTTGGCAACCACCTGTTGCACAAAACAAATAAAAACCTACAAAACTGGAAAGTCTTTTTTCAAAAGATGTATTTTATTTGGTTGTCTCCTTAAAGTTTAAACACTAGCTACGTTCATGCGCAACACATTTCAGCTGTTGTTCAACAGCTTTCCACACAGGCAACGCAATTTTTGTTAAAATCCGGTGCTAATATGACACTAGTGCCTGGTATCTACTGGACGGAATAGCAACGCAGATTTTGGTGCTCATTATGGTGCCACTTAAATGTCTGCGCTGCTCTCCAATGCTCCAAACCAGACGTTAGAGGCAACAGAAACAACACTGCATGTCACGCTAGTAAACTCTAATAACACGTTACTCTTGGTAGCAGGTAATGTTAGCCTAACGTTAGCCTAACGTTAGCTACGGTAGTAACTAGATTAAACACGGTTAAAATTAAGGGTGCTCCGATCAGGATTTTTGGGGCCGATCACCGATTGCTGGAAGATGTATCTACCGATCACCGGTCACTTTTATGAACTGAAAATTACGCCATTACGTAACAGTCACACATGTTTAGAGAATGTATCAGTAATTGTTTGGCTTTTTGTCCTAGCTCAAAATCTAAAAAATGTCCTTTCAATCACTGCAGACATTTCTTCAGCACACACACACACACACACACACACACACAGACCGACACACACGGACACACACACACGGGGAAACCGCTGTTTGAGTGGCGCCGGAGCTGCTAGCTACACAACTCCGCTCTGCCTTAACGTTAGCTAACTTTGAAAACTCCTCATCCTCCTTTCTGTGACTAACCTTCAAATGTCTGATGAGGTTGGTGGTGTTGAAATGTCTTTGGAGCTTTCCGCCTCATGGTATTTCCTTGACATACACGTTGAAAATCGCAAATGTATTTTTCCCAGATAGCAATGAGTCGGCGGACCACTGCCGGTGCTCCAGAGGCAGTAGAAGCGTCAGAATGGCGTAATCACAAACACGTTTGTGGCGCACCACCGGTGGCAGCCGCTTTTTAAAAGCGGTAGCCGCCTTCCTACCGCCTTCGTTCCGCGGCCGGCTGCGGGCCAACCGCTGTTCTGCCGCCGTTCAGACACCTTGTAGAACTGCCAGACCGGTGAATGTAGGGAGGACGCCATTTTAGCTCCATGTAGAAAATGTTCTCACAAGTAGTGCGCTCTTAATACATCCATGGTAGTGCGTCATCTGATCGGCTTATCTGATCGGCATTTATGGAGACCACCAATCAAACTATTTAAAGCCATTATCGGCCGATACCGATCGGTGACCAATCAATCGGAGCACCCTTAGTTAAAATGCTGACCGCTAAACGGTGTAAAAGAGTGACTGTATTTCACTGTAGAGGATCAACAGTCTGGCGCTAAAGCTATGAGCTAAAAGACACAAACTAGCACTGGGCACTGCTCTTGTGGAAAAACAAAGACTTGAATAAAGGTTGTGTTTACTTAAAACTGGTAAACCTCGTGGTGCATTCAAAGTTATTGTCAAATACCCTTTTCTCTGTCTTTGGCATTTAAAGGGGAACTAGGCAGTTTTTTAGCTTAATTTACCTTAATTGAACAGCTTCGGAGTCATTGGAATGGTTATATGACTTTTTTTCGGGTTGAATGGTGGTCGTCTTGCTTCCCCCTAGCGCTTGTGAGCGGAAAAACCACCCTTGCAACTTTCGGCCTGCGAGCCGCCGGCCTCAGCATCAGGAAGTATCGCGTGATTTCAGGTCTAGCGACGTAACGAATCGCTTTAGGCACTGTACACATACACGCCCCCATCCAGGAACCGGCTAGCAAGAACAAGGTAGCAATGGAGTTTTTCACACTATCGTCATAGCTGAGCCGGCAAAAAAGAAGCAGAAAGCCAGGAAAGCATTGTCGGAGGAACAGAGAAAGAGGAAATGACAGACTGGCCAAGCAAGTTGTTACACACACACACACACACACAGTGTTGCCAAATATCTATTCTGAAGTTGTAGGTGCAGCTCTATAGAGAAACCTGCGAGCAAAAAGAGAAAACAGCGAAGAAATTGCCAAAACTGCATAGCGCCCCTTTAACAGCATCTTACTGGTAACAATAATTATTGTTAAAAGTTATTAATACATTTTTAATTATCATTTAAATTCCCCCCTTTTTGTGCCGACCATTGTTTCATTATTGAAATGTGTGGAATAGTTACATATGAAATTAATGAATTTCTCCAAATATAGGCAGTTTAAAACACAGCAACCGTATTGTCAATTTCGGCAGCTGATGCCTGGTTGACAAGCCTAGCAACCACTTCAAAAGGTGAAGGTTTTGCTAGATTTCAAATATAAAAATGCTCCTAAATTAATCTAAGATTATTTAAATGCAGAACAGTCACAGCACTGGGCTCTTATTGCTAAATGCTATCCGCTCCCTCTGATTCAGACAATGCACGCCTGCTGAGTGGTGGCATTCCAGGCAGTGAGTCAGTTCAAATGCTTCAAACCTACCTGAATGAAAGGATATAAGCAGTTGTTTAGAGAACATGTCAATCAAGATTTAGTCTTGTTTTGATATGTTAATTAAAGCTAATCTTAAGCCGCATATAAATATTGAAGTTTTTTTTGCTAAAGCAGGAACTAAAGAATTCTGAATACTCACTTAATCCTAATTTTGACGTTTTCCTCAAACATCATCAGCAAAATACTTAACATAAAAAGAAGACAGAAAAATGAGGCTTATTCATTACTCCTATTATTGTGTGATTATGTGTTTGCACTTGCAATCTAATGCATATTACCATTTGTGTTTCCTACGGAAAGTAATTTGATTTTGCAAGAGTGTTGCTTTAAAGTCACTGCATTTTCAAAAGTCACTGTTTTTTTGGCAATTTCGGATAGAGACCTTGTCCAAGCGGCATACGGTCTTGACGGCACTCACCCCCAAACAGCTGCTTATATGAGGCAGCTTTGCAGCATTTGAATGGACACTCCCTCTGGAATGCTTGCTGTCAGCAGGTTTGCTTCAAAAGCACCAGGGGAGGTGGCACTGACTGCCCATCTGTACCCATTACTGAGAACTTGTTGTTCAGATGCATTATAAATAGGGCTGGGCAATATATTGATATTATATCGATACAGTTATATGAGACTAGATTTTGTCTTAGATTTTGAATATCCTGATATGACATAAGTGGTGTCTTTTTCTGGTTTTAAAGGCTGCATTACAGTGAAGTGATGTACTTTTCTGAACTTACCAGACTGTTCTAGCTGTTCTATTATTTGTCATTCATGTTTATACAACAACCCCCCCCCCCAAAACTGTTATCCGTCATAAACTGTTTCCTGCATTCATACAAAGGCAGTTTGGAAACAGTATTTTATTAGGGCTGGGCGATGGGGAGAAAATCAGATATCACGATATTCTTGACCAAGTACCTCAATATCGATATTGAGGTATTTGGTCAAAAATATCTTTTTTTCGTTTAACAACATCCAAGATTCACATGAAAACGACTTGGTGTAAGCTTTTAACGTAAAATTGGGCCCATTTATAATTGTCATAGTGTCAAGATTTTTAGACTCCATACTATTTTGTTGGTATCACAAAGCTTTGTAGGTGCTCAGTTGTATTTTCTACATAATGAGATTTGTTATTGATTTAAAGCAACTAAGTAGCCTGCTTCTATTTATAAAAAATAAATGGCATATATAATGGATGTGCTGAAAATACCTGATGTGCTGATAAATCCTTGCCTGACTACGCCTTGCAAGTATGAACTTAAATGGAGAGAGAAATAGATAGTAAAATGGTGTTTTAGATTAGATGGTATTCAATTTGAAATAATTCAAAACAGTACAGTATTTCAAAAAACATGAGGCCCTCAGTTCTGTGCAATCATAAAGTTTCCATTAATGACCATGTCTACAGACAAGCTACGCATTTCAAAATGTCACAAAGTAAACTGCTTGTAAACTGAGTCAAGGGAGTTTCCCAGATTTGGATTTCATCATTTTATGTCAGGACTTGGTTTTGCATTATCCCTTAAGTGACACCATACAGCACATCATAAAGATTATAAAATGATCTGACAAAATCAATATGCATGTTGCCCAGAGTGGAATCTGTGGGGAAAAAAAATGTATGTCTTGGGAAACTATTCTTTATTTTGTGCTTTATTATTCAGTACTTTATTGCAACAGAATTCCTTAATGATCAAATAAAAGAAAACACTCATTCAAAGCAAGTCAAAGAGTGCAAAATCTAGAAGATAAAGGTAAAAACTACATGAGAAGAAATTGTAACAAAGACTTTGCCTAAGCCAAACTGCTAAAATGTGGTCATGTTTACTAGAGTAAGTTCTTATTTGTATAGTCACAAATTATATAATTTGCCTAAAACCACTCTACGATATACAACACCTGCTCTCCTTAGAGCTTTGATTTGGACAAGGAAAAACTAATATGAGAAAAAGGGGACATTGCAGCAGAGCAGGGAACCCTTCTCCCAGGACTGACAGACATGCAACAGATATTTTAGATAGCACAATGGGGAAAAACACCTTAGCATATAATATTAATCAATATATTAATCATCATCATGTATAGCTGATGAAAACGCCTCCCGTTTGTTACACCCTGCGCGCCGGAAACTGCGCACTGTCTCTTTAACAAGCTGCACGGGTGCTTTGCCCTGTGCTGGGGCATAGTGGGGGAGGGAGGGAGGTTGTTGACGGGAAGATGGGCCCTGATTGGCTGGGCCTTACTGAGGGCAGTGACATCACATGGAGGAGAGGCCCTGTGGTGTAAAATAACATCTCCTTTTATGGGACGAGGTGGATCATTCCATTCTCAGAGAGAGGTGAGATTTTGTTCCCTTCTCACTGCTCCCTTAATGCGGTCTTCCTCCCTGTAGAGTTTTCTCCCTAATTGGCCTGTGAGGCTGTTTTGTAAATTAATATAGCTAAGTAAGTATGTCTTGGATCAAGCTTATTTATTTCTTTAGTGTTTTTATCACGTTTTATTTTACTACTATTCATTTTGAGTTTTAAGCTGTAATAAACTGTGGTAAGACTTTCCTGTCTTTTATCATCGTCTCTCCTCTTTGATTTAATACGTTAAGGTGTAATTAGTGAGATTATTACATTTTTTAAACAGACATATATTACAATGTTTCGGCACTCTACAAATGCCTCATCATCACTATGCTTTGTTGTTGTGTTGAGCTTTGTGCCTCAGTAAGTGCCTCTTTTAGATCATTCATAATTATGCTTTATCATGCTTTGATTTACTGTGATTAATAGATCCCTCTACGCCTTGCAGGGCAGTTTTTCCTCATAGCTGAAGATTATAATTGACAGCGCTCTTAGCATTAAGACAAGAGGTGCCACCAGGACTGTCTCACACTTGTGGACAGGAGACATGCCAAATCTCTTTTTATCCCATCTTTCTCTCTCTCACATTCCCTCTTAACATTTACGCACTTACCCACTCCCAGCCTCCTTTCGACTCTGTTCTCCACACATGCCTTAACCTCAACATTACACAGACAGAAACAAAAGCTGCGGCTAAGACTTCACCTAGCATGTGACTACCCCCGCTGTTTGCAGACGTGGTATCTACCGAGAACGAGCAGTCACCTCCCCTCCCTAAGTCAGATTTGTCACCACTCCAAGGAAATACACTGTACCTTCGAGCCGAGTAAAGAAACTGTAGTTACACTCTTCCAGATGGACGCCCACAGATACATTTAGGGAAAAAGTGCCAGGTTGTCTTTACTGCAGGAGGTTGGCGTAGAAATTTAGGCTGACAAGTCATAACGAGAATACTTCTGAATCCCTGGGAGATCCTTTGAATCCTCCTCCCTCCTCCTTCCAATGTTTCAGTGGTTGGGGCCATGGCCTCTGAGTCAGGGTAAGAAATGCACGGCTAGTTGGCTGCTTTTCTTATTTCTCTTTGTGTCTGGAAAGAATAAGGCACTTTTCTTAATTTTCACTACGTTGTACAAGTCATACTAAAATGTTTTGGATGGTCTAATTGGCTGTCTCACAGAATCCCAGACTGGTATTCATGGTGTTCAGATGACCACCATTCTTCTCTTTTTTCTTCATCTTTTGATTGTGTTAAAGACGTGGCCTGGCTGTTATGTTGTGAGTTAGAAAGAAACAGATGAGCTGATTAATTTAGGTACAGAGTGAACTGCCTCTTCAACTCTACAGACTTTGACCTTTTCAGTCTGGCACACCATTGAATGATCACAATAAATGCAGCTGGTCGCCACACATTGATAATAATGAATGCCATTTAAAGTCATGTTGTATAAGAAGTGATTTGCTTAGGCAAATTTGTTCCTTGTTTTGAAACAATCTACATTTCCTACCTTACTATGTTGGCAACTGATAACTCTGTAGGGCCTGGGCCTCAGATTCAGGCTCAGCAAAAAAAAAAGGCTCATTTATGATCTGTGCTTCTTAACGTTTGCTCTTGAAACAACTATAATATAAATTAAATTGAAAAGGAAATCCGGGGCATTATGACTGGGATATCCCCTCTATAACGCTGTAGTAGTTGCTTTGTCATGTTAGGCACACTTTCTCCACTGCATAAGATTATTTTTTTCTCTGTCCCTGCTGTCTTGTAATGCTAAGCCACACTTAGCACACAGTAGCTTCTATCCACTGTATTGGACACAGTACACGTGTGTTGACACTTGGGGAAACTCACGATGCAGACAGAAGTACAGTTGGTTCAAAGTTTTTCAGTAATCAATAAGTTGAAATAGCAAACATGTTTCTTGACAAGTTCATGATTCTTATATAAAGTTAATCCACATATCTCATTGTTTAGAGTAGCTTGTTTCCTATAGGAATATTCATATTTACTTATCCTCAAAGTCATATGATTTCCTCAAAACAAGAACTGGCAAACAAGCATTGTTTAACTGGGTTTTTGGCATGCTTCTCCATATACCTTGTTTGAGTTTTTAGGCTGGTTTAATGCCAACTTAAAAACAGGTTACGCTCAGAGGCTTAATCCATATTCACACAGTCACATTACGTCACCAAAATTTTTCACATTCTTTTTTTTCCATTTGGGTGCTTAATGTACTTCGGTATTTATTCAAAACCAAAAGCACACTGACTTTTTCCTCCATAAAGAGGACTAGAAGGATCTTTGCTGGTATGGGCCTAAATACGAACATGTATGCTCCAGTATTGTTGAAACCATTAGCTGACAAACAAGTCTTCTCTTTGATTTTCTTAAGTGCTTTGCTACAGTATGACAGGGTGTAACCCCTTGTTCAACTAATAAAAACCAATAGATTGGGCCAATTAGTTGTCAGAATGGACATGAGCAATGTTTACAAAGTATTCTGTGCCTGAGGCTTTTGCCAATTCACACATTCAGCCCCACTCCAAAACTGACATTGACAGGCTTATTAACATATACATGTAGTACCAGCATACTAAATTCACCCATGGGCATTATCATTTTGTTTGTCTATTTGTCTAACCAGTGGAGTTGTAGTGACTGTCATCCAGGCCATGAAACCTTTTTTTAATTTTATTTTTTTATTGTACCACATTTATAGCATGAAAGACCTTCAGATGATACTTGGTACTTGTCAGCTGGGTGGTAGAGTAGGCAAAAATAACTAACATCAAGCTGAATTTACTAGAATGTGGCTGGAGTAAATCTTCCACTCTGTCAGCTGTACATGGAGATCAGTTGTAGCAAGTTTATTGTGCATTTTTACTCTAACAGTGTCTGTTTAGTTTAAGACAATGTATCGTCTAAACTTTGTTCTTAGCCATGCTGAAAATCAAATAAAGTCCAGAGATGATAACAGTTGGGTGTTGATAGATGTTTGAATGATGGATAGCCTAAACAATGTTTTCTCCTTTTCGTTACACCTCTGCAGATTAAACTGGTGTTACTGCTGGTCTGAAACAGTTCTCAGTGACCTTGGTCGCTTCCTGAGCTTTGGTTTAATGTAACCTAGCTATAGTGTGTAAATCACATTGCCTTTTATGAGTGATGACTCATAGTTGGGTAGTGTTGATGATGTAAAACAGGCACTGGCTTTGGAAAGACTGGTTGGAAAATTACTATTAAGACTTAACTGATAAGCTTATATGCAGCCTAGTTTGTCTACCTTTTCACGTCTTCTTTGACTTCGCTGTGTGTAGTGTTTTTCCCTGTTCTAAAAACAGTTTCCTTTTTGCTTCTTTTCATTCATACTTGGTAAAGATTGAAAACACCCTTGTGTGTTGTGTTTATAATCTAGGAGGAGGCCGGGTGGTTGCTGTATAATCACACTCTGTCAACAGCCTTTAAGTCATTGTTGTCAGTGAAGCTTTCAACTAAAACTGGGAGGCGACCGCTGGCTGATAATTTGCTTGTTTCCAGTTTCAAAAGCTCTGTAGTTGCTTTCTGTTAAACAAGGTGCACAGCAGACATAACAGTTACATTTTGTACTTTCGCAGGTTGGTTGCTCCTTAATAAACACACACTTGTTCTGTCCAAATGCCCATGTTTTAATACTCCCAGTGGCATCCAGCAGAACATTTTATTTGAAGTTTTACCAGTTGTTAAAAACAAACAGCGCTGTTTTATCCTCTGGTAATGGACACAGTTTTGTTACATGTTCATGCATTCAGTGTTTGTCAGTTTGGGGTGAATCCATACATTCACTTACAAGGTCTCTGCCCTCAAATAGCTCTCTACTTTTATGTTTGCACTACACACATTATGCTCAGAAGTGCAGTTATGTGTGTTTAGCAAACCGTCATGGAGTTGGAGGCTTCAAGCTACAGTTTAATAGCATGCAGGTTATTATTTAATCCTAATTACAGGCTGATTTACCTTTATGCTATTACTGAGAAGATTTTCATATTCTTTTCATGTCGTGTGAGTGATGCTTTTATGGTGACTCCAAAAAACAACTTTTCCATTTGAATGATCTATTTTGTGAGCCAACAACCATACAAATTGTAGTTGTATGACAGTGTTGAAAATGGCCATTGGTATTTTCAGCTGGTGTACAAGTTTACATTGACCATCTGTACAAGCAGATTATTTGCTGTAGAAGTAGGCTACTGCGCATTGTCGAGGCTAGTCTAAGCCTATTAGAGGCTACTTTCTCCACAGGTCATCTCTGTGCTCCCCTCTGTTCAGGATGCGTGGGGTTTCACTGATGATGGTCCTATTTGTGATTGACCAAAAAACTGACTCAAAGTAGAAGGTAGATGATGGCATCCTGACTGTATGATCTGTGTTGAATAGTTGGAAACTTGTACTTGTTGGTTTTCATTTCTGGACCAAGGAATCATAGCAGGATAGAAAACGGAAGGGCTAATGTTGTCTAGTTGTTACATCACCGTTGAAGTCTAAGTTTTAGGGAAATTCTTATAGACTCGTCAGGTGTTTCTTTCATGAACGTCTCACTTTCATGATACTGCGTCTTTTTTAATAGCCATCCTTGTAAAGCTACAAGATAAGAAGTCTGTTTACAGTCTCTCATCGGCGTGTTTTTATGTTGACTTGTTGTTGTTCTGTTTGCGTTATTAGCAACATGAACCGTGAGGACCGGAATGTGCTCCGAATGAAAGAAAGAGAAAGGAGAAATCAAGAAATCCAGCAGGGAGGAGGAGAGGCCTTTCCAGCAAATTCACCTCTCTTCCCTGAACCCTACAAAGTGGTAAGTTTGCTTACCTATCATTCAGTGTTGCCCTGTCATTGATTTGTCAGTTTAGAGGACTTTGTAGTAGTGACAGGAAGTGAGAACTGCACATACTACCTGGAGCATTCATGTTAATACAGTTTTGTCAACACACATCAGGGCTCTAACTTAAGGGCGTCCGTCCCGCTGTCCCGGGGATGAAAAAAAAAGACACTTGTAAATTGTAAATGTAGTATTGTGTGAGAGTACACAATTCAAGAGTACACGCATACGCAGCGAGAAGATGGACTGTGGCTGTTAGGCAGTAACTAGTCTTGCATTGCCAGACCTATCTACAGTGCTGTGGAGTAAGGTCTGGCTACACCATACATACATTCTGGGTTTTTTGCATTTCGTTAAACCAATCTCAACCGTCTTGGGCGACGCTAAGCTCCAGACGCAGTAACAGTGGTCCTGCAAAATGCTCTCGGGAAGGAACTTGTTTTGGTGGAACATTTGCACCCCGATAAAAGAAAACGCCACATACAATATTAAATGAAGTTAACTGATACATGGTTGAACGTGTGTACTTCGTCCATAGCAATCCCCACCAGTCGGCCCCAAAATGTCCCAGTTGGAGTGTAAATGGTGTAAACATATTCTTTGTAAATCTTTACAATCATTCCCCGAAAAAACAAGCATGCCTGCCTTACTGTGCGATCCAAATTTTCTTCAAAACCTGCCATTTTCAGCATGTAGCTTGGTTGCTCAAAGTTTGTTTTCTCTCTCTCTCTCTCTCTCTCTCTATATATCTCTATCTCTCTATATATCTCTATCTCTATATATATATATATATATATATATATATATATATATATATATATATATATATATATATATATTGACAGTGTTTACAAATGTAAAAAAAAATGTTTTTATAAAATGCAAGCATTTATTTTGGGACAGTTTAAATTGTATTTTGGGACAGTTTGGGATGGGGATGAAAAAAGTTAGACCTGCACATTTTTTTAAACATACCTATATCGTTTTTTTTGCCTGCTTTGCTGCTAAAATTATTTGTTTGCTTCAGGCTTCTATGGCAAAGGCACACTTTATGTAATATTTGTTTGACTTCATTTTTACATCATACTGAAAAAAACAAACTTATAGTTGTAATTCATGAAAAAGGATTTGTGTTTTTTTATTTTGCTTTTGTTTCTTTGTCATAATGACTTTCAGGATCCTGCAGTCTTGGTTTTGTTAGTAGTTTGTGTTATGAAAGCTAAATAGGGCAAACTCAAGAAATGCTTTAATACCCAATGCGGGACATGTCTGAACAAGCTCTACTGACAATGACGGTCCTTCTTTTTTATCAAGATGATCTTGCACAAATTTCAAGCTGGCTGAACTGTGTGCAACATAATATCGGGTTATGTTAATCATAGGTATTGGAAACTATCTGATGATTTTTCAAACATTTGTTGGCTTAAATTAAATAATGGTTAGCTGTCAGTCAGCCATTGACTAACTCTGCACAAGATGCAAAAGTGTTGGTTGACTTGACAACACCTGTCTTTGGTCGGCTGTTTTCTAGTGCAGCTAAAGAAGTTATACGTAAGATCATGCCAGCCTCCCCCCCCTTCCTCCTGTTCTCACAGACATGCATAGATGTAGGCCATCCAGCTCCCGCCCGGACAGTATAATTGTAAAGAGGATTTGAGTTCTCTGAACTGGTCTAATCTTTGCCACTGACCAGATTTGAGCAGAGGTAAGTGGCTCCTCTCCTTAGCTAGAGTTGGCCATCAAAGAGGCAGAGAGGAATGTGTCCTGACAGGTTGGGAATAGAAAGGGACCAGAGGTGAGTGATGAGTGCTGGCCTGTGTGTTTTGTACCACAACAAAGTGAAAGGTAAAAAGCTGACTTTGAAGAAGGAAAAGCCCTTGACCTTTGCACAGGAAAAAAAGCAGTCTTCAGAAACATAGTACAAACTGACTCAACAAATGTTGAAAAAGCCAACGGTTTAAGTCACTGGCTTTTCTACACTTTGTATCTCTTGTTTCTTGCTTGAGTCTTATGTAAGCTTCAGTTTGACTTTTTTCCACCCTCTGTCATGCTCCACTAAGTGGAAGTTTACTGTGTTCTGCATTAAAGGCCATGTGTACACGCAGCTGCAGCTGTGGCCTCCCAGATGTAGACCAGCAAAGCAGCAGTAACATTTTATGGTGCTGAGTTCACACAGCTGCACAGAATGCAGAGCACAAAATTATCTGTTGAAAGTTAAACTGTGATATTGGTATATTTGATGATAAAGTACGGTATACTACATGTAATGTATACTGTACACACTGTAGATAAATACATATTGTGATTATTGATTTTGATTATCAAGTAGGCCTTTTTAATGATGATATATATGTGTGTGTGTGTATATAACATTTTATATATATATATATATATATATATATATATATATATATATATATATATATATATATATATATATATATATAAATATAATTGCAAGCAAAAAAATGGCAGAGGAAATTTGGAAGAGACCGCAATCCGTGTTTTGTTTTTGTAATTTACTGTTGTGGAAATGCAATGTTTGAAGGGATGTTGGAAAGGATAGTTCCTGGCCAGCAGGGAAGTACTGCCTCAGGACTTTAGACTTTTTGCATGGAAGGAACCAAAAGTCTCCGCAACTCTGGTGAGCATGGAGGTAAAGTTCCTGAATACGTAAACAGGCTCCTGGGAAACTTTCTGCAGATGAAAAGGGCTGTACGATGCAATACAGCACAATGCAAGAATGTTTTAATAAAACAGTCTTGTTTTTACAGACTGTTTTTCTTCTGCCAACACACTACATTGTTGCAATTTGTCTCTGTAAACAATGAGTTTGTTGAACAAACTGTGTAATGATTCAGGTGTTTCTAATTTACCTCAAGCACTTTCTTTTTAATTGATTTTAGCTTTATCAGCCAACATATGTGGCAGTATGTGTGATAAGCCATAATATCTTGTGATAGGCCATAATACTTGTATTAAGTACTTTGTAATTAAAAAAAGCAGAGGCTATTTCTATTTCACTGGTGCTTTAATACAATCATAACAAAACACGTCATTTATGCTAGTACTAGAAGTGAAACCAACCCCCATCCCCATAAGAAAAATGGGTGATGCTTCACTTAGTCGAACACACACTCGAGCCAGGCCATGCTAGCAGAAGGTAGTGGTGTGCGTGTTATGACCACGCTAGTTACATTTCCTGCTACAGTTAAGGGTTTGTGTTTCCTCACCCTCTGTGTGAATCTGTCAAACAAAATACAGGTCTGAGGCTTCATGTGAAACTAGATATTCTGCACAGACTGTTACGGGCTGATTGCAAGCAGGTCGGCTGGAACCTGTGGCCTCAAAGTGATTGATTAACCTCTGTGTTGGAACTTTGGGTAGACTCTTATCTGTGTTAACAGATGGGTGTGGACTGATCGGCCCAGTTTGAACAAGCTAACTGTGATTGGCTCATCTGAGTGTTCAATTGGTTATTTTCTCAATTGTTTTTAATATAAAACTAGTGGTACATGGTTTAGGATATAATTACTTTCTTTCTTTTGTCAGATGTAAATCTGCATTTCAATTATGCTAATTTTGCATATAGCGATTTTAAGTTTTTTGTTGTAGTGATACATTTCTCTCCATTTTCAATGTTTTGTTGGAAAGCAATTGACCCAAGTGTTGAACCTGTGCCCATAATGACTGTTTTCTCTGTCCCCTCTTCTCTCTGCTTTCCCTCTTCATTTCTCTCACTTATTTTCTTCTATATTCTTCTTTATTTTCTCAATGATTTTTGTCTCTGCTTTCTCTATTCTCTCCATTTCTTTCATCACACTGTCCTCTCTCGCCCACCTTTCCCCTTTCTCTGCTTCTCTCTTCAGTCCAGCAAGGAAGATAAACTGTCAAGCCGTATTCAGAGCATGCTGGGCAATTACGACGAGATGAAAGAGCCGATTGGTGACACACTTCCTAAGCTTGGCGGTAAACCTTCTAACAGCTCGTCTTCCTCTGAGGAGAAATCGGGCCCACCTTTATTTGGCGGGGACCAGCGCAGCGTCGGTAGCGGTGGCAGCAGCCAGAGCAGCAAGTGGACTCCTGTTGGCCCTGCAGCAGGTGGATCTTCATCCCAGTCCCAGAAACGCTCCGGACTCCAGGGCGGGCACAGTAGCCAGAGAGGCAGTGGCAGCAGCAGCAGTAGCCAAAGACACGGAGGGGAGGTGCGGGAAAAGAAGTCAAGTAAACACAGCGGAGGGTCAGAGCACTCAAAGTCACACACATCTAGTCCGGCCAAGGGCTCTCTGAGTTCCTCCGGCAGCAACAGCCACTTACGGAGTTCCTTGTCTGCCGAGCAGCATCACAGCAAGGAGCGCTACCGCTCCAAGTCCCCACGAGACAGGGAGGCCAACTGGGACTCTCCCTCACGGGTTCACACCACCTTCCCCACTGGACAGCACTCGAGTCAGGCCTTTCCCCCGTCTCTCATGTCCAAACCCGGCTCCATGCTGCAGAAGCCCACAGCGTATGTGCGGCCTATGGACGGCCAGGAAACGGCAGAACCCAAGAGCTCACAAGCCGAAAGCTACAGTGGACAGTCGCACAGCAGCACCATGGGAGAGATGAAGTCCAACAGCAAGGCCTCACTTTCCAAACTCAAGATCCCCTCACAGCCTGTAGAGGTAAGGCTTGTCCACTGGCTTTCTATTAAGGGGATGTACTGTGTGTTTATGTAGCACTTAAGATATAAATCTATAGTAGCAGAAGTTGCATGTAGAATATATATAGACTTAGAATGGCAGAGCAGTGTTAATGTTTGGAGCACATATTAATGATGTAATAATAGAATAGACTACCTCGCAGCATGTTAACACTTGGTCTGTTTGAACTCTGTCTCATAAAATGCCTATAGAATGACTCATCCTACTCAAAATGGAAGCAGCCTCTCACCTGCTAGACTGACATCATGTTGTTTATAAACATGTGTTAAACGTGATGTTTCTGTCTTTAGGGATCCGGTGACGCCAACTGTGTCGATGAGATTTTGAAGGTACGTAATATGATTGTATTTGGCTAAAAACTCCCATTATCAAGCTGACAGTTTGTCACGAGTCAGTTTAAGACCATTACGCAGTCAGTTTAAGACCATTACGCATTACTAACACAACTCAACAAATTTTCTTTCAGGAAATGACTCAGTTGTGGCCCCCTCCGCTGACAGCCATCCACACCCCCTGTAAAACAGAGCCCTCCAAGTTTCCATTCCCCACCAAGGTCAGCATCACACCAGTCCCTGTTTTTACTGTTTGATTCAAATTATTTTGTGTCATAATGAATTATAAGGCTAAAATTATTTGTTATGTACGGTGCAAACAGACCTTACATAGCACATGCAACCAATCCAGAGAAACATTTGGTGGCCTATTTGAAACTATAAAGTGATGGGACTAGCTATGGATTAATAGTGAATCTGATAGTGAAATGAACACCAAAACTGACTGAAAAGTACTTAAACCTCCGTAGTGCTTGCATGTAGAAATCAACAGCCGCAAACTCAAGGAGGAATAAATCATTCAGATTAGATTCTTTTTCATTAATTCATTGATTATCAGATTCGATAGACAAGTGTTATGGCTTCGTGAAAATAATTCAGAATGTCTTTTTTGTTTACCTCAGGACCCTCACCCTTTTCCAAGTGGACACAGTGAGTATCACACATATTTCTGATTCAAACGTAATAGATTTACAAAATTATTTATTATTATTATTATTATTATTATTATTTAATTAATAATTATTGCTCATTCATTTTGTTTGTGTGTTTTTAGAGCGAGGTAGTTCTTCCAAGAGCTCCGGCAGCCACCAGTCCAAAGCTTGTGATGAGCAGCCCACGTAAGTGCTTCATCCTTTCCTCCCTTTGTCTTTTTTCATCGTAACTCCATGTTTGTAGAGTTCCCAGTATTGATCCAGACAACAAAGAATAAATTAAAACAACTAGTTATGATGAGGTAAGAAGCGTTAAGGAACCAGACATGCGTAGATGTCTTCAGTAAGTTATATAGACGTAGCCAGCAATCTCAAACTGCAGCAATTACACTGCTGTAATAAAATACAAAGATTTAATTTAGGTTCATTCCTGTATTTCAGTATGTTGGAAGATGACCTGAAGCTCAGCAGCAGTGAGGACAGTGATGCTGAACAGGATTCTGCAAAGAACGCCTCAAGGAACACATCTGCAAGGTAGCAGAAAGCATAGGAAAATTATTTTGTGAAATTTTAATGCTGAGTTTTAGTTGCGATTGAATCAGGTAGATGTTGACTCCAGCTAAGGTTTTGAGGCCACAGTGGTTTTGTATTGGCTTGCATTATAGTCAAAGGTGTTTGTTTTATTATGTTCCTTATCTTGAGAGATGATGCACAATTTAGGTGACTTTCTTGTTATTTCGGTCATTTTGTATCTTGTGTTCCCTTATGGATGGTGCAATCCAACAGCATCACAACGGATGGCCTCAGGAATTAAAATAAATTGTTACCTCAGTGGCACAGTCATAGTTTTTTTGTGATTGTTGCGGGCAAAAATCTTTGATTATGCGGCACGTTTTCTTAAAAAATGCGATGGAATATGCGGGATATTTATGCAATTTTATGCGATGAAATTGCGGGAACTTGCAAAAACTGCGGTTTGATGAAAAAGAGAAAAAAGTGATTCCCCCAACACCGTGTTCTCACTAGGTGAAATTACGTCACTTCATAACGTTCCCATGGCAACAGGGGAAAGTGGCTGCTCTTATGTGAAGTAAACGCAACATTTTTCAACTTTCTGCTAAGATATATGTGACTTTTTTGCAACAAAAATGCGGGGATTATGAAATCATGCAAGCCCTGCATATTTTGCGCGGAAATTGGCAATATATGCGGCGAAAGTGCGACGTATTTAAAAAAAAAAAAATTCCCCCCCGCATAAATATGCGGACTTTGGCTGATTATGCATTGAATTATGTGATCGCATAATCGTGTTTTTCTGGAGGGACTGATTTTAGAATTAAAGGATCAAAGGATTATTGTTGCAAGATTTCTGGATTGCATTATATTGACATGATTCTTTTTTGGTCATGTAAATGGTGACTTTATATATTAATCAGCTGATGTTGGGTGTTCTTAAAACCTAAACAATGGGGAAATGTTAAAGAAAGACTATAAACTATATTAAGTTTGGGATTATTGCTTTTTTGTTTATTCAGAAGGCCACATCACAGAGTCTGGCAGTACAGCTTTCGGCTCAATCTGATCCTTAATAAGTGGTTGGTGAGGGTGTCTGTGCAGTGGTGTGGGATCTCAGGGGATAGCACCAACCACAGCTGAAAAATGTGCAAATTACAAATCAAGTATGGAACCATTTAGAAAAATTCAAGCTATATGTAGAGGTTAAGAATAATCCTCAGCTATAAAAGTGTTGCCGTCCATTGTCAAGCGATAATCAGCGTATTGAACAAATACAGACATACATACATACATATATAAATCTTCACATGGAGCAAAGATGTGTGTGAAATTGAAGACAAGATTTTAAACACGACATGATAGGGTTGTTTGTATGCATCCTTCGGTCTGTAAAACATGACTGATAGTGTGCTGCATACCTTTTGCACACAGTATAAGGCTGTTTGACTCTTTTCTGTAACAGCAATAACAGTGAAGGAGCGGAGCAATCGAGGGATGACTCGAGCAGCCACAGCGGCTCAGAGAGCAGCTCAGGCTCCGACAGCGAGAGCGAAAGCAGCACGACAGACAGCGAAGCCAATGATCACCCGCGACCCGCCTCTCCTGAGGTAATGACTTCCCAGTTACTTTGTACAAAGTTGTAATGCTATTTAGGTGATTTATTGGTACTTAATCAACCATTATTTTCAATTGCACTAACTGTACCTTGCTCTGTTCACCCTTATTTTGGGTTGTAATAGTTACAAGGCAGTCATTGTACTTTCTTCTGGCCACAATACCATGTTTTTAGTATTTTATTTTAGTGTTTGACAAGGTTTCATAATAATTTTCATTAACTAACACATTCTTACAACTGTGTGCTCTGCTTCCCCTTCAGCCTGAACAACCCATGGCCAACAAGTGGCAGCTGGACAACTGGTTCAAGAAGGCCAAGCAGTTCTCCCCAGCCTCTCCAGTGGACAATAATGTTCCTACAAAGTGCAAGAAAGAGGGCAGAGATAACGGCTCAGGACGCAGCTATAGTAGTCAGGGAGGGGGTTCAAAAGACTCAGCGGCACCCACCCCAAGCAGGGACCTACGGGCGGCACAAAAGGGGCCAGAGGGTGGCCGTGGCCGGCAAAAATCCCCCGCCCAGAGTGAGGGTGGCACAAATCCGCGAAGGAGTGTGGGTAAAAAACAGCCTAAAAAATCTGAGAAGCCCCCAGTCGTGGAGGAACCCAAGGGAGGTCTGAGGGTGGAGAGTGAGCCAGCTCCAGAGATGCCTCCTCATCGGCCCAAAGCTGCTACTAAGGGTTCCCGCAAACCAAGCATCAAACCGAAAGAACCAAAATCCTCGCCGAGGCCCACCGCAGCTGCTGTCACCACTACTGCAGATAAACGCAAAGCCAAGGCACCCACCAAGACTTCCCAGAAGTCTCGTGAGTTTGTCGATACAGACTCTTCATCATCAGACTCTGAGGGGAATGACAGCATCCCGTCCTCGTCACAGACACCCAAGTACACAGAGAGTATCAGGACCCCTGTGTGTGTGCTTTCTCCAATGGAAGAAAAAGAGTTGTTGTCACCACTCAGTGACCCTGAGGAGCGCTATCCTACAAGGCAACCTCAGCAGCAAGTGTTACTAGTGAAGATAGGTTAGTCGAAGCTGCTTATAAGGCGAAGAAGTCTTATAATAATAATAATAATAATAATATTACTCTGTATTCTGTGCACTTGTTTTACACTTGCCTAGCTGGAGTGCACACTCCTGTTAATTTTATTTTCTTTGGACCAAAGTAACCCATACCCTTCCCTTTCCTTCCCATTTCCTATAGATCTCAGCTTGCTGTCTAGGATCCCAGGGCGGCCCTACAAGGAGCCTGTAGAGATAAAAGTGGAGAGGGATGACTCTCTAGATAGAGACAGCAAAGACTTCAGCAAACAGAACTCTGAGAAGAGCTCTAGTAAGGCAAAGAGGAAACACAAGGTATACAACTTGATAAAGAAAATTCATATCTGTGTTCTCTGCTGTGATGTTTAAATGTATTAAGAAGAGGACTTACACTTACTTACTTTTACACTCGGCGACAGTTTTTGGAGCTCGGTGACATTTTTTTGGACCCCCCCAAATAGGTTTCCATCAAAGCAAAAAATGCCTTTCAGACGATGAACAGTTGATACAATTTTGGTTGAGATCCAGATCTTGAATTTCTGCCATTAGATGATTATGCATTTTTTTAGCTGTGAAACTACCAGACAAAGAGACTTACAAGCTAAGTGATATGTTAGGGTGTAACAGTGAGTTGGGAAACCATTAATGGTTGGTGGACGGTTGTACTGTACCTTGTAAGAAATCAAGTGCTAAGTTGCACATTTCTTTGTCTTCAAAGCACTTTCTTCAGAGGCATGTACACACAAACACTAATAAATTCTTTAATGTGTCGTTTAATTTTCTGCAATCTTTGTATGTTTTAGAACGATGAAGAAGGCACCAAGCCAGAGAGCAAGCGATGCAAGCTAGAGGAGAAGTCCCTATCTAATCATAAAAACAGCAGTAAAGAGTGGGTATTTTTCCTTTTCCTTCTGATTATCATTCACAGTAAAACCCTCTGCACACTGGGAACACTTGTTGAGACAGTAGTACTTAATGTATTTACAGGCAAAATGAATTCTTACAATTTTAACAAAATAAACCCTCTAAACTCTAATGAGCCCTATAAAATTAAAGCATAAAGGCTCAGTGTTGTGGCTTGTTTGTTACACTGCGGCCTCTTCAAGCTGCACTTTAACCTTTTATTATAAGGACATTTCTGCTATAATCCTAATGTGAATCTGGAAAGTTAATATTTATTCTTTTGAATGTTAATATTTTATGACGGGAGTACAGCACTGTAACAAAACGTGTCCATTTAAATAATAAATAAAAGATGTGTTACAATGACGATTCACGTCCCACCAGGTCTAAGAGGTCTTTGGAGAAGAAAGAGGAGCCTGTCCCCTCTCCTTCCATATCAGGTCTTCAGCGGATGCCCAAGGCGGAGCATCCGAGTCGAAAGAGGACAGTCAGCCAGTCCTCCACCTCTTTGTCCAGCGGGACAGGAAGTGGAAAAGAGGGAAGCCACAGCACCAAGGGCAACTCCACCTCCAAACACAGAAAAGGAGAGGACAAGGGACGCAGCACACGCGATGGCAAGGTGAGTGTGCGTGACCTCATCGCCGGGCATTTGCTGTTGGTGTGAATACCTGGCAAGCATTTTGGATAGTGCAATCTTTCATCATGTTTGCCAACTGTGCAGTGTTTCCCCTGGGGAACTTAAATAACTAGGCAAGCATGAAAAGGGAGTGGTCGAACATAACTTCTATATAGCTCTATATATTGTATATGTCCAATATCCATAGAGCCAGAAACATTTCTGCTTCTAGACACACTCAATCTCACCCTTTTCTCCATTCTTTTCCTCTACTTCAAACACCAGGCCCCCTTTTCCTGTAACTTTATTTCCCCTCGCTTGCTGTCTCTGCAGGAGAAATCCTCAAAGGGCTGCGATAACCAGCTGGCTGTGCTTCCACTCTCCACGGACGGCTCCAAATCTCAGAGATCCAAGCTGGTGTTTGAGGACAGGTAAGAAGAGCTCTTTCCACTGTGGATAACCCCTCAGCAGGGTATGCAGAAGGAACTGCTGTGGGGATCTAGGGTTGCCTTTGATGCATTAAGCTGTAGGAGGTTGGGGAGGTCATGAATAGATGTGCCTCCATGCAGAAGAGATGATGTCAATTTCCATTTTAAAAGGCTCTGTTGGGAATCTGTGTCCTTTGCATGCTGAGGTAAAGAAACAACACAGTCTTGCCTTTTATTGTTTGTTTTTTCAGGGTTTGATTCAATAAAAGCATAAGGATCTTGTTGTTTTCTATGTTTGTGTTCAGAGTAAATGTATGCAGAAACCGAGCCATTACACAGTGGTGTGGCTTTTTGTAATGGTTCAAGGAAGTAATGAAATTAGTTTGACCTGTTAAAAATGTTGTTTCAGGGTCCATTCGGCAGATCACTACTTACAAGAGGCCAAGAAACTTAAACACAATGCAGATGCACTGGTAAGAGAGGCAGCCTAATGCCTATTTACATACATAATTGAGATGCTAAAGTGTCAGTTGCTGCATGCAAAGCAGTGAGAGGAGAGGGTTGTTGTTTAACAAGGTCTAGACCTTTAATGTAAAACAACATCCTGTTGAGGTTTTGCATAAAGATTAGTGATAGATATAGGAACACATTTTGAGTTTTTAACGTATTTCCTTTTATTGCTGACATTTATGTGATTGTATTGTATTTATTGTATTGACTGGGACATTTACCTCAGACACAACGTTTTCAAAGCCCTTTTTTTCTCTGTGCTCTCACAGTATTTGAGCATAATGTCCAAAAAGCAAAAAAACGGGTCGCTGAAAGATGAGCAGGTGACTATATTTAACTGCAGATCTGGTGTCAGTTACTTACCTGAGGATAATGAGATACCTGTCTCAGCTGCATGGCATTTCCACTCAAAATCCTTGAAACATTATTGTGTTGCTACTGTTATGAATTCTGTAATTTAAATACAAAGCAGAAAATAACTTCTACATAAAGTTAGACAAACAAACCAATGATACAAACACACACACCCTATTGAGGAGAACTAAGCAATAACTTTTCTTTTTGTTCTCTTAAAAAATATTTGACGTTATATCCATTATGGATGCGATTTTAAATTTCTTTATAATGTGCCTGGATTACAATTTATTAGATCTATTATGCTATACATTCAATCCAGAGGCCAACACATAACATAATTGAGTTGTATAATAGAGTTTATGTATTCCACACCAAATCGTATACAAACAATGTCCGTTATATAACGTGACCATGTCAAAAACCATGTCAAATTTAGAAGTCATATGAACAGTGAACTTCAGTCATGCACTGCTGTGACAGTTTCAGAAAGAAATGCAATATTAGACTGGTACATGCTCATTAACTTGGGATGCACCGCCAACAGAAAATGTAATTTTTGTTTGTGTCCCTGTTCACTCTTTTGCAGTTGGACCGTTTTGAGAAGGCAGTTTACTACCTGGACGCTGTGGTATCTTTCATTGAATGTGGTAATGCTCTGGAGAAGAGTGCCCAAGAGGCAAAGTCTCCCTTCCCCATGTATGCTGAAACCGTGGAGCTTATCAAGTAAGGACACATAAATACCTTTTTTTATTATTGTCACAATTTAAAGGGGAACTCCACAGATTGTACACATCAAAGTCTGTTTACAGGTATTGGATAGTACTACTGCATATGTGAATGAGAGTATACAACTTGGGAGTGTAGAGTTAGAAAGAAGTGATGACACACCCAAAAATCCAAATGACCTGTCTGTGGTCGATTTGCATTGTGGGTAATGTAGGTGCCAGGTTTGTGATGAGCAAGAAGAATGTTTGGAATAAAAAAGACGGTATCTCTGTTTCTGCATCAATTTTGATACTTTTTTATTATTAAACTGCCATTGTGAGTCCATGTTATGGAAGTGCTCAATCAGTGTACATAGTACTCTTTTAAACAGAAAGTCAGGTTATTAAATGCATATGCAATGTTTCTATAATGACTTGACAGTTGGTTCTCCTAGAAACTAAACATTTGTTCTGTCTGTATGTTCAGATACACTATGAAGTTAAAAAGCTACCTGGCCCCAGATGCTACTTCAGCAGACAAGAGGCTAGCTGTGCTTTGGTAAGTATGCTGACTGACAACCAGTTCAGGATTTCATGTTTGAGCGGTGTCATCCTGTCCTTAGCCATCAACTAAAAGTACTCAAAATCCTTGCTCTTTGATTGAATGAGAGTGGTGTATTCAAGGAGTACACCTATTTCTGGTCATTGCTGTCTTCTTTGCAAGTTTAAGATCAATATGCACCTATTTCTCTTTCCAGCCTGCGATGCCAGTCTCTCCTCTACCTGCGGTTATTCAAGCTGAGGAAAGACAGCGCACTAAAATACTCCAAAACACTCACTGAACACTTAAAGGTACTTAAAAGCTGAAATCAAGGTTTGCTTGGCAAACCTGAAAACCAAAGGAACACAATATAAATTCCATGTGTCGTTTTTTTTCTTTCTTTCTGTGAATGTGTAACCTGCTGTGTACATAATGTTCTTCCCCTGACTTTGTTTGACAGAATTCTTTGAGTAACACCCAGGCTCCCTCTCCTGGAATGGGAAAGTAAGTCATGTCCTCCTTTGCTGTTTGGAGATTAAACGTAATTGTGAAGGAGACAGCTGTGTTTCGTGCACACGTATTAAATGTTGAGAGAAAGTACTGCAAATTAGTTTGACATTTTCGGTTAAAGGTTTAATTTAGTTTTACAGATAGTTAAGATAACTATTATAATACTGTTTTTTTATATAAATACGGCTATCAAGGATGATTTCTAGTTAGTGCTCTGTTTATCTGACTGTCATGCCGTCACAGGTGTTTGTTGAGCCATCTAAAAATAAATTGCCGTGGACCAAACTGTTTCCATACCAGTTCCAGCACTTTCAACACCATGTCTGCATGTTTCTGTTTCCTAACGCAGCAAGGCAGCGGGAATGCCCTCTCCAGTGTCTCCGAAACTGTCGCCAGGCACGGCTGTCAGCTACTCGGCAGTTGTCAGCAGCAGCAACGCCAGCTCGTCTGTGACCATACCTCAGCGTATCCACCAGATGGCTGCCAGCTATGTTCAAGTCACCTCCAACTTCCTGTACGCCACCGAGGTCTGGGACCAGGCGGAGCAACTATCCAAGGAGCAGAAAGGTAAACTACCTTTAAACAGACCATGTTTTGGGACAAATCAGTACTTCATTATAATATTGGCAGCAATGAAAAGGGAAATTCCCTACACATAACAATACAGTGAAGTAAACTTATCTGCATTAAAACAACAGGGTCTCATTTAAAATGCTCTAATATTATAGCATTGTTGTTGCTTTGTATGACTTGAGTTGAAATCTCTTAAGCCTTTGTTGCTGAGATGTGTTGCAACTTTTCTCCACTATTCAAGGTAATGTTACTAGTCTTGAAGTTTCATCAAATTCCATCACTTTTAATTTCAGAATAGATCTATCTAATAAACCCGATTTAAAATATACTTAAAAAATTTGAGAACATACTAAAAAAATGTAGCTGTTGAATCCTTTGATGTACTGAACTGATTATTAAATTATTAGTACTCATAAGCAGTTCTAGCTAGTGCTGAACCGAGTAGTTGATCTACAGCAAATTGGTAGCAATTTTGTAAGTCAGTCGTTAGTGATTTATCAAACAAATATATGCCAGTTTTAGCTTTTCAAATGTCATTATTTGTAAACATTTAATTGAAATTTAATATCTCTGGGTTTTCAACTTTGGTTGGTCATAACAAGGCATTTTAAAACATCTCACTATTTTCTGACAATTTAAAGAAAAATAAATTCTACATGATCTTGCTTGTCCCATCTTGAACTTTTAGCTGGCTTTTAAACTGCCCCTGCCCCCTCTCCTGTCTTTGTTTTCCCAGACTTCTTCTTGGAGTTGGACAAGGTGATGGGTCCTCTGATCTTCAACACCAGCAGCATGACAGAACTGGTGCGTTACACACGGCAGGGCCTCCACTGGCTGCGTCTGGACGCAAAGCTTATTCCCTAGCAAGGACTCGTTCCCTGCACGCTGCTTCCACACACACACAGACACACACACCTCAGCCTCTTGTGTTCAGCAACATGTGCTCAAAGACACACGCATGCCCTCTCAGACAGACACACATACAATGATGTACTGTATGCACACACACACACACACACACACAATGAACTTCTCAGACATATCTCCAACACTGTGTCCATTTTCTACACCAGCTTGCCAAAAACACTGAGCAATCTAGAGCATCCCACACCGTCGACAGCACCACACAGGGAGAAGCATCGAAACTGCAGCACAGGAACAAAAAGAGCTTATCGCCATGCTTCATATATCGGCATTCTTACAATCTTTGAAGGCCATGTTCTTATCTCTTTGGCATGGAAGCACTGGCTGAATTATTTCTTACGAAAACGCTTAACAATGGGGTCTGGTTTTTAGGCTACTTTGGCTTTTAACTTTTTATTTTACTTTGTTTCACCAAAGTACCTCCCATAAACACCAAAGGTGCTTTAAAATGAAGGTTTCTCTTTATCATTTTTGTGCCTTGTATGTGAGCGACAGGAAAACAAACAGCCACCCCTCATATCTGATGAATTGTTTTTATTTTTCCTCTTGTTGTTACTACAACTCATTTTATGCATTTTGCAGTTAATGGAAGCTGCTAACATTTATGGTTTTTATTGCGGTCTTTCAGTTTTAAGTCAAGTCCTGTTAACACTTTTTAGAGCAAAGATGGCATTGGCCACAAATTAAGCTTCATTACACTATCTTGATTTATCTTTCCTTCATCTTGATTTATCTTTCCTTCAAAGTCTCTAGGCGCTAAAGCTTAATCATAGAGCATACCCACAAGATTTAAGGACGAACTGTAGGAATAGCCACTGTGCACAGCAGATTCTGACACACATATTTATAAATGTTCTCTTTATCGATCGGTGTATTTATTTTTAAGTGTCATTTTATTTTCCAGAATCATGAACTACTTGTAGACGTGCTAGAAAATTGAATGTTGGTCAGTTTGTCTAAACCACTGTGGTCTGGTTTGATGCAAGGAGCAGCATGTCCTCCAGGGGCCACTAGCGGGGGCTTTTAGTCTCTCGGCCTTAATACAATTGATCATGTTAATGTTCTCTCTAAGAGATTTGCTGTCTTTGAAGCTCCAGAGTATGAGTCTCTCCCTATGAAATGTTTTTACACTTGTAGCCACATTGTTTATTGAGAAATATGCTCGAGGAAGAGTCACTTCCAGACAGTGTTAATCTTTTTTTTGATCCCCTTGTTTTCTCAGAGTGTATTTTTCTAAGGAACAGCAGGGAGTGTCTTAAGTATTGAAGATCATTTCCATATGCAGTTATTTGCATTGCAGTTTATAAAAACTGTGCCTGAGTTGACCACTAATTTGGCACAACAAAAGCTAATTCATCGGGAAGGAAAGATTATGAGAGGCAAACTTATCAGTGTTGCATGTATAGAACAAAGAGTTTTAAATCTATCATTATATATTTCAAAAAAAGAAGTATAACGGCCAATATAGATTTTATTTATATAGCAAGCTGTTGTTTTTTTCTTCCTCTGGCCAAGCAGAAGTATAACTTTTCAAATGCATTCTTTTAAAACAGGGTTCAACCAAGGGTTATTAGATGCAAAGTATTTGTATATGTAATTTTTCCTATTTAAATTTGAATCATACTTGTATTACAAGACGGTAGATAGAGAAACATGTCAGCTAGTTGTTAGGCTGGGTAAAAACGACAGAATAATAGTGAATTTTGAATGAAGATGTTAATATGTTAATATTACACAATTTCACTTGACATTTGGGTGTTTGTAATAGCCAATGACATGAAGGACTGTCCTTTTATTTTTTTTTTAGGCCCACTTCTTACTAAAACATGCTGGAAATATGAATGCCTGGGTCAAGTAGTATTCATGAGAACTTCCATTGGTTTATTTTGGTTAATGGCAGATGTGTTTGGACAAGAGGAAAGTGACAGAAAGTTTCAAAACTATTATAGTGTAACTTTCTGGCACTTTAATCCCATTTTCAAGCACAAATTTGGTGTACTGACACTTCATCTTACACCTTTTTCATCTCAAGACAAAACACATCTTCAGAATTTTTTTATTTGGCTCAGGTTTAACTTTTTTTATTTTGTTGTGTTTTGTATTTTCTTTCCTTCACTGGCTCCCTGACCTTTACTGTAGGAGGGGATACTGTTATTTCCTCTGGCACTTGAAAAAGAGAAAGCCAGAGGAGATATTATTTTAATCTATGCAGGATTTTTACAACAACAAAACAAAAAAGAATCCGTTTCTGTGGAAGAACTTTCATTATTTGGCTTGGGATTTCTTTTTCTTTTTTTTTCCCGCCTGAGTGAGAAACCTGTTGAACTCAAGTGTCCAATGCCTTTAGCTTTTGCAAATTTGTGTACTGGTTTAGTATATATGTGTATATAGATCTGTTTTTATAACCAAACACCGATGGCTTGAGCCATTTTGTACTTAAAGCTGGAGGCCACTTTTCTCATTGGAATTCCTCTGTGGGTTTTGCCAGCCCAGTTAATGTCTTCATACACTGGTACACTTTGTAAGTACAGTTCTGCGCCTTGTGTTCCCTACACTATCTTGTAGTCAAATGTGCAAAATTTAGCATTAGAGTAATTTTTAACAGTTTGCTACTCACACTTATTTATTTTTCTGCCCCTTTGCTTAGTATTTTTTTGTATTTTGCCATTTTAATGGGTACCATTTTATGAAATAGGAAGATGTAAATGTATTGGGGTTGTTCATGATGAGATTTCCTTGTAAGTAGTAATATTAATTCTAACTTGAATGAATCCAGGGTAAGATGATTTTTTTTTTTGACATTCAGTAGGAAGATGTTAACACTTGCATGTTTCTATTTAAATACAAATGTATAAATTGTAAATATAACATTTCTTTAAGGGTGAATTTCTACTACAGGTTGACATTTTTATTGAAATTAAAAAATGCTGTAAATACATTTGTGAGATACTTTATGCACACCCCCCCCCCCCCCCCCCCCCTCCCCCCATGGGCTTTTGTGTTCTCTTCTTCCAAGCTGTTACAGAGTACATCCTAGTCTCTTAACACTGTATATCAAATTGATTATTCAGTCCTTTTCTTTTTTTTTTCCCCCACAGTGTACGTATACTTTGTCTTCTGCTTCACTGTCTCCCAGTATCATGGTGTATCATGGTCGCCACATAATCATTAATGTCTCTAGATCCAAGTGCGAATATTTTGTCTTCTCTGTATTTGATATGGAGGAGTGTACTTTTCATGAAATGTATATTGTTCATCTCATGGGATGGATGGATGGTGTGTACAGTCTGTTATGTAAAACCACGTCTGTTTTCTCCTCACGAGAGAGATGTATTTACTATGTGTCCCTTTTGAACAATTGGTCCAACATGTCTTTTGAAACAAAGGTATTTCTCTACAGGTCAAAACAGTTGTAGCAGTTTATACAGTATGTTGTATAACACCTTTTTTCTAAAAGTCGTCTCTAAAGTGAGACCAGCAGCATACACTATGTACAATAGTCAAAGTTGGATTAGTTTTAAGAGAACTGATAGAGATACTATATATGATGGAGGCAATATGATTAAAGGTACTCATTGAGTTTGATCTTCAAACTCAGGTTATGTAATTTAAAAGCATTCTTGTGAAGTGAGTATTAATTGTGACTAATGAGAGTCTGTCCTGAATATTCTTTGTATTTTGCCGTATTGAGAATAAAATATATATGGATATGTTTAATGGAGTGATATTATTTAGTTTTAGAGAAGGCAAAAAAGTGACTTAAAAAATGATTTACTGAACAATAAACTTAAAGATGCCATATGGAGATGTGTGTGTATATATATATATATATATATATATATATATATATATATATATATATATATATATATATATATATATATATATGTATATCTGTGTATATATATATGTATATATGTATGTGTATATATATATACGTATGTATATATGTGTATGTATATATGTATGTGTATATACATATACGTATGTATATATGTGTATGTATATATGTATGTGTATATACATATACGTATGTATATATGTGTATGTATATGTGTATATATATTTTTATATATATGTATGTAAATATATGTGTATGTAAATATATATATATATATATAATATACAAATAGTGTAGCTTTAGTTGTTGCTTATAGATGGTGCTTAGTTAATCCTTCTGTGCATGAACAAATACAAAGGTATTCAAAGTAGTTTATGTAGCTTTGCATTGCAGAGCCTCTTAGAAATGATTAGCTCCTTTCAGTCCACAATGTGCTGCCCTGAAAACATTAACTCTTATGTAGACTGATGTTTTTTCCCCAATGTGTGCACAAATGTGCATCATTTTGTGTTTTTTTTCTCGTCAGTTTTTACTAATCATCCATTTGAAAGATTACCATTTTCATTGGCAGCTTGAATATTTAATTTATTAAACTATTTCCATGCACTACATGTTTCTTTCAGTGAGTTCAGTAAATATGCAATAAAAATGTCAGTTCAGTTTTGGCTTCTGCCTCTTTCCAGTGAACTGAAGAACATCAAAACAATACATTCCCGTTTTCACTGTTCTGCCATTAACACGGGCTGACCAATAGGATGTCGTGTATTCCTTAAAGTGCCCGCCTCTCGCCGCATCTGATTGGTCGACATGGTCCTTTCTATTACCTTTCATCCGCTTCTCTCTCTCCAGGGAATAAGGTAAGCTAACTGCGAGCGAAGGAAAAAGGAAAGCTCATTACCGGGTGCGGCGATGCACTTTAGCCAACTACAAAAAAGTGCGTAAGTTAATGTATTTCTTTTAACCGTCATTCACTAGAGAAGAGGAAACACATCCGAGAGAATCAAGGACTACGAGTTAAAAACAGCGAAGTCACCGGGAATCAACAGGTACGTGAAGGGGACTTTAGTAGCAGCAGGTGCATCTAGTATCACTGTGGCGTTTCAGTTTCGGTTGTCAACTGTCAGTCGTGTTGCTTACCATTTCTAGTAAAAATAGCTTTATGAAAATATGTGACATTGAACCTCTCTTTATATGTGTAGTTTTAAAAAGTTGCAATGCGTGTCGCGGGTACAATTAACGTCTAATATGCTACAACTGATCTCAGTTCTGTTCAGAGCAAACGTTAGATAGCAAATAATCCTTGTTAGTGGTCATAGTGGTTGATTGTATTTTTTGAACATAGTATTGGTACTGCTACTGAATGTTCTGTAATATAATGATCTGACTTAGTAAGTATATTGTAAGTTTTGTATTTTATTTCTTTTTCATTTTTAATATATCGCCCATTTTAAATGTATATTCTTCTAGGGCTGTATAATTTGGCTTTCTTATCTGGCTTTTTCTTTTTTCAGTTCAGATGTTCAGTTTATAGTGGATTACATTTTAGTTGAGCTGAAATTCTCTGTTTCCACCATAAATATATTTGTTTTTTTTGACTGCTACAAGCAATTTAACGTCTCCTTGGGCTCTAGGAAAACGACATGACAGATTATTTGAGGATACAAATAATGGTTAGCTGCAGCCCTGCAATTGATAGTGTGGACTGGAGACAAACAGCAAACCAAACTACTGTTATATCACCACATTTAATTGCCATTTTCATACTTTCTATGTTCCACATTACTTATGCAATATCTGTTGTATGATGGTATTGAGAGAACAACATAGTATTGTCCTCCTTTAACCTTATCTCCTCGACTCAAATTGATACTTGGCCCTGAATTATGCACTAGAGGGCCTTTCTACCTAATGACTGGACTATGTTTTATTTAAAGTGGGAACAAAAGGGAAACCAGACACTGGTGTTTTGTGCTGTGGCTGAAACTGAAGCACTCATGAGGTGCATTGGTCAGATGGTGGGTGCAGGAGGAGCACACTGGCCTCTCTGTGTTTGTTATGCTGCTGAATGGCCTGCTCAGGCCACTGACCCAGCTCGACCACTGCACCCACAGAGTCTGACCTGGAGGCTGCAAAGAGACCCTTACAGAGACGTTTGTGCAGAGTAGACGTGCATGTAGGTGTAATACACACACACACACACACAGACAGACATACTCATATGTGCACCGAGGCAAGTGAACCCAAAAGCATGCATCAACCTCTTACACGCAGGTGCTCACGTAAACACCTGTTGATCCAAAACTCATCTGATGATGGGAATTACTGAAATTGTTGGGTCTTTGTAAATTATAGAGTGTGGTCTAGACCTACTCTATCTGTAAAGTGTCCTGAGATAACTCCTGTTATGATTTGATACTATAAATACCATTGAATTGAATTGACTACTTGGATAGTCCTTCACAGATGGATGGTTGTACTTCTCAGATACGGTATACTGACTCAGCGTCTGCATTATACCTAGACACAAAGCCAAAACATTCAAACATATGGCAATAATACACACGTTTGGTAATCGTTGCACAGGTATGTATGATAGCATGATGATGTGGTGTTTGTGTTTGCAAAACGATTAAAGAAGAAAGGAACCCGGAAACAAAAGATTAAACAAATGGAAGGGCAAGACTATGCAACATGTAAACTTACCCTGGGTGTTGAAACATGATCTCTGTTTTTTTTCCCCTTTGCTATGTCTCTCTCTACTTCTAAGGTAACAAAAAAATGTGTGCACAGTATCGATCGATGGTGTGCTGCAGAAAAAACAGTTCAACAAAATTGAATACATTTGTATAGTGCAGTCATTTTAGGACATTTTAGACTCAAAATAGCACGGGTAACAGAGACTTTGTGGGGCTGGTCGTTCTTTTAACAGTGGAAAATGTCTCTGGGTGTGTGTAGTTTTTACTTGGATGTTTACATTCTTTCAGTGTCCTTTTAACCCAGCCTACCTCTGGAAAGATGAACTAACTGGTTTGGCTGTGTGAGTGATTAAGTTTAGATTAACTTCAGATGGGTTCAGATTGATTCTGCAGCAATAAGGAACCTCATGGATGGACACGCTAGCCAAAAAATAATTCCATACTACAAACTTTTGAAGATGTTGCTGAAAGTGATCCAAATGACATGGCAGGATTACACACAAGTGATACTTTATTTCAGATAAAAAAACATGTAATACAATTCCAGAAATAAAGTCAAAATCAAATGCTGCTGTAATTAAATAACGATCACTCTGTATGGTGTCACTTTGAAATCTAGTGAAAGTTTCAATGTGATAAATAATGGGACGGGTGTAGTAGGAAGGTGTCAGAGTTATAAATCAGTTAACAGCTTGTTGGTTTTTGCTTTTCTTACCTGTGTTGTATTTTCCTGTAATGGAAGTATGACCTTATTTCCACCTCTTCCTTTGTACCTGCAATGCGAGGCTTTCACTGGCATTGTTGGTTTCAGGAAAATAAACGTGTTAAGGAAGTAGCTGTGAATGACTCATTCTAAGGGAATTCAGTGGTGGGTTTGTTTCACGGTGAAATGATTGACTCAGGCTGGCTGTAATCAGGTACGAAGAGGATTTGTAAGTGAAAACCATTAACGGCAACTGATGTGATCAAGTACCATCAGGTTTCTATATGCAATGTTTCAGTAAGAATGGAATATTAAAGCCTAACTCTCGCCAAAATGCAACCTAGGGTATTTTTGTGAATGTACCTGAGTCAAACTTTCGTTTAAAAGCATATTTAGGATGGAAGCGCCACTTTTAAGATTCACCGTATTCTTAATTAATTAAACTGTAGTTAGCATGAAGACTAATTAGCACAAGGTGTGGCATTGTGGTTGGTAAAGTCATCATGATGTCATGCTCTGTTTTGTAGCTAATGACCTTGATAAGATGATGGATGCATGTTTTAGTGCGTGATTGTAACAGACAGGTATTCAGGTTGTATGACATCATTGCACTGACAACCAGGAAGGTCTCTTTACACGCTGATAAGAAGATCAGGGTGGAAGATTTGATTCTAGAGTCTGAGCACAGAAGAGGAAGAGAGAGGGCCCGCTTAAGATGTCCTAGTCAAGTCAAAATTCCCCCGCAGGATTAATAAGTAATGGGAAATAAGAGGAAATTCTGAGGCTGTTGAAACTAGCAGGCTTACCAGGAAAGGATACATTAATAGGGACATGCCTTAATGTTGAATAGCTTTACAGATAATCTGGATGAAAGCAGAAGTAAGTAAGTGTGTCTGAATTGCTATCACAGAAATAAAACCTGTGACTGTTTTTTGTGGCAGTAGTGATGCGGCTCAGTATATGTAAGAACCTTTGGTATGACCATCATATCCATAATCACAGTAATGTATTATGGCTTTTGTACTGTACAGAGGTCACCATGGCATTGTGTGAAAGGCTTTCTCTGAAGTCTGTTAATGATAATGATGAGAAAGATTGCACATACTGTAAGCAGTCACTTAACCTGGCTTACTTTTATGTTGGTAGAATGTTTTTTTTGATGATACAGCTTGGCTAAAAATAGCTGTAATGATTATCAATGATCAATTTATTTGTATCTTAACAATGGAAAATTACTAAATGTAATGTGAAAGAGAATTCTCATCCGACTCTGCAGTTTCCCAGAGCGTTTTAGTGTTTTTCAGCTCATTGTTTTGGTTTTCTTGTCGGAAGCTTTACTGTTTCGGTTTGTTTTCAGCAAAAAAGGTCTAAAAACCCACTTTAGACTGTCTGCTCAACACCAAACAGAATTGAATTGTATGATGACGATAAACAAAACTCTACAGCCATAGAGTAATTCAAGGTGCCCTGTAGAGTTTTCTTTTAAGTTGTGTTTACATGCAGTGTTACCTTACCTTGTACCCTTGAGGCCTAACAAACATATTTTCTCCCTTACAGAACACTTGCAAAGTCAATTTTTCATCATTTCAACATTTAGATTTTTGTTTACATCAATACTATAGTTAGCAGCCTTCTTTTTCTCTGCCCTTGCCGGCACATTGCTGCATATTTTGGCACATTGCTGCGTATTTTGGCACATTATCGCCACTTGTTGAATAATGTGAACCCATTGACAGGACTGTGTATTATGCCACACTTGTGCAATTGCAAAACAAACGATGAGTACTCCTCATTACAAAACGTGCTCCATAGTGCTAGAGGTCAACAACTCCACAGGGTACCTTTTAAGTGATTGTAAGAGATTTACACTTATCACGGATTGTGAAAGTTTTAAAATGTTTATGTTGTGATAATCAAGGTCACGGATGCGTCAAAAAAGGCATCTATACAGAGAGGCAGAGAGGAAGAGAAATGCTTTTCCTAACGCTGTTGCTGTTTCACTGCAGTTTGAACAACAGAGCAGCCCTTCATCCTTTGTGTCTGTGTGAGAGTCTGTGTGTGTATTGTACCTCCAAAATATACTGTGTTAACAGGTCTGCTGGAGGGCCTTCTCAGGTTTCATAGTCCCTGATGAAAAGGTGTGGGTGAGGGGTTGTCACCGAGACCTGAGCCGGCCGTGGACGCAATAATATGGCTGTGACATCGACTAATAAAAGAGGCATTTACAGCTGTGGCTGGAAGTAGAGGCTTGATGTCTTTCTTTTTTTAAGTATGTCTGTGTTTGTCCAGACTCCAGTCAGAGATAAAATGGCTTCGACACCTGGCTTGTGACTCAGATATATTTTCATTCTAAATTGCTGAAATAAAACTGCTTAACGCTCACGTCATCCTCGGGTCAAATTTGACCCGTTTTCAATTTTTTTTTTTTTTTTTTTTATATTAGAGATATGGGAAGTCGAAAGAATCGCCGAAAATGTTGAAAAAAGTGACAAAATGTTGGAAAAAGCAACAAACACAGCACTAAAAACTTCATAAACATCAGAAGAAAACACCAAAAATGTTGGAAAAAGGGACCAAAACATCTGAAAAAGCTATAAACATGTTGAAAAAAGCAACCCAAACTTACAAAAAAATAAATAAAAAGCAGCACCACATTGGACTACTACACCATTTTATTCTCCCAGGTTACAAAGTCCAGAGTATGTTGACCTGTTTTCTGGTAAAGTTTAATCTCTGTGTGATTTATTTCACAGCCTTAAACCCCCTCTTCCTCTTGATCTGATCCCCTGCTCTGAGGTAGGAAACCTGCGCTGCCAGCAGTAAAAGGAGCCCATTGTAATCGGCTCCCCCTAAAATTAACCACGGTGGCAGACTCAGTGCTGGGAAACACAATGGCGATTAGAAATCACTTGACTCCTGAGCATGATGATCAGTACTATTAGGTTACTGTATGTGTTTGAAAAGCAGGACAATTAAAAGTTAACACCTAGTGTTTCTTCTCTGCAGAGGCGTCGATATAATGTGAGTAATACAGCCGGCAGTCTATAGCCTGAGGTGTAGGTGGGACTCTGTCTTTATCAGCACATGAGACACACATTTGTTCTTTCAATACAGCGCCGACATATGTTCTGTGGGCAAATATGCTAAGATGGAGGTGTGGGAGGACTGCAAAATCACGATCCACGTGGCGAGCTAACAAAAAAACTACTGTATTCCGGATAAAATAATCATTTTCCTTTTTATTGTTTTAGTTTTATATATATATATATATATATATATAATCTATATATATATATATATATATATATATATATATATATATATATATATATATATATATATCTTTGTGCAGCAAAAAGCAAACTTCTCAGAGGAAAAGCGCTTACCCAAGATTACTCGGTTTGAGAGACTTATCAGCCTGTTCAGGGGGAAATTGTTGGCTGCGTTACATTGATCATCTGCTTCCTAATGGCCAGAAGAATGATTAAAAACTGGCTAAATGCTAACTCGGTTCCCACCTGGAACAGATTCATTAAATTTCAAAAGCTGTTGGTGCTTTAATGCCAGAAAGATATTTTTTCCCCGTCTACGACAAGACTGTTGCTATATACTGGTGGGATCTAAAAAACAAAACAAAAAATGTAGCAGCACTAGTTTGTACAGAATTTAGGCATGGGAATGCCATTGAGGAACATTTTGAAAGCTGAGATCTTTGCACTCTAAAATTTAAAGCTGCAGTTTTGCTTTTCTAGCGGTAAGCTGTCCACTAAATCAAAATGTATTCTTGGTTCATTTTACAGAACCCCCCCCCCCCTCCCTCAGCCTTGATATAAGGTGATACATTCCATGCAAGTCAAATGTTTGGCTCAAAGAGAGCCAACTTGCTCAAACTTTTACTTTTGTTTTGATGGGGCCAAAATTGAGACTTTTATATAGTTATGATCGGTAACACAACGTCTCTTCATTAAATAATAACAGCTGGTCAGGGGGTCATCTTGAGTAATTGAAATTCTGGCTGTTGGGGCTGTTGATTTATTTTTTCCTTGATAGCTTTTGGATAACATTTGGATAACATGCCAAAGACAGTCTGACTAAAACTTGGAATCTCGTTTTTAACTGAATTCAAGCATTTAAATTGAGCTTGATCCAACAAAGTCCACTTCAGTGAGGATATTGCACCAGCTTGCCACTTAAAATTAGACTGCTCAGGCCATCAGAAATGGCAGGTTTGGCAAATGGTATACCTTGAGGGTGATGTGATCAAGCCGTCTGTTATTTTGTGTGCTTTGGGCTTTTTCCATATCAAATTGTTCCTCAAGGGGGGAGGCAAGATGTTTGCTGTGGTCTGCTCTGGGCCAAATTACTTCTTCTTGTAGGTGTTTCAATCAGCATCTGTCTGCAGGGTAAATGTCCCTGTTGACTCTGCTTTTGTATGAACAAAAGGACATGTTTAGACAAATAGAGTCCCAAAGTGATCTCTGACCAGTAGCGGTGATACTGTGAAAGCAGTAAGTTGATTTCCCCCAGTTTTTTGTGTGTTTTACAGAGATGCTTCACGAGAAACTAAACTGGGTTGATAAAAGCAAAGTAAATATATCCCTCTGTATTTCATTCAGATTGTGAATTAGAAAAGTAGTAATCGCGAATACCGAGCTCCTCCTTTTTCTACGGGAAACCTGTCAGGACTCCCCTCACCGGCTTTGACCTTTGTCTGTGTCTGAGGAACATGTGGGAGACAGAAGTGTAAACAGAGATTACTTTCTCAAGAACATGTCTTGGCTCAGATCTGTTGTTGACTTCAGCGGCAGCAGTGCTGGGGTCATTGGGGGGGAAGTGAATATTAACCGTTTGCCCTCACACAGTGTCTCTGTCTGCCTGGCGAGTTCTTTTGCAATTCAAATCTCTGGTGCAACACTGAGCAAATGTTTCCTTGTTGTCCTGCCACTGCTGCTCTACAAGGCAGCGTATCGTGTGTCTGAACAGTCCTTTTCATGCTGCTTAAAGCATCCTGGCAGGTATAAAAGGAAAGCTTAGAGGCATGTCTGTTCACTTTCATCACGCCATATTAGATGGTAGACACTGACGCAACACCTTTATCCTATTTATCCTCATATTTCTTTTTGTTTTCGTCTGTTTCTCCTACCTCACCATGACATGACATGATGTCACAGGCATGTCCATGTAACAGCAGGAGCTGCTTGCATGAATGGCTCCTAAAGCCTTTTCCCTCTACAGTCAGTGTAGAATTGTTTGTGTATGTGACCTATTAAAGTGACCACAGAGATGCACGCATGACTGAAATGTATTGGTTAAAAAATGTTCTGCAAGCTTTTTGAATGTGTGTTTGTTTTTGAGTGCGTGTTGATTCTGTTTGAATCAACCTATACAGGTGTTTTCAATCAGAATGACACAGATGCAACAGAAGAGAGGCAAACATTTTAGCAAAGAGTCCAGAGAAGAGCTCTAATCAGGCAAAATAAGTAAAACATGTTGCCTGTACGGGTGTACTCTGGGTGTGAAGTGCTTTAACTCCCCCTTTAAAGAAATTGTTCATTACGACACAAGTGTTTATATGCTTTCTTTCTGAGAGGGGTCGTTATTTCTGTTTTTGTACATATTAAGAAAACAATCTATAACGTGGTAATTAGTCATATAGATGTGCCGGTAAGTAGATTTTTTTTTTCAACTTTGGACTGAGCTAGGTTATCTGTTTTTCCTTGTTTCCAGTATTTATGCTAAGCTAAGCTAAGCTAATTTCCTTTTATTTATTTGATTTATTTAACCTTTATTTAACCAGGTAGCCCGTTGAGAACAGGTTCTCGTTTGCAACCGCGACCTGGCCAAGAAAAGCATAAGCGTGCAGGACAACATACAGTCTTTCACATTCAATACAATACAGGAATACAAAATACAATAGGCTACATAAAGTGCAGATTAAGTAGGCATTACAAAGCCGGTGCAAAGTGGGGTGTGAGTAAGACGATGGATATGCGAAGGTGATATGGTAATAAAACAATATACATTCCTGCCGTCTGTAGCTTCATATTAGCATACAGACACAACAGTGGTATCAATAGACCTTTTTTCACGGCAGACATTTTGACATGTTATAGTCTGAAAAGCACAGGGGTATATAATAACATGAATGATAGCTGCATTCCACTTGGAGGAGGCCCTTGTACTGTGCATGCTGGCTCACTGTAATAGCTCACTGGGATACTTCACCCACAGAATGACCAGTATATCAATTTCTCACCGAGTGTTGCAGTGTTTCGAAGAAAACATTTTGTTTTCCATGCCTCCACAGTGAACGGAGAATCAAAAAACTGAGTCATAATGCATTGAAGTAATAGGGGACCGCTTTTAACAAACTCTCACACAAATTGTGCAGTATAATCAAAGTCTCGTTTATCCAGCCGTATGCTTAGTACTTCTCAAACCCATGCATTTTGGCTAACACCTTACTAATTTACACTTCTGCGAGTCCAGACAAGGAGTGCGCCTCGGCAAGCAGGAGAATGTTTTTGCGTAATGATATACAGTACTAATGGTCATTTTGAGGGTGAGGTATTCCTTTTTAATGGAACTGAGCCATTGCAAATGTTATCAATTTTACCTGAGCTTTTCCTACTATGACAAGTCAAAATGTCTGGTGTGAAGAAATGTCTATCCTCTGATCTAACTCTTGACAAGAAAGAAAACAACAGCAATTTAAAATACTAAGGCCCAGCACGCCCATGGTATACCCCCGCTGGTGGTTTTATTTGGACTGATCAGACCTCGTCTCGGGAACGTGTCAGTGTGTACAGGGTGTGTTTGATCAAAGCTGCCAAGTGGAATTCAGGCCTATACTGAAATAAATGAGGATCAAAATCCAGTGTGGCCGCAACATTACCAGTGCATAGAGTCTGATAACCTCACGTAGTATCCACCCACCTTCTCCTGAGCAGGACTCTAGTCAGTGAAAGTAACTGAAAAGACCTGCAAGGGTGTGCAGGGCGATTAAGAAAAGCAGACAGGAGTTTGGACAGATGTACTGTCCACTTTGCTTGATGCCTAAATCTTGCAGTGTGCAGTATTTTTTTTTGTGTGCATTTGCTGTTGGAGACTGGGATGTTTTTGTCCTTCAAAACTACTCCCTGTATAGCTTTTATTGCATTCTCTGGTCTAGAAATGTCCATTCATTGCTGTAATTGCCTCATATTAGATGGGTCTCAGGGAGCAATAAGGCTATAGCAGGAATGCTGTTGTCTTGGAGCTCAGCAGATCATTTAGTACTGTAACCTGACTTTGGCCACTCCAGGCAGTTAGAATGATTACAGGAGGGTAAAAAACACCCACTTCTAATTATGTTGTCTGAGTGTCTCAAAGTGCTAATGATAGTGTGTTGATGTTAAGATTTAGGATATGTGTGACTGCAGAAGGATAGGAATAACGTTTTGTGTGTTTTCCCATGGTTGGTGTGCAATATATAAATGACCTAAGGCTATAGACATAGCACTTCAATCCGTTGCAGCTAAATGTATTGCCCTGTGCATACGGCAGGTGAAGATAAGACAGAAAGAATAGCCTGCGGGACACTTCCTGGTAGAACAAACTACAGTGTGCATGAAGGAAGATCACAGAAATATATATATATATATATATATATATATATATATATATATATATATATATATATATATATATATATATAGATAGATAGAGATATATATATATATATATATATATATATATATATATATATATATATATATATATTTATTCATTCATTCATTCAATGAAGCAACGTGGTAACTTGTGATTTTCCTTAAGTAGGGCTGCAAGGAGACGTCTTCACATATCTTGATTTGTCCAACTAACAGTCCAAAACAGGCTTGGACGTTGCATTCAGTAAGACATCCTGATTATTTCATATCATGAGGCTTTATTATATCCCAAGTACAATGTTTTAGTTTCAATACCCATTACATAATGACATTAGATATTTAATCTTGCAGTGAGGGGAATATGCATGTTACTTATATGTTATATAAGTGATATTTAAATACAGAGTGAACTCAATTATTGTTTGAGCACAAATTACAATATCTTCAAGCGATAGTGTAGAATTTAAGAGCAGATAGGCTTGGTGTTGTGTGAGAACAAGCCTTGCTATTAGTTCAACTGGGAACTAGAGAACTAGTGCTGCCATTGCATAATAACTATTTACCAGTCAAACTGAGGGCTGTGTACTGAATATAACAACCTGTTTGCTTTACTGTACCTGTCCTAGCTGCTTATCAAGCACATTCCTTTCCATGTGCCTCTGCCAAACAACCAAACCAGTGATAAGGCACCAAGGGTCAGAGTGCCATGCCGCAATAAAGTGTCAGGTGTTTGGCCTGCTGAGCGATATTGTCACCATGCTTACCACGTACAGATAGTAAATTGTTTTATTGTATGGCTTTTATATTGTTAGTTGTTTGAAATTTGCTGGCAGACAAACTATAAAGTTGAATCTCACTGTCCGGCACTTTCTCTTCTTTCTCAAGGACCAGAAAATGTGTGAAGAAAGCATAAACTGTTACTGCCTGCGAGAGTTAGGGCTGGACGATAGGGAGAAAATCAGATTATCACAATATTCTTGACCAAATACCTCGATATCGATATTGCGGTGATATTCTAGGGCTGACAATTGGTGCTCTAAACAAAATATCTTCACACTTAGATTTTAGATAAATAATCATCAGTAATGTGGACATAATGTCTAAGTGGGGAAAAGGCAAATAATAGAACAGCTAGAACAGTCTGGTAAGTTCAGAAAAGTACATCACTTTACTGTAATGCAGCCTTTACAACCAGTAAAAGCACTTATGTCATATTACGATATCCAAAATCTAAGACAATATCCAGTCTCGTATCACGATATTGATATAATATCGATATATTGCCCAGCCCTAGCGAGAGTAGTCTGTAGAGCCATGCAGTGAACCACTTTGTGAAGATCTACTTAGGCACTGTCACTACCCGATGTGAGTCGAGTGCAGATGTGAGTTGCGCATGCGTCACTTTGCAATACCATAAAAACGGACCTACATAACAAAGTTTGTTCACTGCTGGCTACAAGTTAGCAATCAAACACAACAAAGGCTGTCACTTGAATGGCGTTTTGAGCTAACGTTAGCAATATGTCGTAAACCATTTAAATCTGAGCATGCGCAACTCACATCTGCACTCGGGAAGTAACAGGCACAATGATGCTTTGAGCTAAATGCTAACATGCTTACAATGACAGCACTAACATGCTTAGTTTAGCATGATAACATGCTAATATTTGCTAATTAGCACTAAACATAAAGTACAGCTGAGGCTGAGGAATGCAATTAGTTTTGCCATTTAGTATTTGGTCATAAACCAAAGTTAGGACATATTTAAATGTTGACTTGATGGAGCTAGATGAAAACTTAAGGGATCATCAAAGTTATTCACCTTGTGGTGGTGATAGAGGAAAAGTCAGCGGATCACCAAAGTTGTTAGGATGCATCCTCTGGAAACTATGAATGTCTGCACAGACTTGGTCCCAATTCATCTCAAAGATGTTGAGATATTTCACCAGATAACTGCTGCTAGCATGGCTGAAAATACATCATTAAACCTGTACCTTTTCCTCTGCGTGTCCATTGACCGTAAATGCAAAAAAAAGATTGTGATGATTACCACTGAAGTAGAAGTGTGAGGCAGGATTAAGTAAAGTATTACTAAATAACACCTAGAATGTGTTGAAAATGAACGATTGATTAAAATATGGTAAAATAGAAGCTTCCTTTAAGGTGCAATATTACAGAGTGGTACAGTACATATTTTGCTTCTACCTGTCTTTTTACGATATTGCTTTCCAGTGCTGTTTAAAAAAAGAACGTTAACAAACGATGTCAATGCTGCTGTTTAAATTAAATAACTTTCTTTTAACAAACACTAGGCACTGTACATTCAAACTAATGTATTTCCATGGCAAACAATGCATATGGTGTGATAAGTCTATTAACAGCTTTTGCGCGGATTTTGCCAGCATTAATACATTCCATGAGTATCAATGAATAGTTGGAAGTGGCAAATAACATGTACTGTGTATAGCAGCTTGCACAAAGATTTCATTGTTTTCTTCCCTGTCTGTTTGCAGTAGGACTTCTTTGCTTAATTTTATGTCAACATTTTATGAAACACAAACCGATGCCCTTCATGTGCTCTAATTAATGATGCTAAATCAATTTGTTTTATTAATGGAATTTGTCCTCTTGTGGTCTTTCATCTTACCAGTATTCAATCTGATATTAGGATCTGCTTTATTGTTTTTGTTTGCTCTGTTTGTTGGCTTCAAACGATACAGAGTTACTACAGACCCTTAATCATGACATAGAAGGCACTATGAGATTAATTAACGATGGGTTGTATTGCAAGAACAACACATGTACTGTAAAGTCTATGTCACTCTGGGAAGTCGTGACCTCTGTGCTCAGCCGCATGTGCTCCTGGTGAAGTCATGCAGTGTCACGGCTGCCGCAGTACCAGCTCAGGGGCCAACATGGGTGAATTCCTGCATCTGTTATGTGTCCGTGGTCAGCTGGTCACACCACAGCTCATTATGTAACCGGGTAGAGATGGTTAACGCAGCCTGGCAGGGCAAAGAGCTATAGGCAAGAGATGACACAGGCTGAGCCTAACTGGCAGCGACTCTCACAAACACATACAGGTTGTTGCTCTCAAAGTACATACACAGAAATACACATACAGCTAAATAAAAGGACAACAAAGCTGAACAAGGTACACAAACATTTGACTAATATGTACAGATAAACGTTCGTATAAAAAAAGAGAATATGCGGGCCTCGTGATCTCTGGTACAAAGTGGTGAATTCATGTCTACTTAATTTCTGGTTTGTTAGACACTACTGTGGGCATTCACATTTACACATTTCACATTTTTTATTATTCTGACATTTATAGACTAAACAATTGAGTATAGGGAAAACATACGCAACTATGCAAAGGTACTGGGGGGCAGTTGACAGATGTTGCCTAAATAAATGAATTTCAGGTGAAGACCAAACTAAGCTTTATATTATCTGCCATGCTTAGGCTGCAGACAGTGTGTCTTTAGGATCTGTGGAGAGATGAGGCCTGAGCTATAGGAGACACTGGGGATCCAAGAACAATAGATGCTTTTTTTAAAGTATACACTTTTTCCGAAATGATGGAGTCATTGAGACTTTTCCCACCTTTGAACAGGAAGTGGGTCATTTGTTATTGTGTTTTGTTTCCCGAGGTGTTTGTCCTCCGCTTCCTGCCGGGCCGTCTCTTTTTTCTCACTTTCTGTGTTTTTCCTTCTTTCATACATTCCTCGCCCTGGCCCTTTTTGTCACTGTGGCTCCGTTGTTGTTGGTGGTATCACACATTTGCTCTGAATAAGATATCCTTTGGGAATAGATGTTGTGAGATGTCGTTAACGGTTTTGTTGCTGATGTGGTCCTCGAGCCTTAAGGTCAGGTGTGTGTTGGGCATGCATGGGTCATCTTTCTGCTGACATCAGAAGATACCACCTCGCATCAAGGAAACCTTGTTGGCTTCTGCTCAAATGGGTGGTGTTTTTTTCCCTGCAAGATGCAATAAACATTGTCTGCATAACTTTTTATTTCATGTATACAACTGTGTGTGACATGGCACTTTTACAATGTTCAGTTTGGTATACCAAATGTCCAATTGCTTCCATAATTGTCTGTTTAATCAATCATTCTACATCTGACTTTGATCCAGATCAGTATGTTCTCAGATTGTAATACACATACCAAAGACTGAAAACAATATGCTGCAGTAATAATGAATTTGCACGGCCCATTTTTAGACCAAACGCACCTACATTCAAACAAAAATCCCATCCCCTGCAGCCTTGGACTATTCTAGTACGGAGGAATTCCTACAGTATCCCATTAAGCTCACCATGTCTAGATCATATTGTAGCCCCCATGGGGGTCCTTAATACAAAAGTTATTCTCTTCTTAGAATGTATTAGTGTATCATTGACAGAGCCCTGTGTTCAGTTTTAAAGCTTGAAGCGGCCAGGCATGGTGCAGTTCCTGGTTAATGGTTGACCAGAGAGGATACAGAATGCTTAACTGTTTTTTTTTTAATTATTATTATTATTATTATTATTATTATTATTATTATTATTATAAAGGAGAATATTATTCATACACTCTTATTGACCCTGTTGCATTTGTGTGTGTGTGTGTGTGTGTGTGTGTGTGTGTGTGTGTGTGTGTGTGTGTGTGTGTGTGTGTGTGTGTGTGTGTGTGTGTGTCATTATATAAGCATTTATTTCTTAACTAGAAGCTTAACACAGATGGCAGGGGTGTTAGCAATTTGCAGCCCTGCAATTACAGAAGAAGCAAGTGTTGTAGTTGCAAATGCACTATTATGCATTTAGTAGACATGATGGTTAATTTAGGTGTATGCAGTTTGAAGTTTAGGCCAGATCAAGGCAGGAATGCAGAGCTTATTAGAGTGTGACAGCTTGTGTTGGTCAGCTAGAGATTTTAGACACCGGTGTGAGCACTGCCCAGCAACACCCAGCCACAGTTTCTAACCCCTACACACACACACACACACACACACACACACACACACACACACACACACACACACACACACACACACACACACACACACACACACACACACACACACACACACACACACACACACACACGCTGAATCTCTCTGCCTTTTTCTGTGTTTGACACACACATACAGGAGTAATTGCACCGGAGGCATTGTGGCGATAACATCGCATGGCAACGCGGCTTTCCCTTTCCCGGTAATAGATGCTTTTCTATGTCAGTGCTCAACACCCGACCACTTCCACCTTTTCAAAAAACGCTTCCTCTCAGTTTCTGTTTGATCGGGGACAATAGGAATGATGTCTTTCAGGTCCTGTGGGAGACTTGAGTCCAGAAGTGAAGTATTTGTGCTTGTGTGATGCCTCCCTTCGTCCATTTCATGCTGACAGATTTTAGACACAAGGTAAAGATTTGGGATACGTTTCCAGTGGCTTGTGTTAAGTCTCTTTAGCCTACCTTGATATTTAATGGAGGGTCTAGCACTATGCATGCTGTACATTGTGAATAATTCAATTCCATTTTAATTATAGTGTAAAATTATAACCGACGTTATCTCACGACATCTTACAGATACCGTAGGTTTAGACCATACTCTTTTTACTCTAGTAAGTAAAGAAAATAATGGTTCACATTTTGATGAAGGCCTGCATGGGCCAAAAGGTCAAAAGAAAGATTTAGTTTTTTATTTCCTTTTGAGTCAATAATCTGCCCTCGGGGAGTCTGGTCTATTATGGTTTTGACTGTTCTGTCCTATAGGAAGATAAATATAAACAGCATGTACAGTAAGAGTTGTAGGCAATAGTGTCTTCATACAGCCACATTCAGCCTTGTTTTGCTCCCATGGTGCATTGTGCTGGTTTTGACAGTGCTAGCCTCATTGCTACCAGGATACTTTTACTCCAAATAATTTATCTATGACTCATATTTGTTCCTCTTGCCTTAATAATTGAGTTGTCCAAAAGTATTCAAATCGGAATGAACTATTTATTTGTCTGAGAGTTGAAATGACAGACGGACAATAAAAGTAGATCTGCTTCACTGTTTGTGTTAGAAGTTTGGAGAGATAGTTTAGCAGCAGAAGATGAAATCACATTGTATGTAGACCTTTTTTCGCAGCAGACATTTTGACTTGTCATAGCAGGAAAAACACAGGTGCAATTGATAACATTAACAATAGCTCCTCAGTAAGCCATGCCAATCAGCAAGCTTGCACAATACCAAGGGCCAGTTTCCCAAAGATAGATTTGACGTTGGCTAAGATCTAACTAATAGTCAGAATTCAGAGAATAGAATGTATTTTTTAAATTTTTTTAACCTTTATTTATCCAGGTAAGTCGATTGAGAACAATTTCTCATTTGCAACGATGACCTGCCACATTCACACAGCTTATACCCCCAATTTATACCGGTTGCGGAATGGCTCCGGAACGTCGGCGGAGTCAATCGGTTTCCATTAAAGTCAATGTGTGTATTTCCACCAACTGCGGAACGGCTGCGTCCCGACTCTGGCACAGTTGCGGCGGTCCGCAGCCTTCCAGAGCAGATACACAGAGCTTCTATTTTTGCCGGAGAGCTCCACAGCAATTCAGCACACGGCAGATACAGAAACAAAATAAAACATCTGGTTAATTTTCAAAATAAAATACACCGTGCTCACGGCGGATCATATTTCCCTTCGCTACACCTTGAAAACACAGCACAGAGTTATTTCCCCTCAACTCCTCTGGATGGAAACTAACTGTTGGTGGTTTTGTGGTTCTATTCTACGTGAATTTGCGAGATCTAGTGGGTCCCCGTGACTACAGCTGTCAGTCATGGCCGCAGCCATTCCGCAACAAATCCGGACCTGGTGGGTATTGACGGAGCACGGAGACGACATTCAGCGGAGCCGTTCCGCAACCGGTATAAATCAGCGGTTACGCATTCATACCTGGAAGCTGCTCAGTACAACCACAGTATGATCTGCTGGCAACTGAGCAAGGGCACCTCAGTGGTGGTAATGATGTGAGGGACAAGCTGCTCTTTCACTTTCCCCACCCAGATTTTGTTATCCTGCCGGTCTGGGGATTGAACAAGCGACCTCCCAGTCCCAAAATTGGTTAACTAGGCCACCACTGCCCTGAATAGTTATAACCACATTTTACTGGAAAAAAACAGTAGATTCAGTAGAAAAAAATCGCAGTGCTTTTGCTAACTCGTCAGTCAGGCTCAGAATAGGTTCTTTGGGTAAATGAAAACGACTGACTATGTCCTAACTACTGTATATTTCCAATACACTACTGCGGTCTTTATTTTTGTGAAACTGTCTAACTTTATCAGACTAATCTAAAAGCACCATTGAGTCTGTCCCTAACACTACAGACCAGTCTAAAATACCTTTGTGAACCAGGTTTTCCTACACAGTACAGTAAATGGATTGCAACCATTATTAATGTCATTAATGAAAACTGTGTTTTTCCTTCTTTGATGTGTCAAAGGGTCTGCAGTAAAAATGCATTATTAGTTGTTCTACCGAGTAGATTTAAAGCCTTATTTCTCACTAGTGAATGCTTCTGTTCGAGAACAACAGGGCTAACAGTAGTATTTTGAGGAACAATCCATTTAGCTCCTCAGTCAGAGGTCCGTCAACCTATCATCATCTTAATCAGCAGATTTAGCAGGACTAACAAGCCAGGCTAACAAGCTTATTAGTTTTGGCTTGCTAGTTGGTCGGCTTGCTACCATGGCATCAGTCACTATAGGCCCCGCATTTCCTGCTTGTACTCTTTTGTCTTCCTCTCTCCCTCATCTGTGTCATTTCACCTTTCATTCTTGGTGGTTTGGCTGCGTCTTCTTATCATCCTGTACTTGCTGTTTCTATATTCTCTATCTCTATCTATTTCTGTCTTTTCCTTTTCAGACACCTGGTGGTCCAGTCTCATGGCTGCATTAGGAAGGTCATGCTGGAACACATAATCCAACCAATGAAAGACAAAAAAAAAATATCTGAAAGAATTTAACACCCCCCCCTCCATCCTTCATTCCTCTCTCCCTATCAGCCTCACCCAATGTTCTCTCTCTCATGTATTGGTTTTATAAATCTAATTCTTAACGAAAATGTGTCCTTGCCTGACACCTTCTCTGACCTCGTTGGATTTCTTTTAAAAACAAATGGTCTTTAAATTCTTACTGTTCTTAAGTCATACTCCTCCCCACCACCATGATGCAGTACTTAGCTCAGTTGCCAGGCACAAAGTGATCATGAGCTTATATTATCTTATATTAAATGTTAAATGATGCCTTCACATTTCTTCAAAGTATGAGACTCAATAAGTCAGTTTAAGGTCTGGCTGTAGCCTGTATTACTGTTACAGCTCAGGTGTTCTTTAATTTTGCACCTTGAAAACTAATATCAAATCTACACATATGAATTATATAATCTGGTTTAAATGCATCTCTCCCTCTCTCAGTTCTATGTACATTTGTCCATTACAAAGAAAGGTTATGTTGTCATCAAGTGGAGTCCGCCACAGCAGCAGTAAAACCAACAACATGACACTGACACATGTACATAATATTCCGGTTTTATTATTCCGAAAAAGATGGTATTCTGACTAAGCTGTTTACATGGCTAATGAAAGTGAGTATTCCACTAATATTCCTGTTTACATGTAGCTGTGCGAACACGGCGTCTCTCTTTCATTCCTTCAACCAGCTTCTCGAAAAGGTTGGCGTAGCGATGTGTGCGAATATCCAAAAACCTGTTGATGATGTTTAAAAGTTGTTAGTCTTTCTTATCGGGTCTGCAGCCGTGCAAACTGTTGACTGGTTGGTTTGTTTACAGCAACCATAGACGCATATTCCAAATGCGCTGTATAAATGTCCAAAGAATGCCTCTAAAACCCGAATAATACCGGAATAACCCACATGTCTTAATCTGAAAATGCTATATTCAAAAAAAGGCCTTATTTGGAATATCCAACTGGAATATGCTGTTCACATGACATGTATCCCATCCAGAATATTGTCATATTCGGAATAATAGTGGAATATTGGTGTCCATGTAAACGTACTGATTGATGCTGCTCTTTGCACCACTTTGTCTGACACTGTGCTAACAGTAACACAAACTCTGCATAGCTGGGCTGGAGCACTGCCAGCCACCATAGAAAAAAAAAAGGGCAACTAGGGTCTTTGTCCGACACTAGACAATCGCACAGGATTTTTGAAAGCTGATGGTGTCATTGAGAGCAAGTTTGGCCCGTGCAGAAGACAGATCAGTGTCAAATAGTGTTTTTAAATGCTTAAATCTTAGCTATTTTTGTGAATTTAGTACTATATTTTCAGCTAACATACTTGTCACTAAATCTTTGTGATGTAATAAAGGCCACCACTTTTCTATTAAAAGTGTCATTCTCAATTTAATCATTCATTTATCACATTGTGTATAGAGATTCTTTTACCTTTTGAAAAAATCTCCAATCAGTGGTATGGCGATTACTACATGAATTAAACGCAATGTTTCTACAATAAATTACAGTGATGCTGAACTACATATCAGTCTTACAGCAGAATATATTACTAGACATCTCTGTAGTTGGTTACTGATTAGGCTAGCTGTGTAACTTTTTTCTAACTGTCATTACCAGGGTTTTAAAGCTGTTTTTAAAGAATAGAAGAAAACAGGGGAGACTAATAGCTGTTAGGAATGAGAGAAGAATTGAGGGTGATGGTGGGGGATAGTTAGTCTTTGTGACAGGTTTTTTTGGGTGGAGGCTGGGAGGTCACCCATCCACCCACCAGCCCCACCACCACTACCCCCTCCCTTCCTCCGTCCTCCCTCCTGCCTTGGCTAGTCTCCATGTGCCGGGCTCAGGGCCTTGGGAATGAATGGCGCCCGGCCTCTGCTCTGTCTTTGAAGCCAGCCAGGAATGCGAGGCCTCTTTTTTTCTGCCCTCTCTCTCTGTTGTTCAGGCGGCCGGCAGCACTAGCAGCTATCTGCGGCAGTGAAATATTCCCTCCGCTGCGCTCATTGTGCATCGGCGAGCCGGACGTCATCGGCTGGCCAATCAGTGGCTCCCGCTAGGCAGCCTCGGGTCTTGGTGGGGGGAGAAGGGACTTGCTAGAAGTCTTCCCTCTAATATCTAGCTCTCCTGGTTACTTGGTCTGGTCCCTCTCATAGAGAAAGAAAGAGGTTCTGACAGAGAAACATGGATGGAAATCATTCAGCAAATCCTTATTTAAGTTGAAACTTATTTCTTTTTAAGATGGAAATCAGGAAGGTCAGCGACTTAGACTCAAAGTTTGGGTGAGTTTTTCTATTTCTTTCTTGCCAACAGTGCTCTCTTAAGTTTCTTAAATTTCATTCACACATCTCTGAGTAGCTCCCAGTCTGCCTTGCTACTGTGACTGTTGATCCAGCCTTCCAACTTGTGTTCAGCTTTCCTGCTGTCATTGTTCAGTTATCTTGTCTCTTGTTGTTGTGGTTTGCGTGTGAGGTTATTTGTCTGGGCCGGTCACCCTCTGCCTCACCCTCCCTCCCTCCCTCCCTCCCTCCCTCCTGCTCTCCTCTCTGTACATTTTGTCACTGCCTGTCCCCTCCATCACTTCCACTTGAGCGCTCCCCTGTTTGGGAGCCTCTCTCTCTGTTCGCAGAGGCAAGAGGAGGGCTGGAAACCACACATACAGAGACACACCGCAGATCAGAAGGCCCTTCATAAACGCATAGAATCCTTAATACTGTAGTTTGAAAGGCTCTTGGGAGGCCGGTTTTGTGTGTATGCAAAACGACCACCTAGGATCATCTTTGATTTGGGTTTTTAAGCTCGGCCAACAAACGTGGCAATACTGGGAAAATGTTGCTCAATAGAATTGATTATAAAAGAGGTTTCAGTTGTCAATCTTAAGTTACTATGTGGTCATTTACCTGAGGATTTCTATATTTGTTGGATAAGATAACACATTTCTTGCACCTCCATTAATGCTGAGGCACAACTTTCATACTGCAGTGTCAGAGCTGATTAGCTGGTTGGCTTGTCTTTGTTTTTTTGGCAACATTGACCTTTATGTATGCATGCCAGGTATGTAGCTTCATCTTGATGACAAAGTCATGGCGAGGTATGCAGGTCATGGGAGAGAGAAGCCTACATTTACTCTGTCATTAGAGTCCACCGTAAAGCCCAAACCTATCATTATCTTGCAGGGGCTGGTTTCTGTACTGAAGAGGACTTTTTGGATAGCTGATGATGGCAGCAGGTTTTCTTTGTGTACCAGAATTGTAGGAATTGCATCCCTATAAGTTATTAAAGTCTGTGTGCTTTTACAGTGAATACGGAAACTTGTGAAAAATGTACAAGAGAAGTTTGAAGAAATCCTCCGTAGGCTGGAGTCAAGATTGAAGTTGATTTGGCTTCTGGTCATCAAAAGATTCATCCTAGCTCAAACAATTGGCCTGTGGAATAAGTGCTGCAGCAGACTCAGTTTGAAAGGCCTAAAGATGATTGATTAAGTGGTATGTGCAAGTATTCTATTGGTTGATATTTACTGTGGACATACATTGTCTTTACAGCAATCTGCAAAACACTACAGCTTCTAACACAGAATAACCTGTTAAGGTTTCCTAATGGTCTGAAAAGTCAAAAATCAAAAGTTTAATCCTGCCCAAATTATTAAATTTTAGTTCAATTTAAATTTGGACAATGTGCAATTAAAACATAAACATTTTATGCATTGCACCAGAGTTAGCCTTAGGCTAATTTACATCTGCAGTCAATTATTTGGCAAGAAATGGATAAAGCAAATGCTTCTGTTCCAGGAACAATAAGGGGAAAAGGTAGAAAAGTCTTTACGGGTCACAGTGCTGTATAACAAGGCATTATACATCTGTCACATGACTAATCCTCCCAGATTTCTCTAGCTCCATATGGAATTCCTGACATTTTTTCACGTGTGTGCTGCAACCTCGAGGCTCTTAATTAGAGGCCATGTCGATGCAAAATGGCAGACAGACTCCTCCAACAGGTGGTTAACTGTACTGACCTACAAAACCAAGCTGCAGTTAACCGTGTGAGCTGTGAAACATAAAAATGACTTAACACCTTGTGTCTTGTGCACAAAATGTTGTCTGAGAAAATAGTGATTTTTCACTATTCTGACCAAACGATTAATCGATAATAAAAAATAATTGTTAGTTGCTCACTAATTTTGATACTACCATGTTGAACATTATATTGGAACTTTTTTTCTTTCGATTTCAAACACTTTTGAAACTGTAAAATCCTTTTGACCCTTAAAAAGTAAAGTAAAAAGAAAGTATGCGTGAACAATAAAAGTACAGGAGATATCCCAAATGAATGAATAACAATAATATAATGAACTTTATTCTAATAAAGATTCAAACCTGAGTTCAAATACCTTTGGGGTCATAACTAGGAAAGTTGTAAGAAGTTTTCCCTTGGTGCTGCCAGGTACCAGCACCTCCAATCTGCTGAGAAGGCAGAAACAGTTCTCTATTGGAAAAAAAACATCAGTCGAAGGTATATGATTTGTCTTTACAACTTATAACAGGTGGAGCATAATTTTTCCACTGGAGGAATTTGACCTAGAAATGCCAGGCAAATATTTTTCACCGGTGGCTTACTCTTTTCTGGCATTTTAATAGTGTTTGAGCAGAAAGCACCTTGCAAAAAGTTTATATCTTTGCAGGGTAGCTGATTAAAAAAAAAACATTCCACGTATGCAGATGATGTGGGGGTGTTGTGTTTGTGTGTTAACATAGTGGACATGCGAAGTTGACAATCTTACACAAACAATTGTGTTTGTGTAAGATTGTCATGGCATTGCAAAGCAGTCAAAACAGCTATGTCATGAGATGTTTGTTGAGATTACACAAAGCCACATGATAAATTAAGTATCGGTCAGTCTCTACATTTTTTTTCTATTGCTGTTTATACACACATATTGCCTAACCATTTCATTTTTGAGCAGTCATTTACCACAGACTGGAGTGTGACAGACTGACTGATGACCAGTTTGTGCCGTGTTTGTGTTTTCTCCCCCAGGAGCTACTGAGCAGACTGTGTAAAAGGGCTTTGAATAAACAAAAAGGAGGCAGGAAAATGACCTAATTAGCGACAAGCGTGACGGACAACCTGGTGCAAATGTGTTGGTAGTAATTTCCCCAGTTTCACCTGCAAGGAAGACACATGCATCAGCGCACATACACGTACGACACATTTACAAACCCCGCCCTTCCCTTCCTGCCATCTGCCCCAGTCCTCCATGGAATCCTACAACTTCCACTTTGAGAGAATGAGCAACGTGGACCTGCATCCTCTGAGCCTGTCCGTCAGCCGGCTCTCCCCAGCCAAGTCCAACAGCAGCATCGCCGACCAACTTGCCCACCACCAACACGGCAAAGGAGACTCTGCCTACAGCTCCTTCTCTGGCGGGTCCACTGCCCCAGACTACCCCTCTCCCTTTCTCCCAGACGACCTACAGTCCAGCTCCTTCAGCCACTATGCGGATCTTAAGTATGTGAAGTCTATTTACCATCCGACCCAGGTTCTGCAGTCTGACTCGAAAACCATGGACCAGCTCTATCGCTCTGTGGAAGCTATCTCACAGCAGTTTCACAACAATACCAGCACCAATGTAAACCACCACAATGGCAACAATAAAGCACTCTCTAAAAAAGTGGTGCATTTGGGGTCACCATCCCAAGGTGCTTACCCTCCTGTCCGTCCTCCTCCAATCCCAGCACGCCTGGATAGTTTCATAGCAACAAAAAACTTGGAAAACAGCAGGGTCCACCATCAAGGTACTGAGTTTCAACCCCAGCAGCCACAGCCTCAACAACAGCCCAGACCCCACAATCGTCTCCATCCACAGCCCCATGGTCTGAATGCCCCAAAACTTGAAACGGCTAACCCAGATACAGGCAAATCAAGCTTCAATTCTGACCCAGTGTACTCAGTTTGGCGGGGCTCTCAACAGCAACAGCCACAGGCCCAGCAGCCGCCAAGCTACCGGCCCCACCTCCAGCCCAACGATCAGACCAGGGCGGCGTTAAACCCAGAATACCTTTTCATCACAGACAGCAAGTCTGCCTCTGAGCAGCAGAAATCAACAAACATCCTAAGTCGATCACCGCCCCTAGGAACAAGTCACCCTGAGCACCTGAAACCCAGAGAGCCTTCGAGCAGTGGTGGATGTAATGAAGACCATCACAACAAGCCAAGTGGAATCACTAGCCATTTTGCGAGTCAGCGCCAAAGGGCGCACTCGGCCCATGATTGGCTTGGTTCCGAACCAAGCCGAGCTGCCAGCCCCTGGAATGCTAGTCAGAGTTTTATCAACAGCAGCATCCAGCATAAGGGTCAGTTCTACTTTGTGACGGGAGTGTGTAAGCTGTCTGAATCTGGTATGAGGACACACTCTGCATCTGTGTCTGGGTCTGAGGCTAGGAGTGAGAGCTCCACTGTGTTAGAGACACACCGGCTAAGAGAAAAAGAAAGATGCCACAGCACAATGGATAATTTGTTTAGACCTCTCCAAGAGAGCTCTCGCTCTTCCAGTGGTGTGATTCCAGATGAGAGAGATACTTTCACTTCCCAGAGCAAGGACCTGTCCTCCAGAAGCCAGGATCAGGAGAATCACAGACTATCCCTCATCTCGACACAGTCCTCTCAAAACTTTGACAGCTTAGAAGAAATGGACATGATGCAGAGTCGAGATATTGGCCGCCACACTGCCAACAACCCTATATTCTACTGTGGACCTGACAGAAACTGTCCACCACATTCAACTAAACAAACAAGCGAGTTCACCTCACTGATAAACAATGAACAGCCCAACCAACACAAAAGAGAGGAGCAGGCAAAGAGAGGGAAACGGCAGCCTTTGGGGGATGTAGCCAGCGAGAAAATAAACAAAGAAACTACCCCGCTTCTTTACCACCTCACCGGAGCCGGCAGGGCAGCGTTACATCCTGAAAAGGATGTTGATTTCAGTATAAAATGCAAGGAAGCAATCCCAAACAAAACAGGTCATGGAGACGTGGCTACTAGCGATAAGCAGAGACCTCCAAAAAGTGACACAAGCAAGAACGATAGAGGGGAAGTTATCTCTGTTGACTGTAACACCCTGGACGACTCATTTAAAAAGTACTACAAAGAAAAGCTGAAGGATGCCCAATCGAAAGTCCTAAGGGAAACGTCATTTAAAAGGAGAGACCTGCAGCTGTCATGGCCACACCGTATCAGGCAAAAACCGGAGCTGAGACCTACAGCGATTCACACTTTCACCCCATCACAGGACTCTGAGACTTCCACAGATACACTCACTCCCTCTGTGAGCTCTGAGGAAACCGAGAGGGGGAGCATAAAAGAAGACGTCAAGGAGAATCAGGAGGAGATGGACAAAGAGGCTAAAAAGGAAAACGGGAGACCAGCGAATGTGGCCATGCCCCAGGTAGCACGTATCGGAGGCAGGAAGCGATTGACTCCAGAGCAAAAGAAGATGTGCTACTCCGAACCAGAGAAACTCAACCAGCTTGGTGGTGCACCCATCCACTCTGCATGCCGCTCCTTTGACAACGAAAATGACAACCCATTTGCAGTTGAATGCGAGGGAGTGCAGCAAGGAGAGCAGGGACTGGTTGCAGCACGGAGGAAGATGTTTGAGACAAGAGGTAGAGCGCTTTCAGGCTCTAGTGCTTCAAAGACCAACTTAAAACATCTGCAACAGAAGGCCCTGGTGGAGTACATGGAGCGTAAGACGGGCCATAAAGTGGCTGAGCCACAGCAACCAGTGCCTCAGATACCATCTCCATCCAGACAGAGGCATTCTCTGGGGGAGAAACCCTTTGACTGGGGTCCCAGGCCTCTATCAGGAAATCATGAAGGCAGAAACACCAAGAAAAAACTCCACAGACCCCACTCTGCAGGCCGCATCCTTGACTCTTCCACCAGCTCAATCAGGTACGAAAAAATAAGCAAAAAATAGTTTGATGTTGGTTTTTTTTGTATTGATCAAATCATTTAAGTATTTTATTTTAATTCTGACAAAACAGGTACGCCCAGTTCTTCTCAGCTCAGTCTTGTTCGGGCCAATATGCCGGCCAGTCAAATCAACCCAAATGGAGGGAGAGTCAAGGTCCATTTCATGGGAAGTCTGCCTCAGTGGAGAGTCTCTTGGACCAGCCAGAACCACCTAGTTTCGTCAGGCACAGATCCACATCCACACCACATGCGTTTCAGGTAAGTCTGTTTAAATTGAGACTGTTAAAAACATGACACATATTATGTTAAAGTCAGTGTCTGATTTTTCATTACAAGTATATCCAATTAACTTTCCATTCCAACAGGCCAGTCAGAAAAAATGCACTCAAAGAAAACAAGATATTTATTAACCCACGTCTGGCTTTTACTATAGTATTTCACACTCGTTTTATATACTTTGCTGTTTAATTCAGAAGAATTTAAGTTTGTACCGATTCAAGTGTAACTCATGTATTTCCTTTTGGCTCTTCTTCTGGGTCTGTAGGCACTCAACTATGAGGAGGATCCATTACCAGTTTCTATGGAAACCTGGAGGTATGTACCAGCACTGCAGACAAATTGGGACATTTTTATGTGTTTTAGGTCAGGAGAGTATTAGGTCAGTGAGTGTGCGCTGTGGCACAGACTATAAATCTCCACCTGATTCATTGTGGCACTGGAAAGTCAACACCCAACTGCTCTAGCAAACCAGAATTCCTTTAAAACGATTTTTGCATGGGCTGTAAAAGAAGAATCATTGACTCAACCATTTTCAAGGAGTTGACCTAGTTCTCAAAATTATATTGCGATTTGTAATTGCCAGTCTTTGAAAAAAAAATGTCCAGAGCCCTTGTATGATGCATTTGTATTTGCCTTTAAAGAAATTGCATATGAAAATGTGATAGTTAAACGTTTTGATTTTGTGTTGATTTAAAGTTCTAAAGTAATCCTAGTTTGTATGAATTGATGGCTTACATTTAAACACTGATTGTCAATGTCAGTCCCCAGACGGATGCCACTGAGGACTCCTTAATTAAGCCGCCCCCTGAGGGCCATCAGCGAGTCCGTGTGGTCGCACAGAGGGGGAAGTCCATGGAAGAGCTTGGGGCATCAAAGTTAACAAGACCATCAGCCCTGAGTAAAAGTTCAGAGCAGCTAGATCAACTGTGGAGGGATTCGACTGGACCAGGAGGACCGGACAGAGACAAGATGAGTGTTTCATTCTTTGCCGAAGTCAGAGAAGCCCGGGGGCAGGACGGAGGGAGGAAGAAACAAAATCTAACAGAGCAAGCGGGAAAAGAACCTGAGATTCTTGGTCAGAAGAACACTCAGGGACAGACACAAAACCAAACCCAGAAAAGGCCTTTGTCGAAGCAGAACTCCGAACCTGGGGAGGATGCCACAGTAGGAACAAGGAACTCAAGTAGATCCACCTCCCCGGCAGCCTCCTGCTCCTCTGCCCGGGCCAGGGTTCACTCTGGATCTCCTGGTTCGCACGGACCGGTCACAGATGAGTTCAGGTCCAGTAGACTGCCCAGTGAGACTTCATCTGACCCACCTTCTCCCAGATGTCTAGAGACCAGTGAGAGGGGGATCAAATCCACCTCGTCCACCCCCACCCAGACAAAGCTTCCTTGTGAAAACAGGCCGAGCTCCAGGTAAGATTAGACTCTATGTCAATGCAGCATTTCTTTCCTCTATGAAATGATTTGTGCCACTTTCTTGCACAACACCCTGACATTGTCACCATTTGAATATATATCGTCCTTCAACCAACTGGACTAAAACAAACTCTAAGTTGGGATTCAGGTGTGATTCCTAACCATGATTTGTTTAACTCCCAGTAGAGTCAGGACTTCTCCGTCTGTGACTGGATCAGAGAGAGAGCAGTCGGTGGATGAACCAAGCACTGACACCCCACAGCCTGATTCCAACCATGAAGTGTCTCTGAGCTGCGGCGTCACCACAGATCCATCGCTGTGGATTCTTCCTCCAGAGGAAGAGATCAAAGACGAACACCAGACTTCGCCGCTGACGGACAACGTTTTTGACGACGAGTCCACCAGCCCGGCCCCTCCAATGCTGACAAGTGAAAGCTCTGTGTCTCCCTGCACCTCCGTCTCTGACACAGACATCAGTCAGCAGGCGGAGGAGGAGGACAATCCAGAAACGGAAGATGAGAAGTCGGGAGAAAGCCAGGAGATGGAGGAGAGGGGAACACCGGAGGGAGAGACGGAGAGCGTGGAGAAGCCTGCTGAGAGACCTCAGTGGAAGGAGCTGGTAGAAGCGTTGGTCGAGGCCGACCGATCACTGGCCAGAGTGCTCTACCCACTGGCCAATCGTAAGACGGCACTGATGCTGATGGAGCAGCTGCTGTCAGAAGACACGCTGCTGATGGAGGAGCACTACAAGAAGAAACAGGAGCAGAAGGGAACTGCAGAAAGGTAAACGTTAATGTCCTGGAACACAACACTTAGAGGTTAAACCAGCTGTGGTAGCTATAAATAAACTCCCACTAGTTTACGCAATTGAGAGCATTTTACTGCCTGAGTTCGAGAAGACAGCACACCCCCGAGAACACTTAAAAAATAATATGAATATGACAGATAGAAGGTGTAAAATAATAGAAATGGGCATAGGAACATAACAAGCACTGCTTCATATATTTTGGACTATATTAGGACTGCACAATATATCTTTTTTTTAATCGTCATTGCATTATCAACTGCCACAATATACATATCGCAAAAGGTTGCGACATATCGCGATAGACACTGAGATAGAGATTCTTTGTATTAGTTGAAAGAGAATATCAGTAGAAAACTGCACATTAAAGTGTAACTGTCATTCTTTTTTAGTGGTGCCTGTTATTGTCAATTCAATGTTCAATTTGTTCAGTAAAAGAATGTTAGAAATGATTTAATTTCATTTTGTTTTAAATTCAACAAGCAATCTGTTGTATTTTAGAAGAATACTGAAAGCAACAGTAAGGCAGAACTGAGTACACTTTAATGTCTGTTTATTTATTGCAAGTAATATTGTTATCGCGATATTCAACAACATTATCGCATATTTTCCTCATATCTTGCAGCCCTACTTTCCATCCTCTCAGGTGACAACATAACACGTTGTCTTGTATATACATATACACAGCTGTGTAGATGGAAATAATAATCCATCACATATTTAAAACTACAGTAGTTCAGAGTTGAAATGGTGTTTAGAGTGCCAAGTTACTTTTCAGTTAATGATTCCCGGTTTAATCTTTCTCCATGAAACTTGATACTGGTTTCTAATTGCCAAATAACTTCGCTCCACCAGTGCTGTGTTACCTTTTGTTGCATCACATGCACAGACACACCTGGCTATCTGTTTACTGCTGTACATGCACTCCCATTGCTGCTAGTGTAAGCACACTTCACATACAAAGAGAAATTTGCAGTTGCATTTCAGAGTTTTGTAATGTGTAAATAAGGGTATACTATACTGTATTTGAAGATATATGTGGCTGCAGGGTGCAAGAAAGCTATTTTGACCTAAGCATGTTTTTTTTTTTCTAGTGCTGAAACGGTCGAAGGGGCTGAACCACCTCCTTGTCCTTCTGTTCCTGACAGCCTGAAACCTCAGTGTACAGACCTGCAGAGCAAAGCTGACATCACTGAGAAAAATGTAATTATTAATTTATGCAACATAACAGTTTTTTTTGTCCAAAGTACCTCACAGCACAAGTAATGTGTATACTGTTTTTTTAAATCTTTTTAAATAATGACATAATTTGCCAATTCCTCATGACAGAGAGGTTTTTCACAGTCACAACAGAAACAAACCCTTATAAAGATGACTCGACGTTACAAAATGAGACCTTTGTGTAGCCAAAAATGTATTGCTTTACTAGTAACAAGACACTATGTCTCTAAAATTGTCACAGCTTTGTTGCATGCACATAGAAAAATGTCAAGAAAGCAGACAGGACCACAGAACAAATGGGACTTTTAACCACACACTTTGAACTGTGTTCTCATTCTGCTTTTCTTTTTAAAAACACAAACCCTGTGGTGATTTCATATTGATACTATCTGGTTGCTATTTGGCTTTGAGTGGACTCAGACTGAGATAGGTGTGTGTCTCTTATCACATGATGTACTGTCTGTCTCTTATCAGTATTTCCCACTTGCCGAATGTTTGGTTTCTCAGATAACCTCCCCCTCGTCCTGACTGCCTCTTTTCTTGATACAGTACGCCATTATCCTATGACAGTAAACACAAAAGATTGTTTTAAGTATTAAAGTACATTAAAGTATGTTTTCCACCACATTTTTTTCACATTTGGCTCTGTTTGATCATGCTAATCTCTTCTGTTGCACCATTCCCTTACATCTCTCACACATCACTTTCTCTGCTTGAATTACCAGCGTCTGTTAGCGTCCTATATCGAGGAGCGTCTGCGGTCGCTGGAAGAGACGCGTTGTGCCCTGCAGACAGAGATTCAGGAGAACGTGGCCCACGGAGAGGCCCTGCAGGTGCTGGTCCGTGAGCGCTGTTTGCCCGTGGAGCTGGAGAGGTACAACCTGTTCATAGGAGACCTGGAGAGGGTGGTTAACCTGCTGCTGTGCCTCTCTGCTCGGCTGGCCAGGGTGCAGAACGCCCTGAGCACCGTGGACCAACACACAGATGCCGAGGAGAAGGTGAGCAACCAAAGCCTTTTGTTTGTTTTTTTCAGCCTTTTTCTTCGGAGGTCATAACTTAGGGTTTTGAAGGTCTGTCGCAAGATAATTTCCATTTTAAGAGTCCTCTTATCTTGCAGACAGTCTTTGTTTTCATTTATATCTGTATGCTATGATAAACAGCTTGCAAAAACTTGCCCTGCATGAGTAATTCATTAATTGATTGCTTTATTTATTTTTTAAAGTTGCATAATTTTTAGTCTAAATTCTTGACGTTCCACTTCCGGGATTGCTCCATTGCCGCCGGAAAATCCACCGGATTTCACTCATTTAGGCCGGATAGCCAACGCCAACGCATGGCATCAATGTATGAATGTCTGTCCAAAATTGTATAAATCTGATCTACAGTGCTTAGCATACATGAATACACCCATGCTAAAGTTGACTAAAAAGAGGAATAAAAAATCATCTTTTGGAAATTGATCTTAATGCCTTAATTTAAAAATTTGGAAAAATCCAACCTTTAAGGACACCAATTTTCTTTGTGAATGAATTATGTATCGTAAATAAATAAATGTTCTTCCTTAAAATACTGGGGGCATAAATATACACACCCCTATGTTAAATTCTCATAGAGGCAGGCAGATTTTTATTTTTAAAGGCGTTATTTCATGGATCCAGGATACTATGCATCCTGATAAAGTTCCCTTGGCCTTTGGAATTAAAATAGCCCCACATCATCACATACCCTTCACCATACCTAGAGATTGGCATGGGGTACTTTCCATAAGATCATCTCTCAATGCAAATCAAACCAACTATTAGGCTAACTGAAATAAAACCATCTCAAATGTTAGGGCATTTCCAAAAGATGATTTTTTTTTTTGTTGTTATTCCTCCTCTTCCTCCCTTTTAGTCAATTTTAGCATGGGTGTATTCACTTATGCTTAGCATTGTAAATGTATCCATGCCACTTGTTTCTGTGTCTTCCTCTCAGAGAGCACCAATATTGTGAATGAATCTCTGGCAGGTTTCTGGGGTTAAACTGAATCAGTTACATAAGATTTGATGCACCGTCCCGTGCTCCGTGTATTACGGTCCCATTTAGGCTCCTGTCTTTCCCTCTGAAGTTTACACATACACACTAATAGGTGTATGTGTAAACATACACTGGCCTCCCTTCCTCTCCCTGGAAGTCACTGAGTGAAAGGCATACTGTCAGCAAGATGGCAGATGTCATGATTTACTGCAGCTTTTGTATATTTGTTTAATTTAGCATCTAGCTAAATGAAGATGACCACGGGTGTTAGAAGTGTGTGGTAGCTCCCATGCCCCCAGCAATACTCTCTTTCAGTTTACTTTAGAACAGCAAACACATGCCGCTTGGGAAACGTTTAAGGGCAATTTTAATGGAGTCAAGGTTTCTCACTGTTTGGAATTCAAAAAATGTTATCGCTGTTTAATTGTTTTTCTAGCTTATCTGTGTTTGAGCCAAATGCTTTACACATGCATGACATTTGAAGATCGTTTTTGATATAGGCTACTGCACTTTTTGGCTTAATATATTGAGAAATAATTACTTACATTTTGTCCCCTTATTCAAATATATTTACTGTCAGACATTTAGGTCTTTATTTCAAATATCATGGGTTGCGTCACTCGATGTGACTTGAGCTCTGTGCCTTGCTTTGTTTCCCCTCTGAATATCCCGTTTCATCATGCGTCCCGGAATTCACAACATCAATTTATGTTTGCATAGATGCATAAGATTTCTAGATTTCTCCCTAAAGGGCTCTTTGTTCTGTTTTTCCATCTGGAAAAGCCTGTGCTGCATACTGAGGGCTTGTTAGAGGCTAATTTGTTTTCTTGCTGTTATCAGCAACACTGGTATTTACACTGACTCACCGAAACTACAGCCAGGTTTCGATGACATTTGTATCCACCCTGCCCTCTGTTGACATAAGAAAACACTGCACCTCCTGCCCTGTGGCTGCTTGAAACATAATCCTACAACATTACAGCTCTCTATTACGTCGAACATATTACCTTTCAAATAAAACAAAACATATTACCCAAAATATGACACTTGTGGTAAGAAATATAGCTTTTGGACATTCATTCATTCATTGTCATTCATTTTCAGATTTTCTATCAACAGCCCTCTCAAATTCTGTATTTGTATACGTTTGCTCACAGCAGGATTTTTACTTAGCAGGTCTAATGCTCTGCAAGGCATGGTTCCAACATCAGAATAAGGTTCAAAGTCCAATAACAGAGAAATGAAATGTAACCTTTGAACTATATCAGGTATAATTCATGTGCGTTACCCTCTCTGTCTCTGCACTTAGCAATCTCTGGACAGTCGCCACCGTCTGCTGTGCAAACAGAGGGAGGACGCCAAAGATCTGAAGGATAACCTGGACCGGAGAGAGAACCTGGTCTCTACCTTTCTGTCACGTCAGCTGTCTGCCGAGCAGCTGCAGGACTACCGGCGCTTCATCCAGACCAAGGCCTCGCTGCTCATCCGACAGAAGGACCTGGAGGAGAAGCAGAGGCTGGGAGAGGAGCAGCTGGAGGGTCTTTCCAACAGCCTGCATCTGTGAAGGGAGGAACACGAAGCACAGATTCCTCCTTTCTTTTCTTGACTTGCCTTAAAGGAGGACTGGCTTATTTAAAACAACTGTAAAAGACATGTAGAGAGTTTTGGCTGTACTTCTCACTTGGATTATAAGTGGTCCATCTGATGTCTTCAACCCTTTTCACCCTGTCATGACTTTCTTTTATTCTTTAAAAGAGTTTGACAGGGCTACTGGGGAACCCACCATGCCTCTTGCTGCTCTCCTGTCATACTATATAGGCCGCACAAGAGATGAGCAATAAAGACTTGTTGAGCTCCTTTCCGTCATCTGTCAAGGTTGCCCAGAACACTCACCCAATCTCCGCCCAGTTGTCAGTCTGCACAGTCTGCAATGTGTACCTGGAGGCTTTTCCCAATGTGTCGCACATGTTTCTGTTGACTTTAACCGGAGGACTGAGCTGTTTTTATGTGTGCCTTGATGTTGGTGTTGCTGTGGAACATTTTCCATTAGAGCTCCTGTGTGGAAACATTGCGTCCCTTGTTAGCAATTCAGCAACTGTCCTTCACTTTTTCAATAAGATTGTAGTGCTACAGCCCTCTATCTGCACCTGTGGAAACCTATTATAAGCTTTAAGATTGTATTTTGACCAGTGAGAAGGGTTCAGTGAAAGAGCGTAGCCTGAGACAGGGGCGGTTTACTGTATCATGTCAGTAAAATGTACAGCAGATCGAATCGTTTTTGTTTTTGTAAATGTTCCTTTTATTTTTTAAATGTGTTTCAAATTAAGGCACTAAAAACCAAAAAGGGTGAATGAAAAAAAGCACTTTGTAATGATACATAAATGCACATTTCTTCAAATCAGATTCAAGTAATTTCAAGTGAAAGCCTTACTCCATCCATTTAAACAATATTTCAATTTCTTTTGTTTTGTCTTCAATTTTAAATAGGAATGTTGAAATATTCTTTCTTGAAAATAGTACTTGAGCAGACCCAGCAACATTCAGGATTGTGTACAAATACCTTTCCAGCTAACTGCATACGTAATGTTATTAAGTCTTGATGATTTCATGCTGGAACGGTTCCTTATAAGGAGGTGCTAAACCTCTTTCAAGCAGATTATAATATAAGCAACAATTATAGAGACTGAGTATTTTCTCCCAATGTCCCTTTGTCGCAGACGTGACACGTGATACTTGAAATACTTTTGTATTGAAGAGGAAAGTCCACAATCTTCACTTCAGGTGTCATTTTCTGTTCTCTACCTCCACTGTGTAGGCCCTTTTAGACATAAGTAACCTTTAAGTTTATTTAAATTTACACAGTAGTTTAAAAAAGCTCTTGTTCTTAGCCCTGAATGAAAACACACTCTTGAATCAAATGACTTTCCCCCTAATTTAAAAGAAAATCTCACATTTTAAAAACTGCACGTGTTTTTGCATTAATGTTTGTCATTAGTGTTTGTAGTTGTATTCATTTCTTTTCACTGAATCTTCAACCAGATGCATCGGAGAGCTGTTTAAGAGTGATGTGAGCTGTTGCTCTACATCTCTGTGTGTGTGTGTGTGTGTGTGTGTGTGTGTGTTTGAAATAATGTCTGAATTTCATGTGTGTAGAGAATAATTGTTGAACAGAAAGACAGAACTCCTCTCGGTGTTTGCCATTTAAGTTTTCAACAAAACTCCTATGAAGTCGTAAAGTGATCAAAATGTTGTAGCCTCTTCCCATAAAAAAAAACAAAAAAAACACCTTTACTCACTAACTCAAAATGTCAAAAAAATAAACTGGAAACTCTTTACATTGAAAGATATTTTCAGTTTCTCCACCCCTTCCACCACCCCTAAAGCATTTCTTTGGAGATTTACCTCTCTGTCCGTTTCAGTTTGCTAAACAAATCTATGTTTGTTTTGGCCTTTGTGCTGACTCAGGCCTGACGGGTTAGAAGGACTCTCATGTTGTTCCACGCAGCCTGCTGGAATTCCTGAAGTATGCAACATTTTGGAGAAAGACCGGGGGGGAGAAAGTAAGGAAAACGCTCCCAAAGAGGAGAAGCAGCACATTAGTCCTTGCTATCTGTGCATACAGTACTTACAAACATTTGACAGCTTCTTGAGTCATTTCTTGTTTCTGTGATTCAGTCAAAGCGGTGTTTTGTTGAGGTCACAGAAAAATGGGGCTGTTTTTTGAAGTAGGATTAGTTTGTTTCGAGTACTGGAAGCGTGTGACACTGATAAGAACAGTTTTAAAGCCAAGAAGAAGAGACATTTTACAATGAGTCCCAGTTGGTGGGGTGACAGCAGAGACCTTTCTAAATCCACATTTTCTGCTCTATTTCACACCTGTTTTCTGTTGAGAGTTTGAGTTGTTCTTGTGCCTGTTTGGAGTTGTAAATTCTATGTTTGTAATATTGTGAATAAATTAAGCTCTCCCTCTAGTGTACCACGGTTCTCCTTTTTCCCCACAGTGAACTTGTCTTAAGTCAAAAGCATTTTCATCACTTAATAAACTAGGAGCAGTTAACTGATGCATACACACATATCCTACCTGAACAGTAACAAACTATTGATACAGGAGCTTAGAACTATAAATATTGGCAATATAATATTTGAAATATTTATGCAAAGAGTGATTAAAGTTGAGTGCTACTACGTTAGTATTTAAGCTGTGAGAACAGGTAACATTGGATATTTTGTCACATTATTTCTCATAAACGTGTTAAATACTGTTAGTAAGTAGTCAGTCAGTAGCTGGATTGGTGTTTCCTCTCAGAGCTCGTGTCTGCCCTCTGCAGCCACATCAACGAACTGCTGCTGAGGGTCACGATCACAACAGGATTTATTGCCAAGTACATTTTGACTAGCAAGGAATTTATCTTTGTGTTTGGTGTATACATAAACACATTAAAAGGAAATGAACACAAAATAATCAATAGTTTACTGTCACTGAACTGGGACCAAGAACATTTGGTGCAATCAGCTTCCTCCCTGTACATTTCGTTTCACATTTTCCATCTAAACACTTTATGGAAGCTTCATCATCTGTAGAAGGGCAAACCAAACAATTACAACCAGGCTTTAAATTTATGCTTTGACTGTAGTGGGATATTTTGTCATATAATTGAATTCTGCACTGACTGCACCAAGTCAGTCTCAATACTGATATGTGTTACTAGAGTGTCAGCATCTGTTTCCCTCTGTGTCTAGTATTTATTCTAAGCTAAGCTAAGCTAACCAGCTGCAGTATGTAATATCAGGTAAATGGAAGTGTAAAGGAATAGTTTGACTTTTTGGAAATACGCTCATTTGCTTTCTTGAGGAAACCAATGCCACTGTCATGTCTGCACATTAAATATGAAGCAGGAGGCAGTTAGCTTAGCTTAGCATAAAGACTGGAGATAGAGGGTAAACAGCTAGTCTGCCTCTGTCCAAAGGTAACCAAATCCACCAGCACCTCTAAAGCTCTCTAATTAACATGTTAGGTCTTGTTGGTTTAATTTGTACAAAAAGCAGCCAACAAGTTGTGATTTTAGAGGGGATTATGTACAGGACTATTTTTTTGAGTTGTTTCCGTGCAATGTCACAGTAAAGACAGGACTGCTTAGTTGGTGCAACCTGCTTCAGGAAGTCATTGCTCCCAGCCAAGAAATAGTTTGGCACATAACCCACATAACACTGTAATTTGTCGCTTTTACTAAGTTTTACTAACTAAACTAAGTGTAAAAAACGGCTTAATGGTTTTTTTTTCCTCCAACGTCGCCTTCCAGGCAGCTAACCCTAACCTTAACCCTAAACATAACCATTGCCGCACTGCCTGGAAGGAGACGTTGGGGACAAACAACACCATTGAGACGTTTTTTAAATAAACAATATATAAGTGTGTTTGGACAGAGAAAGGATAGCTGTTTCCCTATGCTTTCAGTCTTTGTGCTAAGCTAACCGGCTGCTGTCTTTCACTCTCATATTTACTGCAAATAAATGAGAGTGGTAGCCATTTTAATTTGCATGTAATGTTGCAAGAAAGCAAATAACCACATTTCCCAAAATGTCTAACTATTCATTTAAGAAAAAGAAATCTCATTTTGGGAACTAAATGATGCACTGAGGGGGATATGTTTTCAACAGTTCTTCCTCCTCCTTTGTCTCTTTCATGCCTCTCTGTCCTTGTTTGTTCAGCCTCACAGTGGAATGCTGTCCAGTTTGTCAGCGACAACAAATGCGTATTATAAGAGTGCACTAGGGAAAAAAACAGAAGGATTTCAAGTTGTTGGCAAGTGGCAGATGAAACCCCAGGAGGACAGTGAGAGACACCAGACAGCACTTAGTGTACTTTACAAAGTAAAAAAAACACTTTTAATCAGATTCCCACTGAATGCAGAAGGGACATAAAACCCAACTCTGGGAATTCTCAACAAGTAAGATCTTTGTCAGACACTAATTGCATGGTAACTAGGTCTAGCATCATTACAAAGACAGAGTTAAGTGGTGTTGGTAAGTGGTGTGGGTACGTTGGTGCTGTACACTGCAGACGACAAACAGGAGGGAACAGAATGGTCTGTACACTGCAGCAGCAGTTCTGTCACAATGCTGGGTAATGAGGAGCTTTGCTGCTGATAATCACTGACTCTGAGGCAGGGAAACATAGTGCTCCAGCTGGGAAGCAACATCTACATCCTGCAGGGACACAAAGTATTTTTATTCACTTCATGCCCCCAAATGTTAAACTGATCATGATTTACAGAGAGCTTTGCTGATCATATTGAGGACTCAGTGATTACTCTACCAGGGGTTCAGGTTAGTGGCTCCAAAACTCACTTTTCAACCTGAACTCTGAACTTTCCGCCCGCAGGAATGTATTCTCCTCCTCTAACCTCTGGCAGTCATTACTAGATTTATCACCTCTTCGTTTCTGTGGGAGTGCCGCTCTAATTAAGCTAATGAAGACCTATCCATGGGTTAACAGTTTACAATGAAAATACATTCCAGACACTCCTCATTAATATATTTCTCTACAGCCTACAAGTTCATGCGAGTAGCAATAATTAAAACAGAAATTTGGGTAAACCCAGGTTCATGTGGAGATTATTCACCAGAGTATGACTGGCAGGCCTAATTTATGTTAATTTTACTTTACAAATACAGAGATGACAGATTTACAATGGATTCTGTCCAATATTTGAGTAAGAGGAGAAGACAAGTTAAATCATGTTCAACTCAACATCAGCAGATGTTAATAAAAGTCATTTTGTGAAAGACCCTTATTTGCTTAATTGCCAAGAGTGAGATAAGACGATATCTGTAGGATAAATTTTAAGCTACAGCCAGCAGCAGCAGCTGCTTAGCTTAGCTTAGCATAACGACTAGAAACAAGGGAGAATAGCTAGCCTAGCTCTCCCCAAATGGCTTTTCATTCCCTTAGCCCTTTTCTCACACACATTGTTGACCCAGGGTTAACCTAAACCAAGGGCTACACGATTTACACTGCACTTCTACTAGCCCTGGGCTAAATGTAACTCATTCTAGAATTCTATTGTTTTAGCCCCATTTTAAACTGGCAACTTTTAAGCTGTCTCCATATGATCAGAGGTAAAACCGCGAGGTAGGGCGCAGAGCATTCAGGCACTTTAGCAAAGCGCAGCACAGGTACAAGTCATCATTGCTTCTGGCTACCTCCTTTTTTGCGCAATAATTTAACATAATTTTGTACTTCTTTTATCGAAAGGATTTGAGTACTTTTCCACCACTCTGGTTTTTTTCCTGAGCTTGTGATGGCAATTCTCCTCACAGCAGCAGCAGCTTAATAAAACCCTGAGGTTTGGAGATGAAACATCGTCTTGACGTAATCTGCTGGGGCAGTGACATCATGAAACACAAGAGAAATAGAGTGAGACGACTTGAGGCGGGAACAAGAAGAATGTTTCTTACCACAGGATGTGTAGCATTTTCTAACATTGCTTTTTCTTTACCCATGATTCCTTTATCTCCCAAACAAGCTGCACCTAAATATGTCATCTTGACACATTCAAAACCTTACTTTTATTCTTCTCTTGTCAACCAGGACCAGGAACCAAGACAGTCAGGGAACAGGCCAGCATTAATACAAACTTTCAGCCACCCATATGCAAACACACACTCATTCCTAGTCAGCTGCTCACGTGGCTGACTCACAGCTGTCTCAACAAGCCAGAAGACGGATCCAAGCCACATTTCTGAGACGTTTTTGCACCTACGGGGACTGTAAAGATTTATGGAGCACCTGCACTCCTCTTTATTAATGACACACCCTATGCCTTTTCAAGTAAAATACAGTCCATGTAATCCAGTGATGTTTTCTTTCAGGGAATTTCAGTGGGATGTTTAATTCTTCTAAATGCTTTGCAGTGTTAAATAATGAATGTGTGATAAAGAGATAAAGAGGCAAGTCCTCTAAACCCTCCTCAGAGGTACAAACATTATTTATTTTGTTGCTTCTAGAGGTTTGATTCACCCATAAGTCAGCACATCCTCAATTGTCAGTCATGTTTGCCTCTGGAAATCGAGAAGATGACCACTTTATTACGCAACTTCATCTCAGTTAGTCAGAGGTGAAAACACACAAGTCCAGGCTTGATCTCTTTATTTGTCATAAATTGATGTCCTTGTTAGCATTGATTCATTTAGATCAAAAGTGAATTAGGGACGACATTTTTTTGTGATTAACATTTTTTTTTAACAACATACAAAACATACAATTTGCAACACCCACCCGAACAAAAATCAAGAAAAGATGACACAGTAACTACAATATTCAAGACCATTCAACAAAATAGACAATACACCATAAATAAAATAAACATATGAATAAATGACAACACCATAAACCCATTATACATGTCTCTCCCCAGCACAAAGCTTATTATAGGAGCCCTCTAGAAAGCTGGAAACTTTCCCCATTTTCTAGTTTAAACATCCAATCTGGCAAACCGTTTATATTACATTTTTTTCAAATGCCGCCACCCTAGCCATCTCACAAGCCCACTCCTGGATTGTCAGCACCCCTTCATTCTACCATCCTCTTAAAATAATCTGTCTGGCTATCATTAAACTAGTCTGGACTCATCTTATTATGTGCTTCTCCATCCCGTTTAAGATTGACCCATCTCCCAGAACAAATCATCTTGGGCTGAATAGAACCTGGGTCCCTGCAATCCGACATAGTTTATCATGTATCCCGGTCCAAAACTCCTGGACTTCATCACAGGACCATAAGACATGAAGTATTTTGGCCGTCCCGTTCCAACAATTTGGTGTCTTTCAGACCAATTCTAAACAATCTGCAGGGGAGTCCAATAGAAGCGTTGCATAATCTTGAACTGAATGAGGCGTAGCCTCACATCAGTGACATAGTTCCAATATTCCTACAGATTCTGTCCCACTCTTCATCGTGCAGTGTAATACGGAAGACATTTTTAAGAGAACTGACATTTAATAAACGAGTTATGAATGCACATAGGGAAAAGAAATAGTGTACAGTCTGACTTATTGAGTGCAGTTCATTTAAAATCACAATAACTGGGATTATATGACACAAGTGTGGTTTTTTTAACTAAAATGTAAGTGAAAAATAAAAACAACTCTTAATTTAAAAAACAAAACAGGGATTCATTACAATCACTCATTAAACATAAAATAAACATTATTTATGGCTATTTTGTTAAGCTTAGCTGTGAGCAGAGAAGGCAGAGTGAAGATGAAGATGATGCCTTTGAGATACCATAGACAGTGAGTAATCCGACAACACAGAACCCACTGGAATATTCTCTGAATCATGTTTTACTTACACCGGTAAACGTTACCTTTGAATACAACTCATAGGCCTAAAGGTAACATCCCAAACTAAAACCCTACTTTTCTAACTCAAAATCAAACAGTTATGCTGATAAGAGCATATTTTCATTCATTCATTTCATCTTTCATATGTTATGCCATCTGACAAATATCAAGGCCGTAAAATATAAATAAAGCAAAAAAGGAGTCATTGCTTTTTTTGTCACTGTTGAAGACGGCCTGAAAATCAGAGGAATGCCAGTCACACTCTCAATTCCTCATGAATATAAGACAAGAAAGTGTTCAAAGTTTACATAAAAGCATCGGATACCATTCTGTGTCTGAAGCTGCTGTCATCTCGTTCCTGGCTGGGGTCATCGCTCAGGGAGTAAAGTCCTGGCCTTTGCTTGTGCTTCTTCTTGAGGCCCGTCACGTTGGGCTGGAAGAGACGGCTTATTGAATGCAGGCCCTTGGAGAGATCCGGGAAAAGCTCCAGCTCTTCTTTCTCATGCAGGACCCTGTCCTGAGGCTCCCGGGCTTTGGGTTCACCCAGCATCTCTCTCACAGTCTCAGAAATGCCTTTGTGCACATAGTGATAGGCCTTCTTCCCGTAGTTGTCCCTGATGCTTGGATTGGCCCCGTGCTCCCCCACCAGCATGGCCATGATGTACTCCTGGTGGTGCAAGGCAGCAATGTGCAAAGGAGTGTATCCGCCGTGTGTTTTTGCATTAATGTCAATGTCAACTCCTCCTTGCCTCGATAGGTCGATAATCTTCACAAGCATGTCACTGTTTCCACATTTGGCTGCCCAGTGCAGAGCGGTGAACCCTGACATGAAGTCCCTTTTCTCGGCCAGCTGGTTGTCTCTCAGCAGCAGGCCGTAAACTTGGCTCCAGTGGCCGGCCGCACACTTGACCAGCCATTCATGCTCTGACGGCTCCAGGGGAACCAAGTAGGAGGCTTTTGTCTCTTTGGGCTCCACTGACGCCTTAGTGCTCTTCCCTGACCTTCTCAACTGGGGTGAGCTGATGCCTGTCTCCACTGTAGGGGGCCTTTTCTTATTCCTAGAGGAGTCCAATTTGGGGCTTTTAGGAGGGTCATCTGGGTCCACCTTCAGTTTGCGGATCTCCACCCTGGTTGTGGTGGGTGGCATCCTCAGAGGTAAGCCATATGGTTTGCTCTGGATGCTGGTAGGCTCATTTACTGCACCCCTTCTTGAACAGCTAATTTCATTTGGGCCCTGCCTTTGGATCTCAAAATTCATTGTTCTTTTAACTCTAACATCCGAATATTTGATCCTTTGCAACGCCAGCTGCATTGGAGAAAGTAATTCCGTAGGATTTTCACCACTTTCACTTGCCTGTTCTGGATCAGGCTCAGAAACAGCTGATATCTCCTCTCCTGCATCATCAGAGCTGCCAGTCTTCTCAATCCGCGCAGGTGGGCGCTGCTGCTCACCTGTCAGCGGGATCTCTTTATTTTCAGTCTTTTTCACAGGGCTCTCCGCAGTCTGGACACCGTCCAACAAATGCTGATACTCTTTCTTGACGACAACGTAACGGACTCCGTCGATTTCTTTGACAAAGGCGACATTGTTGACAATAGTCTTAAAAAGCTCCCTGTTCCGTTTTCTCTCTGCAGGATCGTCGCAGTCTACTGAAGCTTTGAACTTCCCCACCAAGTCGGATTTCTTCACTTTGCCCCCCTCCGCTATCAGCAAAAACAACACTGACTCTTGCGTCAAAGCCATTATTAAAACTGTAGGCTTCACGCGGATTGAAGTTAAAACGCCCAAGAGCAATAGCCTACCTGTTCCTGTTCCACCTTTGTCCCAGTGACGGTATCCCTCACCTATAGCCACTCACTTCTCTCCTCCCCACCTGGAGGAGTCATTTTCCGGGGGAAAGCGCAGACGTGGTGGATACAATTTGAATAATAACATGCATAGGCCTATATAGTTTTTCCTACAGGCAAAGTGGCTGCGAGTTAAAAAATACAACAAATATCAAGTCTATTTTTCTGTCACAATAAAAGTAAACTTTGGTATATCAATAAGTAGGCAATTATAAGCTACGTGTTTTTTTTTAAGAACTAGAAATAAACAACTGTGAAATGTTTTAACAGCCTCAGTAGCCTACTCCAAAAGACCATATAGAAACTAGTAGGACTAGCCTACTCTCATTCCCATTTAGATGGTATAACCAATTTGAAGTTGTTTGCATTCATTTACATATGCTACTTATACTTTAAGTTATAAGGCTCACATGAAGAGTTATGACAAAATCACACACTTACACAGTACACACACACACACACACACACACACACACACACACACACACACACACACACACACACACACACACACACACACACACACACACACACACACACACACACACACACACACACACACAAATAAATAAGAAAGACGTGTGTAGATCAGAACAGTACAATTACACAGTGTATGGTCCCAATTTATATTAGCCTATCTGAGCTGGACAATTTTTAATAACTAGGCTAACCAAATTTAATGCACACAACAGATACACTAGTTTTATAATTGGAGTTATAATATTGGAACAATAGCAGATAGCTTGCTCTGATTGGCTGAATCGCGTAGTCAGTCTGTGACCTCAATAATTAATTTAAATATGAATGCCCATATATTAAGAACGACACACACATAGTTGGCTACACTTATGTAAAGTTTAGCTGTTATATTATCTCCACCACTGACACACATAGGCTATTTGTGCTCGCCCCCTGTCGCTCTGCGGTGCTACTCGCTCCTGTCCTGGCTTGCAAGTGTGCAGCAATGAAATTCCTGACTGAATGGGAGTTCCCGAAGTGGCCATATTGGAACGTATCTGTCCCGCCCAAAGATGTAACCCCAACGTCAAGATAGTTCACTTCCTACTTTAACGTACGTATAAACGTTGACTTTTACACTACCCGGAACGCTCTGAGGCAACATGAAACTCCTCCAAATTAAAAAAGATATATCTCAACATTTATTTGGCAGGCACTCTTAAAATGAATGTAAATAGAAGATAATTTGAAAATAATTTGAGTATTTATTAAATGTTTACATCCGCATTCATACGCATGCGCAAAACAGGAGTACATCCCAAACCGCTGTTAGCTCTGTTTTCCGACTTATTTTTCTACTATCCTGTGCTACATAACAAAGATAAATTAGGCAAGCTCTTTTACACTCGTATCGACTCCCATCCAAAGCCGAAACGAAGAAAATAAACGATTTAGCCTGAATAGGCGAAACAGAAGCGACGTAGCAGTGAGTCCTCTTGTCGCTTCCCTGCCCAGTTACCAGCTCATTCTCCGCCTTGTGCCTCTCTTCCTATCTCTGTCAGCTTGGCTCAGGCAGCCTCTCAGTAGTTTAGCAGGCTAGTACGGAGAGACGAGGGCTGCTCCCTTTCGCCTCTACTCAGTAGTCTGCCCAGCACACCATACATTCCGCACCATGGCTGCCACGGACGTTGACGTCTTTTCGGTAAGTAAAATCCACGGGGTTTCTTGTTTTTTTCTGTCCGCAACTGAACACATTGCAAGTGCAGCCACGGAATACTTGTTGTGATTATCAAAAGTGTGTGTGTTAGCTGCTGTAAAGCTAAGCCTCCCCCGCTTTTGAAGACTGTAATGTGGGCTCAGCCGAGATGGTGGAAGTGATTTTTGTGATGGTGACTGGGGTTTCTTTCAGTTAACGTTAAGACAAATTAAAATGACGCAGCTATTCGTTGACTATTTTAATGTCGTGTCGTGTAACGTTTATTATTTTCGTATTTGCGTTTCTGTCAATTTAACGTTAGCTACGTTACGCGTTGCTGCACATATATGGGTGTAAGTTAGCGAATGGCACCAGTACACTGTTTGCGGTTGACGTTATTAGAAATTGATGTAAACGCAAAACATTTAGCTAGGAAAGGTAATATATCATATTATTGTTTTTGAATACAACAAATACAGTGGCTAGTGTGTAAACTTGCATGACACATTGTTTTTTTTATTCAAGTTGTTATTACTGATACTCTGCTCACTTTGCTCCTCTGTAAACAGAGGACTACTGTTGTGTACAATTACACAGTGTATGGTAAATACTTGAAAATAGGTCGAACGGGTGTCAGGTGCTCTTTCTACATAATGCATATTGAGTTGTCGGATGATGTACACGTGACCATATTATATTATATCATAAATCTTTTTTAAAGACAATCATGCTCTTTTTCTGAATAAACTAAAGTTGATGTATTTTCTTTCTCCCTGGTCAGAAAGACATTCTTTTCTCTTACAGGGTTTTGTGACAGGGGTTGTCTTTCTTTTGTTATTGTACAATCATTACTTTAACTATCAATCCATCAGTGTTTGTGTGCATTATGTCATACTTGTTTGCGTGCTTTCAGATACATTCCACAACACTAGATAGAAACTACAGTGTGTGAGGAGTGTCAGTCCTAAAAATGTGTTGACAATGACGTGGTTTTTATTTCAACTTCCGCTTGCAAAATTAAACTTGTGGTCCGCTTTCTTGACTTCTAATGGGATATTTACACCAAAGGCCATGTCAGTTTTACCAGCCAGATGCTAAACAAGCTTTGACTGCATTGCTGATGGCCTGTGTTTCTCTATAGTATTCGGTTGAGCATACTATCAGATGATAGTGGAATGTATCCTGCATTGTTTTCATTGTGACAAGCCCTGTTGCCAGTCAGGTGTGTCCCTTTAGGTACAGTATGATGACGCAGTTCAGGCTAAAGGAAAAAGAACAATAACATAGTGTAGGATAGTCAGTTCTCAAGCATCTCAAAAATGTACACATTCACCCAACAAAGCATTTGGAAAACCATTATTATAGTGACGAGGTGAATACACAGGATGGGATTTAAAGAAGGTGATTAACTTTTTGGCAAAGGCTTGAAGAGATCCTTGCGGTGATGAATTGGACAGTAAGCAGGACTGAGTTTCAGGGATAAAGAGATTAAGAACACAATCCGGGCCACTCCTAACACTTCTTGGTGGAACCTGCGAAGAAAGGCAAGGATCAAAAAAGAAGAGCATAGCACACTTGGCATTTCTTTTATTAGGAAGGTGTCCAAGAGGGGGTGCATGATTCCAGAAGATACTGCCAACTTGCGATTTCTAAAATGTCTCTTTTGGAAAAAATTAGAGCATTGATGAATGAGAAAAATGCTGATATTGCAGTGAAACAAGGCAGTGGAACAACAGTGTGTTGGCTTTAGCACGGTTGCCTGACTGGCTGTCCGACTTCCTGTCTAACTTTCTAAACTAAGTGAGACCATATTAAGCAAACTGAGGGCTCGCCTGGCAGTTTGTGTAAAGGCTACACTGTTAGATAGATAGATAGATAGATAGATAGATAGATAGATAGATAGATAGATAGATAGATATTTATTGATCCCCAAGGGGAAATTATGTGCAGCTATTGATAGGGATGTGTGGTTGGTTGCATTGTTGGCCCACGGCAATCCCATCCAGCAGACATCGTAGCTTTGGGATAACTTTCTAGGCCAGAGCCACATGTGGCAACCAATGGAGCCAACTACCCATCTATTCTTTTCACTCATTGATTGCATTAGAGTGTGTAGCATATAGAAAAGGATGCTGTTCATTTAAATGGTTATGTAATGAAATGACCTACAACATATTTAGCATGTACATTGCTTACTGACCCTAAAGAGAATTGTCTCTCCCGTGACGCTTGCATGCATAAAATTAAATTAGCTTCATAAAGTGCTTACAGGCTAGAGACAAGGAATGAGGAATTATGGGGCAAGTCGCTTGCACTTTAAAACTGCAGCTTTGCTTGTTTGTGCAGAGGGTGATGTTAACTTGTGAATACATTATCTCTATATAGGCTACAGATTTATTTAGTGAATTCAGCCTAAATGTTTCCATTTCATTCATAAACACATCGTAGGACTTAAACCACACTTCCTTCAAACCTTAGCCAGTGCCTTTTCCATGTAGTTCAGCTGTGGCTCACAACAGATTGCAGGTTGAGTACACTGACTGTTGTGTGTCAGCGGTAATATTAGCTCTATATAGAACATACAGTCCAGAACTGCCTAGAGGCAAGCTTGTCAAATCCTACATTGTCGATGAATCACGGCAGCCGAGCTGCATTCACTGTGGTAATAAGTCTACACGTCTATATAATAGGTCAGAATTTCTCAAAGACCTGTTTAGAGCCCAAATTGTGATGCTCTAAGATTAAAGTAGCCTTCCAAATAATGTTGGCAAAAGCTGAATGAAGATTTTGAGGCAGTAATGTTTGTTTTGATGTTGAAATACCATTAGGGTTCTTTCTGTTTGCACAAAGCAAGAGAAGTTCACCATAAAATGTAGTCCACATCGAACAGCTGTTGACAGGATGGCCGGGAATTTAGACTGTAGCCTCACAAGTTTAAAACTAGCAGCGCCCAGAGAATCCATCAGCAGTCCTATGTGTTGGTGACAGGCTTTATAGCTCAAAGTTCCCTAATTCTAATGTTTATTTGCTTCACATGGGATATGGATGTGTTTTTATAGTAAAAAGGCTGCATGGAGTCACATTTTTTCAATTCTGATTTTGGATTCTGAACCATGCAACTTGCACGAGGCATATGAATGCTGACTTGACTGAGACAGCTCCAGCAGGGCGGACAACAACACAAAACAGCCTAAATAAGAAAAATGCAGTAGCTTGCTGTTTTCTCAAGTCCCAACTACATGTATGCGTGACAATGCAAGAAATGTCTTGTTTTTCTCTCTGATTAATCAGTCTTATCAAAACAAAATGAAAGCAGGATTTACTGCATCCAAAAAAGGCACAAAATAATATGTTTAATTCCCTGAGCTGTACAGTACATGTCCGATTTCAGTTACTAGCTATCCTTTAACAGCGTTCAATAACATGCATAATTAGTCTAGATCTTGAATACTTAGCACTTGTGAAAGCTTACCACATCCAGACAAGTTTTACCTTTGATCCATAAATTTTGTGTATGTGTGTGTGTGTGTGTGTGTATATATATATATATATATATATATATATATATATATATATATATATATATATATATATATATATATATGCTTGTGGCTATGCTTATATGCTTGTGGCTAATAACATAACTGACAGAACTATAAAAATGATTTTATTAGGATACATTTTTTCATCCTAGGCTCAGTGATAGCAAGTAAACAGTGTATTTTTGAAAAGCCCTAAAAAGATGAGTGAGCTGTACATCTGTCTTGTAAAATGGTTCCTGTCTCCTCTCCCGTCTGTCTCACTCATTTTTTTGTTTGTCCTTTTGGGCATAGATGAGTGATGAGGCTGAGCAGTAATGTGGCTGTGCAACTGTTGTGCATGAGTGTGGGACTAGGGAGATAGAGAGCGAGGGCATGAATGAATGAATGAATGTAAGATTATAAACCGATGAAGACTTGTTTTTATCTCTGTGCTTGTGAATTCCTGATGGCACACACATGTCATCCAAATCTCAACCTTCAACATTTTTGCCATAACCACATCACCACCAACACAAGTAGCAGCAGGAGAATGGCTATTGCAGTACACAAAATCTGTTGGTGTGGTTGGAGCTGCCTGTCAATATTGCAACAACATCTTATCCAAGTATATTTATTGTTTGATGACATTGGATGGGATGTAAAATTCTTTGTGCTGCAATGTATAATACAAAAACCAAAGTGTCAACAGAAGCCACCAAACCTATATCCGCTTTCAACACGATATATAGCTCATGTTGCTTGCAGTGAGTACGGCTTAGTTCCCCCAATTTGTCAAAATACCACAGCAGGCTAGTGAGATGACTCATCCTTCAAAATCCAACTGAGTATTAGTCATATAAGTCATTTTTCAGTTTCATGTGATGTTTTTTGTAAGGAAGGTTTTCATATTTTGGACCCCATCCCAGACCATGTTAGCTAAGCTTGAGTCCTTTGACATTCTTGAGTATATGCACATCTTATACAGGTCTCAGTTTAAGTGCAGATTCTATTGTCAAGTCTAGGATACGAAGGCAAGTCAGTGCCATTAGTGTCCATTATTAGATTGTGTGTATAGTTCAAATGTTAAAGTCAATTGAGAAAAACAAACAAAATATATCCATCTATTCAGTGAAATATATATATATATATATATATATATATATATATATATATATATATATATATATATGTTTCAATATCAGGACATTTGTATATTGCAGGATTGTTTTGAAAAGTCAATACAGGATAGAAAATGTAACTTATTAGGCCTACTCATTATAGCTATTGGAACCCAAGTCTAGTTAAAAACATGACTCAAAACAATTACAATTTAGATCAATAGTAACACCAAAGAACAAAATAAAATATCAAAATCAAATAGCCCTCAACATTGGCCAAGGATCAGCCAGGAGGTTCCTGGTGATGTGTCAGAGCCCAATGTGACGTCTTCAAATTGCATTTTTGTCAAAGTAAAAATCCGAAACACAAAAAATATTGATTTACAATCGTAGGAAAAGGAGCAAAATCCTGCATTTGAAAAGCTGGAACCAGCAAATGTTTGGCATTTGTGCTTGATATAACTTCAATGATTAATTGATTATCATAGTGGTTCTTTAGATATGATTCTTCAGAATCCTGTGTCAGTATGTATACAGTATGTCTTAAAAATATTGAATATAAATTATAGATATAGGAAGTGGAAAATGCACAGTGAAGTGAACGAAGGAAAACAATACCATTGTAAAAATATAGAATACTATCTGCTAGTAGTTGATCTGACTGCCTCCTTTAAACTTGATGTGAAAACAAGACATTTAAGGGAAACCAGTTCTACACAAAGTGCACATCAAGTTATTTTAAATATCTGAAGCCTTCAGAGGCCTTCCCTTAGTGTGTCTTTCAGGTTGCTGCTGGCTGTCGGGTAGAGGCTCACTGAGGCAGTAGCAAGCTGCAAACACAAGTCAGACACAAGTCAGCTGGGAATGGAGGCCAGAACGTGAGAGAGAAGCTGAAGAGGGGTCTGCAGCGGGAGAGAATAAATCATTTGAGAATTTCAGGTCATATTTAGGACTGTTTGTCATAAAGGTTTCTGTAAATCAGATCTTGGTTTTACCCTTAGTTTGTATCAGGTTGGATCTGTGTAGCATAGGCTATTTATTTAACCTTTCTGAAAGTCCATGTCACAGAAGATGTCAAAGTGTCAACGTTTTTGCAGAAATATAATTATCTTTGTCCAACGTGAATAAATATCTATAAATTGGCTTTCATAGAAGAAAGATGCTGCTTATAACTTCAGAGCTTGCCTGACATTAATCATCACTTTTTTTGTTTTCTTCAGTATCAAAGGAATCCAGAAATAGTTAGCCTATCTGTTAATCCATGGGTAAATTGCCAACACGAATTGCTAATAGCACATTCTGCATACTTTTAATGGTGCTAATTTGCCAAAATGTAAACAAATGCAGGCAAAAAATGGGATAATGTTGTAGCCCATAGTGTAACTCACTGGATCCTAATCCTTAGGGTTTAGGATTAGGGTTTTGGTCTAGACGGGTGACACCCAGTGTTATGCTTTTAAAAAAAAATGTTTTTTACATTAGTTCATAGTGTTTGCTCTGTGCATATGGCGCTGTAAAAGATATTTCCAGCTGCTTTATTTAACATTGCAGGCCTTTTTTTACTGCAGACATTTTGACTTGTCATAGTAACAAAAGCACAGGTGTTATAATAATGTAAACAATGGCTCTGTTCTAAGGGTGCTCCGATCGATCGGTCACCGATCGGTATCGGCCGATAATGGCTTTAAATAGTTTGATCGGTGGTCTCCATAAATGCCGATCAGATAGGCCGATCAGATGACGCACTACCATGGATGTATTAAGAGCGCACTACTCCTGAGAACATTTTCAACATGGAGCTAAAATGGCGGCGTCCCTACATTTACCGGTCTGGCAGTTCTACAAGGTGTCTGAACGGCGCAGAACAGCAGTTGGCCCGCAGGCCAGCCGCGGAACGAAGGCGGTAGAAAGGCGGCTACCGCTTTTAAAAAGCGTCTGCCACCGGTGGTGCTCCGGCAAACGTGTTTGCGATTACGCAATTCTGACGCTTCTACTGCCTCTGGAGCACTGCCTGTGGTCCACCGACTCATTGCTATCTGGGAAAAAGACAATACATTAGCGATTTGCAATGTGTGTGCCAAGGAAATACCACGAGGCGGAAAGCTCCTAAGACATTTCAACACCACCAACCTCATCAGAAGGTTAGTTACAGAAAGGAGTATGAGGAGTTTTCAAAGTTAGCTAACGCTAAGGCAGAGCAGAGTCGTGTAGCTAGCAGCTCCGGCGCCGCTCAAACCGCTGTTTCCCCGTGTGTGTGTGTGTGTGTGTGTGTGTGTGTGTGTGTGTGTGTGTGTGTGTGTGTGCTGCAGTGATTGAAAGGACATTTTTTTGATTTTGAGCTAGGACAGAAAGCCAAACAGTTACTGATACATTCTCTAAACATGTGTGACTGTTACGTAATGGCGTAATTTTCAGTTCATAAAAGTGATTGGTATATCGTCCGATACGTCTTCCAGCAATCGGTGATCGGCCCCAAAAATCTTGATCGGAGCACCCTTACTCTGTTCTATTCATTTAAAGTGCTCATATTATGCTTTTTGGCTTTTCCCCTTTCCTTCATTGTGTTATACATCTTTTTTGTGCACGTTATAGGTTTACAAAGTGATTAAGCCCAAAGTCCACCCCAAAGGGACTTACCATCTCCAACAGAAAACACTGTTCACAAACTGCTCAAAACAGCTCTGTTGTAGTCCAGCCTTTACTTCCGTGACGATCATACATCACTTTGTAACACACAATATTATAATTATAATGCTCGCCTAGCTGCTAGCATGGCTCGCCCTCATACTCTGCTTCTGACTGGCTAGTAGTCCTTACCTAGCTACTGCGCATGGCTGACTCCCAACAAAGATGGAACAGAAGTGCGATACCTCACTTGGTAGCTAAAACAGAGAGCTCAACACACAGAGTGAAAAGACGAGCTGTAGCAGTGCAGTACAACAAAATATGGTGGTTTTTTGAAAATTAACCTATTCTGATATGACCTCTAAATACAATTATTAACCTGAAAATGAGCATAATATGAGCACTTTAAGTGTCCTAGTAAGCTGTGACAGTGTGACAGTGAGCATGCACAATACCAGGACCCTGAGAATTAGAAGACTGTAAAGAAAAGGCATATTGCTTACAGACATTTTTTTTCTCCATCAGTCGGCTACAAACACACAGCATTTTGAACTAGTGAACTGGTTTATGCCTCATTTCACTTTGAAGCACCTGGGGCCCCTCTCTGCCATTTCCTGTTGGCCTGGTGATACGGTGGCTTGAGAACTGACTGTGTTTCCTCACCCTGAGACAGTTAACCAGAAGCTTTTCATTCCTATCATACTTTGCTGCTCTTCTCTGAACTAGCTTGGGTGGGTGGACAGGTGCCTTGTTCAGACTGCCAGCCCAAATCTTTTTTTTGGCATAATCCAGATTAGTCTTGCGTTGCCAGACCTTCCTCCACAACGCTGCTGAGCAGGGTCTGGCTAGTCTACACAGCATTCCGGGATAGGAGAAAAAACGTGCTCTAGTTTATTGGCTTTTCTTTAAACCAATCACAATCGTCATGGGCGGCGCTAAGTGCTGGACAGAGCCACGGTGCCGCCGCAAAATAGCCTCAGGAATAACTTGTTTTGGTGGAATGTGTACGTTCAAAAGTAGTTTTATTCGTGCAACAGAAAACTCAGATTGGACAGATAGTCTAGCTAGCTGTCTGGATTTACCCTGCAGAGATCTGAGGAGCAGTCAACCATAGTCCGCATAAATCGACCGGAGTTTAAAATTCCAACATAAAGAAAGCTGATGGTAACAGACATCTGGCTGAAAAGAGGGACTTCCCGGAAGTGGAACGTCATGGATATAGACTATATCCAGATTGATTTTAGAAAGTCTGAATAGCAAAAAAACACATGAAGTGCGATTTTTGCAAATCAAATCCAAACCACATTTGGAGGTGGTTTGAAATGTGATTCATACTGATGCGTCTCAGTATCGACGCTCTGGCTACTCAAATCAGATTTCAAAGTGTTTTTGCATCACTCGTGTAGCCAAGGGTTATAAATTGTGCCTATACTTATGCAGATAAAATAAAAACACAGAGGCTCTCTAGTCTGAAGCAGTGTAAACCAAGCCAACCTTTATTTACTTCCACATTGTCAATGGCAGTGCAGCTTAAACTTACTTGTTAAAGAGGCGGGTCAATAAAATAGCTTAAGGTCACTTGCAATCTGATACACTACGACAACATCAAATCCAGAGTGACAGAAGTGCTATGCAGATGCTTCTCTGAAGGTTTAGATATGCATTGCATAAGCACAGTGAGCTTCCAGAAGCAAGCCTGTGTGACCTGAAGTGTAAATTTCCAATGCGGTGTGAGACAAAAAAAATCGCTTGCACAGAAAATATTGTCAAAGTGGTCCTTGAACAAGACGCCTAAGTAATTACCAACTTTGTGCAGTTAGGCAGCTACAACATGTGAAACTGTAAACATAACGGGGTTGATGGAAAATGAGCATGCAGGCTTTTTTTTTTATCCTTCCCTGGATAAATCGTCGACTTCTCTTATTTTAAACACAACTCACAAATCCAGCGAGTCATTGCACCGGTTTCCTTCCAGGCCCGCTACCGGAGGTCATACCCTCCCCCTCCAGCAATCTATCTGAATATCTCCACAAGCATTAATGTTGTTTGACATGCTCTGCGTTTGCAGTGATTAACAAGCAAAAAATGGTCACTTCCTCTTCCTCATCCCTGTAAACCTGTTGTACCACAAGCAGTACAGGATTTTGGCAAATGCTTTTGTTCAAAGCAACTCACAATAAGCACATTCATTCTCAAAAGGAACAAGAGCTAGATGTCAAAAAAATGGGACGTAAAACCTCCCAAAAAGAATTTCAAGCTTTTGACTGTGGCTATGCTGCTACCTGACTTGCCATAAAACACATTCCCTTGGCTTGGCTGTATGTTTCACAAACAACATCGCATGTAGAAACACTTAAAACATGGTTACAGCTTGGATAGAATTTTTTTTATTGAACGTGTGTTAATTTAATGTAATAAACTCACAGTGCGCTTAAGCTCATTATTTCTTAGCTCAGCTCACGTCAGATTACTTCAGTGGTCTTGCCTGACACATTAAGACACACACACACACACACACACACACACACACACACACACACACACACACACACACACACACACACACACACACACCCCTCATCCTTTACTGTGCAGTTCGATGGGGGTTCTAGCTTGTCTACTGTATATGCAGAGCCTGCCTCCACCTCTCAGTTCAGTACATTTGGGTTGGTTCAGCTGAGCTATGCTCTGCTCTAAGGCTGCCTTGTGTTCTGTGACATCAGCCTTCAAGTATGCAATCCTTCGTGGCTGAGCCAGACGAGCTCGGGTGGCCCCATTCATCTCAAGGTGCTGTCTGTTCCTCTACAGCTCTTACACGCTGTCTCTTGTCACGGACCGACTGTCCTGATGGGTTAGATAAGGGAGATCAAAGGTGAAAACGCTTACAACCCAATAGTTTTGTCTGTCTGACTTTGGTTGGTTGTACATCAGTAATCGTTGTGCTTTCAGTTCCACAATGCTCGCTCCTAAATGCAGATTGATTATGGAGTGGTTGTGCGTGGTCAGCAGTGGTGGTGATTGGAGATCATTATTAGTTTTGAGGACAGGTTTGAGTGGTGCATCTTGTTGCACTCAATTTGATTGTATGGGAAAACATGATGATAAAGGGGCTAAATTAAGACGGTTTTATGTCATGTATTAAAATTGCTTGTACTATGTGGCTGTGCTGATCAGTGCTGAAGTAATAGAAAGGAGTGGCTTTGAAATGTTGTTGTTGTAATTATTCCAAAGAACTGTTAAACTTACATCCTGCAACTTTATAAGTGACATTTATTCCCAACCGAGGATGTTCTCATTTTCTGCACTCTCTGCACTCTGTAATGAATCTCTGAATGGGTTGATTTGTCTGGCTGCTTCTTATAAAGTGTATATTTTCTCTGCCGGCCCTGATTACCTATCTCATAATGTTAGGCGATGAGTTTTGCATCTGCAGAATGTGCGCAGGGTCTTTTATTTGCATAAGAATGTGAATGCTTCGGCTTCAGCTCTTCCTTCCTCGGACTGATGTTTTCCCCATGTGTTTTCCTCACATGCTACCCGACTTTTAAAGATTTGTTTTGTTTGTGTCCCTCAGAATGAAGAGAAGCGTAACCTGAGTTTGGGCGGACATGTTGGATTTGATAGCCTCCCTGACCAACTGGTCAGTAAATCGGTCACACAGGGATTTTGTTTTAACATTCTCTGTGTAGGTGAGTACAAAATGACAGCGTGTGAGCAATGGGTGTGAGTGTGACAGCATGTTAAATACTGTTTACAATTAGCAACTCACAGAAATGCCATGCTGTGATTAGTTTTCCTCCAAACAGTACAGTAGTGACGATCTGTTTTTCCTGGCGTAACAGAAATGCACAACTGTGTTGCTGAAATGAACTCATGTCTGAAAGCTGATGACTGACTCTCTGTCTCATCTCTCTCTACTTCCTACCACTCACAGGGGAGACTGGTATTGGCAAGTCAACGTTAATGAACACGCTCTTCAACACCATGTTTGAGAACGAAGAGGCGAGCCATTATCAGAATGGCGTGTATCTGCGGCCGCGAACATACGACCTGCAAGAAAGCAACGTCCACCTCAAACTGACGATTGTTGACACTGTTGGCTTCGGTGATCAGATCAACAAAGAGGACAGGTGAAGATGGTGAAATGATCGATTGATTGGATGACGTGATGTGATGTGTGCAGGTCAACAGCATTATAGCAACTATATTTCAGTGTGAAGCTGCTCCTAGTTCATGACCTGTAGCTGTTGAAGTTGTGAAAGAAGCACTCCGATCTTTTTATTTGAGCAAAAGTACCAATGCAGCCAAGTAAAAATACTCCATTACAAGTAGAAGTATTTCATTCAAAATCATACGTACTTAAAAGTACAGAAGTATTATCAGAAAATTGTACTTAAAAGTATCAAAAGTAAAAGTACTTTTTCTGCAGAAAAAGGGCCCTGTGAGCTATGTATTATCATACTGAATAAATTGTTAATACTGATGCAACAAGGTGTAAGCAGCATTTAATTGTTGTCAGATAAGCGTAGTGGAGTAAAAAGTAAAATATTTCACTTTAAAATGAAGTGCAAAGTATAAATAGAAATATTCAAGTTAAGGACAAGTTCCTCAAAATTACACTTGGTACAGTACAGTTCCAGCTCTGATTCATCAAAAAGCTTCTGAAACAGTGAATATATATAACACTTTTAAACCAATTTTAACCCAGTTTTAAGCCATACTCTTAGATATTAATTGACCAGCTAATCACCAGAACCACACAGTCCATGGTTTAAATCGAGCTGTTGTGGATTTTAGATGACACTGTGGATACAACAAATCATGGAAAATCTCTGTGCCATTTACCGCATTAGGGCAGTTTTGATGTAGTCTGAAAAACAGTACTCATTGTATTGTCCTATGAGTCAAATCCCATTCATCTGGTACTTTGAGTATATGCATTAAACGCACACTCCAGTGTGTTTTCCATTTGAATCCTGACTGTTGCAATGATAGATTTTTCTCTCAATCTTTATCCAAAGCTACCTTTCCATCTTCAAGATGGCAACACCATAGTTTTGCCCAAATTAGGTCCATGTTGCTTAGGGATACAAATGAGAGAAACAGACACAAACTAATATCAGTCCAGGTTTGGGTTTTCTCTGTAGGATGGAAATAAGATGAGGTGGAACAGCATTAAAGAGGAAATAGCTGGGGGTTTTCTAACATGCAGCTGTTGAATGGAGTGTTCTTGTTGTGACCTAGCCAGCAAGCAGCACTCTCACGCCCTTTGATAGCAGTATTCTCTGTAGGCTGTATAAACCAACATGCTGAAGGACAGACCCTGCAGCGGACTGTAAATGCACACAGAGAGAGCCTCAAAAGGTCAGAGTTGGTGCATTCCTCAGAGAAGATTGAAGATAGATGTGAAGAGAGAGGACAGATGACTGTAAACATGGTGCTGGCTGAGGATATAGAATATATTGTTTGGATGTCTCACTCTGAGCTGTAAAATGTGGGAGGACTTGGTGTTGAGAATTTACCAATCTAGTCTGCTATTAAAAGTACTTGGCTACCAATAAAGAGCGCACACGAAACAGCTGGTTATCATCTATCTACTTTTACCCCTGAAACTGTGCATTTTGGGCTTGTAGGTGGCTCAGAGTGGCACATTCACTATAGTAGGCACTTAATGTAGACCTGATAATGTGGGTCGCATTTCAGTCATGACTGATGGGACATCGATTCAGATATATGACAATTTTACAATTATTTTCAAACTGGTTTGCTTATCAGTCTTGCCAGCGAGAGCCGGAGGAAATGTGAAAGCAGAGGTGACACCAGCTGCAACGAATGAGGCTGAGGTGGTCATGTTGTGCCCAAATATAGCAACATAACATAAGCAATGCACATCTGTTTGAGAACCACAGCAATGTCTGTTTAAAACATTTTTGAGACATAAATTGGAGGCGAGGCTGGTAGAATTGTGGAAATGGAACAAATGTATTGAGCATCTCAAACACAGATTATCACAACAGAAGATATGTAGTGCCAATGCCAAGTAATGTCGTGAGAATGAAACTATGAGAGGCTTGTATCTATGGTGACTGATAAACCACAACCTCACTTGAAAGAGACATTTCAGACAGCTATGATGCAGTTTATTAAATATGTGGCTGGCTCTCTCCAAATGAACTGAACTAAATGAGTTAAAGCTGCAGAGTCAAATAAACTGCTCCAAACACACTTGCCGTAAATGCAGCATTAATTTCTTTCAAACTGTCTCATGACCTAACATTATCAGGCTGGTGACCTTTCTGTGATAGAAAGAGATTTAAAAACAGCATGCAGAGACAAACTGTACTGCTGCATTAACAAACATCAGATAATTTAATAAAGGATATTTCATATTTTTTTGACATTTAACTTGATAATCACTCGCAGTGAGAAAAAAAGTGCCGAATCAGAATCACTTCCATTGTGCTCTAATTGAAGTGTATGTCTTGTTTTGGCTCCTCACTGCTACTAGATGTATATTACAGTACAGCTCAAGAGAAAAACTAAAAATATTCTTCATGAAACATGAGCTATTGTAGTGGCAATGTGTTAATGCCATGTTAAGAAACATGATTGTATTCATCTCATTTATACTAGTGGATAATGTTTTCCTATACTGCCATACAGGTATGTCTTTGCAAGGTGAATCTTGGATGGATTTTTGATATAAATCTGGTGAGTTAGACAAATCTGTAGAAGCTGTAGCGTCATCTATTATTTCCCCAGAGTATTGGTTCATGTCAGAGTTGGGCTCCTCTAGCAATGCAGGTCATACACAGTGTTGTGGTATTCAGAATTGTGTTGAATTCGACATACATTTCTGGTCTCGTTTGTTTAGCTACACATGCAAAAAGCTAATGAGCAAACACTACAAACCTTTGATGTTTTCATATTGCACATTACTAATTAATTTTTATTTGCTGGTGACACTGTAGGCTACAAGGGCCATCAGAGCACTGTGAGAGAGGACAGGATGTTTTGCAGCCTCTGTGATTTGTTTCTACCAGACTCCCATAAGCCGAGCACAAATGTCATGCAACACTAAGCTGTACAGCTCTAAGCTGAGATCTTGGCATGGAATCAAATCACACAGTTACTGAAAACATAATTGTCTTGGTTCATTTCCCCAGTGACTAGTCCATATTTCCTTTTATATTCAAACACATGAATAAAAAGACAAATATTTATGCTTTTCCCCCACAGACATGAACGCTTATAGTTTCTCTTTGGCTGTCTCCACAGCTACAAGCCCATCGTCGACTACATCGACACTCAGTTTGAAAACTATCTCCAGGAAGAACTGAAGATCAAACGCTCGCTGTTTAACTACCACGACACCAGGATCCACATCTGCCTTTATTTCATTGCCCCGACAGGACACTCCCTCAAGTCCCTGGACCTCGTCACTATGAAAAAACTGGACAGCAAGGTACACACAATTGACACACATCCATATGCTGTGGTTTTCCCCTTTGGCAAAAAGCACACCCACACACTCCCAGTCCTTTCCCATTGTCTGTGATAACTATCAGTGTTGCTGAAATCCGATCTCCCTTTCACTGTGACCGGTGTGCATTTCACTGAGACGTGGAGATCCCTGCTTTTTTTTTATTGGGGTGTGGACTCTGTGTGTCCCCAAAAGAAAGGAAAATGAAAAGAAAAATGTCGCAGTTAATGTGCAAGTTTACATTTTATTGTACAGGATTTTAAGAAAAGTTCACAGAACCTGCCCTAGGCCCTCTGCCCAAAGTTTCACACTTAACAGCTAATATGTTGCATATTTTTTGCAAGTGAAAATGTTGCTGGGTTTTAGTCCATCCTACTTTCTAAATTGCCCTATAATACTGTATATAAGATTTAAAAAAAAAAAAAACTGGTCCTTGTAAGGCAGTGATATACATTAGCCGCTTTCCGACCGGAGGGATTTTTGCAGTTCCTAGAACACAACATTCCTAGAACCCTTTTTTTCTCATGTTCCGACTGGACCAATTTGGGGATTATTAAGTTCCTCTGGCTGCAGTTCCTGTAACTCTTTCAGCTCCTACTTCAGGGCAGGTCTTTTCGCTGTTCCTTTTTCCGTATAGGAACCTAGATCAACGAGGGTCGGGTTTCTGGTACATAGACAGACAATTTTAACAATTTTCGCCATCTTATTCATCACTAAATTCACTTCTGAGAATGTTTTAGGCGAGAAATGTACCGTTTTTAGATTTTGAATATAGGCAGTCTTCGTTGCCAAATTGACAATTTGCTTAAAAGTTTTCGGAGTTGAGAAGCTCCATAAAGTGACGTGACAGCCAGCAGCGCCTGCCGGGGCCGCTGGCTCGTCGCTCGGACAGTCACGCTCGGAGACCCCGCTGTAAGCTGGAGGTCTCTCGGACCGGTCTCGTAAATAAGAGGCTTTTATTTCGCCGTTAAGGGATTGTTTGTTTAAATATCACAACACATGTCCATCATAAGATTAACGGAAACCTGTGGTTAACTGCCTTTTCGGAGTTAAACTCCACAGTCACAGTTACACACACACACACACACACACACACACACACACACACACACACACACACACACACACACACACAGACAGAGAGCAGGCAGAGGGGGGAGAGAGAGTACATATTTGCAGTTTAAAAGCCAGTTGTACAGTCAATAGTCACATTCAGGGCCACATTGATTTGTGGCTTTTTCATTGCTCTTGTGTGAGTATTGCTACACAGATTATTGGTCAGTGGATCTTTGTTTTGCCATGCGTTCGATGAGTGCAGCTCAGTGGAGACACAATCACTGGCTTGGCCTCAGTTAGACAACTGATTGAAAAAAGTCTCATCACAACAGCACTTGGATCATGAAAGTAGGGGATGGGGGGGAGAGAGTAAGTTTTAGTGGGGGAGGACGGCGTCACAAAGGGCAAGAAGGTGAATTTTAAGTTCTAAGTTGAAACCATGTTGTGTTTGTTGAGATTACATTATTTATGTTGTACATTTTTGGGAAATCATTTTCTTTGTCAGTGTTTTTCCTTGAATTTTTCAGTTGAAGATTGAGCCTCTGTTGCTTGCTTTGCCATTGTGGCTATTGGTACTTATGTTACCTGATCACTTTCTTTGTAAACCAAAGAAATATATAGGCATTAATATTATAAAAATAATTTCTATATGGTATTGATATTGAGGATTTTTTTCTGCTTGATACCACACTTAAATAAATTAAACCTGTTGACATTTTGATGAGATGTTTTGGAAAAAAAAGCCTTGTGATTAACACAGCTAAAACCGTTCAGTGGTTTTTGATCCTAAATCTTGGTTTCAACGTGTGGGAAGTGTGGAATTTCAGGAAGGGAAAAGAGCCTCAAATATTTTTAAGCACATGTTCATGAAGCCCAGAAATGACAGAGAAAGAGGCAGTTTAAATGCAAATGAAAGTGTTTGACCTAAGGGGGTTATACTAATGACTTGGATATCTACAAGCACCTAAACTGAAAAAGCTGCATGTACGTAGATGACAAAATGCCATTTATGTCTTTCTTTTTTTTAAGATTATTTTTTGGGCTTTTTTGCCTTTAATTGATAGGACAGCTAGGTGAGAGAGACATGCAGGAAATTGTCACAGGTCAGATTCGAACCCTGGACCTCTGCGTCGAGGCATAAACCTCTAAGTACAGTGGTGCTCATACGTTTATGAACCCATGCTTAAGTTGACTAAAAAGAGGAATAAAAAAAATCATCTTTTGGAAATTGATCTTAATGCCTTAATTTAAAAATGAGGAAAAATCCAACCTTTAAGGACACCAATTTTCTTTGTGAATGAATAATGTATTGTAAATAAATAAATGTTCTTCCTTAAAATACAGGGGGCATAGGTAAGTCCACCCCTATGTTAAGATCTCATAGAGGCAGGTGATTTTTATTTTTAAAGGCTAGTTATATCATGGATCCAGGATACTATGCATCCTGATAAAGTTCCCTTGGCCTTTGGAATTAAAATAGCCCCACATCATCACATACCCTTCACCATACCTAGAGATTGGCATGGTTTTATTTCAGTTAGCCTAATAGCTGGTTTGATTTGCATTGAGAGATGATCTTATGGAAAGTATGCCAATCTCTAGGTATGGTGAAGGGTATGTGATGATGTGGGGCTATTTTAATTCCAAAGTCACCACTGTATATGTGTGCCTGCTCTACCCACTGTTCCAACCCGGCCACCATTTATGTCTTTTTGTTGAATCATGTGCATTTGCTTGTATGAGTTTAGGGGTATATGCTTGGTGTTAACAAGCTTCAGTGACGAAGTTTAGTTACACCAGTCAAATTGATTTACACAGTGATGTATACATATAACTACTGTTCACAGTGTTGTATGAATGACAAAGCGGCAGCTTCAGCCCTTTGTTCTTGGTGATGCAATGATTATAACACCAGATCAAAGCAGATGGTCAGCCTGTGACCAAAACCTGCTGGCTTACCTCTGCCAACTATCAATGCACGGCGGCGCATCTCTGCCAAATATCTCCCGTTACTATTCAAAACAATGACCAGATATCTCAGCCAACTGTCATTCTCAAGGGACACTTAATAGTTTTATAAGGACATCAGAAAAAAACTTTTGTCATTGTAATACATTACACAGTGGATCTTAACCCTGTTTTGTAGGTTCTGATGATGTTTACATTTGTAAATGTTAGGAATTTTAATTGTTCAATGTTTTTTTTTTTTTTTTACTTTGTAATTTATTCCAGTTGAACCCATCCTAACTACTGTACTTGGAACACATTTTGCCTGATGACCAACTGTATTTTTAAAGCCCAATTCATGGTCAAGAGGAATGACAGGAGTAGTTCTATTTTTCTTAATTATTTCTATGGGGAAACCAGAATACTTTTCTGACCTGAAAAAAAAACAACACACACACACAAACAACTGAGAGGACTTTACATAGAAAGGGCCAAGATTCAAATGATCCAATATCATATGAGATGACAGAGCTGACCACTGAGCCTCTGTGCAGTCTTTAACAGCCAACAGAGTGATCAAAACCTGGCACCCTATGTTTGCCAACTGCCTCCTGATGCCATCCAAACCACCACAGCCAACTCTCTGTAGCCTCTTCTTTGAAGCAAGACATGGTAGCTTACCTGAGCTAAATATATTATCTTTATCCCAGTATACGGCAGGGGTGTTGAAATTAACCATGTCAGGTCCACAGTCACATTTTGGATTTTTGTTTTTAATATTCAGGTCAAAGGGAGCATTATTATGTGAATTCATATTCACACAATAATGCTAAGTTTTATTTGGAAACTAAAGCTGAACTGAGCTGTCCTGTCTGCCAGATAGCTCTGTCACAGAAGCAGGGAAGCAGACCAGAAACCACTGCTCCCTCAGTGTGTGGAGTCTGCTTTGCTGTCAAGACTAGACAATGGTGTTTTTCTTGTCAATGGGGTACCCTCCCTACAGAGGATGGTTAAAGGCCAAACAGAGTGAATGTGGTGGGTAAAGGCAGGAAGAGAGATAAGGGTCTGAAGGAGCTGTCCTTTTGTTTTAAATTATTTTTTCTTGAATAGAAGGAAATCTTCACCATTTAATTATCTGATATTAGGATGTAGAGGTCATTTGACAAACACGGATTGATATTTCCTTCTAATATTTTCAAATGCGCCACAATCAGTCAAATGTCAAACTTACTCTCAGACTTGGGTGATATAGTATTTTCAAATGATTTCTTTCTCTCTTTGGTTAAATTGCTTTGCCTGTTTGCACCAAATTATTATTAAGTTGATGTGGAGGCTCAGAGGGAAAAACATGAGGCAAAGATACTGTGTGAGGTGAAAGAGACAGGTACTGTACATGTATGTGTTATAAAAACGAGATGTTAGTGTTTGTAATTGGCCTTTAAAACCCTTAGAGCCTGATTGTGCCTCAAATTGCGTCAACATTTTTACTCCTTAGTCAATCTATCTCTTTTTTGATGTTATTACGGCTCCGAATGTATCAACATGGTTCTTATATCCCTTGAACACTGACACTCCTCCTATGTATTCATTTAGAGATGTTTGACCATGTAAGATTAAAACAAAAAAGATAGAAATACCAGGCTCATGTGATTTATTTGTTCTTCAATTATTATTTTACATTGTTACAGCTACCCATCTGCTGCTCCTCGTTGTTCAGAACAAACACTGAGACCTATATGGGAATACTCTTTGGCCAGCTGGGAAAACCCAGTTGTGGGAAGTGAAAAATATCACTGTCCCCTCCCTCCTCACTGAGGTTGTTGTCAGCACTGGATCGTGATTAGTGAACTTTGTTAAATAAGAGTTAAAACATGACATTGGCTGCCCTGCTGTAAATTAATGACCCAATAAGGTATGATGAGTCTGTAATTTGACTCCTAATCAGCTCTGGCTCTTGCTCTGAGGCACACTACTGAATGGATGAGTGAATCTGTGGGGATCCTCCTTGTCCTCCCAGTTAGGGATTTGGGTAATGCAGCTGTTCAGAGGAATGCAGACAAACTGTGTTTATTTCTGCACATCTGCTGCTGATTGAAGATGGAGCCTAGTTTGTTTTCATAATCACTGTTTGTTTTGTGTATCTGTTAGGGTTCTAACTGAGCTTATTCACTGCACAGTGTTGCTACATATGGTCTGCAGCCATATTTAGCAATGCACTTAGTTTGGTTTCTGTTTTTAATTAGGTCTTCAGTATATTTAATCAGTATTTGTTCATGACCCGCTGACAAAGGGATGGTAATTGCTCCAATCTGTAATTCCCTGAACACATTGCGTTGATTCTGTGTGCATCTGCTCTCATCATATTGAGCTCGACAGGTACATTTTGTCCTGTCATGAAGATACATGTCAGACCAGCCCAAGAAAAACCATTACATAATGAATTCAACATACACACACGCTTTAACACAAAGCAGCTTTCAATATAGAGACACGTATATTTTTGGCAGACTCAACCATAATAACGAAGACAATGCTCTACACATTTAATAACTCTGTTTATTAAATCTTAAATCTCTTTTTTTTTCTCGTCCTTTCCTCAGGTCAACATAATTCCCATCATTGCCAAAGCGGACACAATCTCTAAAAGTGAGCTGCATAAATTCAAAATCAAGATAATGAGTGAGCTGGTGAGCAACGGTGTCCAGATATATCAGTTCCCAACAGACGACGAAGCCGTCAGTGAGATCAATGCCTCCATGAATGTAAGTCATGTTGTGACACTGAAAAATGTCATACAATCAGTCTTTCTATCTTTTTTTACCTTTACAAGAAAATACCAGATGTTACAAACATGGATGGGGTTGAAAGTAGAAATTATAGTATTGTACTTTAAATTTGTGACACAACAAATAGGATTTAGATTTTAAGATATGTGTGCCTAGCCTACTGACTTGTAACATCATGTATTTAGCACCACATATGTTACACATATGGTAACAGCAGCATATGTTGACACAATTCTATTGCTTTTAACACGTGCTGAAAAGTATGTTGTTTGTCTTATCTAGACACTTTGCAGTCACACAAATCTGTGAGTGTATACAGGGAAAAACAGTGAAAATTATTTGCAAACACCAGCTGACCCTGTGCATGTTTCTTGGACATACAGTATATGCAAACATTATACATACTTTTACACAAAACTGTATGAATACTTGCTCCGTTTATTTGCACCAGTTCTCCATTCCTCAATTCATTCCATAATAAAATTATTTTATGAACTTGATGGCAGCACATGCTTGCCTACAGCTGGCTTCATGTCCTTTTGTACATTTTCCATTGTAAATATGATCCAGTTATTTAGAAATACTGAAAAGAATATGCATGTAGCAATATAACTGAACATACGCTTTTGCTCAGGCAGCCAGCACAAATACATTTTCTTCATATTATTTAGCCTTTTTCAGTTCTGATTTTATAACGAGGATGATGTGTATAATTACACTGTGCTCAAACACCCACCCACACATGTACAAATGCCCAAACAGTAAATTATCTCTAAATAAGACTGCATTTGGTTTTCCTAGACACAGTCTCCTTGTACAGTATCCCCATCATAGGTGGTTACACCAGCCAGCTGGTTTCAACTCACCACCTAATTTTTGAGGTTGCGCATCGGGCGTGTTTTCCCCATGATGCTTCACTGTCGATCCTAACGAGGTGTAGTAGCTCTGAGAGCAATAAGAAAGTGTTTTATTACTTCAACAAAATAGGCCTTTCAGCCACATGTTAAACTTAAAACACAGCTCTGTTGCAGCTCATATGTCAACGTGGTTACACTCTTCTCTGGTGTGGTGTGGTTTGGTTTTGAAAGATAAGAGAGATGACAGCCACAGGGAAACAAGTTTTATTTGAAAGTAAACACTCACTTTCCATTAATCCATTTTGTTGTGTTATTTGCACATAGCAAAATGTTTGTGACAAGTGCAATTTAAGTTGTGAAGTGGTTACTGTGCTGTAAAGAACATTGGCATGTAAGTATAGGAAAAAAAGAAAATGTAACCCAGAAGAAAGAGGGAGCTGGGACACAGCCCCTGTTAATGGCTCCAGTTACATCTGTGGCCTCTTGACCTTTTTAACACTCTACCATCCTTTCCTGCGCAGGCCCATCTGCCTTTTGCTGTTGTTGGGAGCGTGGAAGAGGTCAAAGTGGGGAACAAAACTGTAAGGGCAAGACAGTACCCGTGGGGTGTCGTGCAAGGTGAGAACCATTCACAAGCAGGTTAATCCGGGTGTGTGGGTGTTTGTGTTTCTCAAGCAAACACAACAGTGAGTACATGAAGGGGTCATTGAATGTTTGAGTCCTTTTCGTAGACTGCCACAGAATGAATATTCAAAGCGAAATGACAGAGGGAGTGCCAAATTGTGATATTGGCACTTTAAAGTATTTAAAGTGTATTCTTGGTACCATAGTACAGTTCTGTTAACATTTATTTCAAGTCAACAGGACATATATGGAAACATAGCTTTACTTTGATAAATAGTTCCATTTAAAAAAATGTTATTTCCACAAAGTGCCAGTTGATTATTACTTTACCGTTTCCTGCTAGTAACTGTCCAGTTTTAATCACGTCACAACTTCCCTTGCCATTTCAGAATGGCCTTGAACCGTAGTTGTCCCTGCAAGGTGACCCGTTTGAGAGCTAAACACCATTTGCAAATACAAAACTAAGAGATTTGTAGTTTTTAAATAGTTGTAATTCATGTTTGCCCTGTATAACCCTGATGGTATGGGTTATTTTGTATATCTGTTGGCTGGTTGTTAGGTTGTTTGGTTACAGGTATTAACTAGGTAAATGAGGTGGGGTGATACATATAGAAATGGGAGGAGTGCTATATTATGAGATATTGGCACTGACTCGAATTCCTCTCAACCAGTCAAGGCACAGTGTCAGTACGTGAACTGTGGTACAGTCTTTATCGTGCCATAATATGGGTGTGCATGTATAATGATAATGATACAATATAATGTGAGGATTTGTTGCTTTTTTGTCATCTTTGTTTTGTCAGACACTTAACCTGACAATTGAGGAACCCTATAATTAACTTTCACCTTTCTACTTGGCAAATATCATTTTGGTCACGCCAATATGTGTTTCATCATAGATGCAAAATTGAATATCATCAAAAATAAACCGTGTAGGATATATTTTATACCACATGCTGGTCGTTTTGAGGATGTTTTGTGCTTATGGAGAAATGGCATGCCTACCAACTCAGCAGCTGAGAAATCAAGCTGTCTATCAGTATCCATGGTGAGAGATATTTTCCTGCTCACGGCAGAGTGGCGAGTGCGTCCCACAGTTTGCCTGTTTATTTATACCCTCCCTCTTAATGCGGAGCGCCCTCCACAGCTGCGAGTGGGACTTGATGCAGAGTGACACTGCAAAATGAAGGGCGAGTGGGTAGAGATTGTTTGGAAAATTTACATTGTGCGTCTATGTGCTATGTGTATGATGATATATACCGTAGGTTTCTCCCTATATATTTCGGCCTTGGTGTGTGAGCGTGGTGTGCATATATGCCTGTATGTTTGCGTGCATGCATGGCCCATGGAGACATCACCAGGGATTTGTTTCCCACAGCTCACTCCTCCGATCTTGTCAATGAGAGTAAACATTTTAATTTGATAATGTCACGCAGAGTTGTGCTGTGAGAATATTACTGTTTAGATGAGTTATACTCTCAGAGAAGCTCCCTCCCTCCAGCTTTCACTCTCTTCCTTCTTTTCCTTGGTTTACTGCTCTTGTGTCCGCATCCGGTCTGCCTTTCCTCTTAACATTATCCACTCTCATTCCCCAACCCTCGGAGGACACACTATGATTATTTATAAAGACCACTGTGTGTCTCCTGGGGTACGGATTTCTTTGGACTTCCATCACCATGAAGCTATAGTCCTGTACTGTAACATACAGTTGTCCTGTCTGCAAACGTTTATTTCGGCTTTACTGAAAACTAATTTCTTTGGGATTTGTCTCCATCACTCTTATAATGAATTACATCTCTGTCATTAGAACATTTGATGACTAAATCTATACGTGCAAAAAAACATTTGTTTGCTCCAGTAAACTTTTCGGTTATAACCATCTATAAAATGTGATTAGTTCAGAGAGACAAAATGCCAGATGTTGCATTAAAAGAAAATTGATTGGGCCTTTAATTATGAACTGAGTTGGCAATTGTTGTCATATTCATAGAAATTATGCTGCTGTGTTTCCATAAGCGTCATATGATATTAGAAGTATTATGTCTAGAGAAGAAACTGTTTCATTTGTTTTTTGGTTTTGTCATTGTCTGCATCTAATTATCTTATCAACCTTGTTTGTCTCAGCCTAACAACAAACATCTAGTCTGATGGGATGTATTACAAGAAAACTACTTAGGTTGTAGCAGGCCTGCCTGCAAACTGATGGCTCACCATTCATACAACACGCTTTGTCAGAGTATCTGAGGACAGGGACTGAAGAGGACAGAAGTCTCAGTGTTTTACTCCACTTGGCCGACTGAAAGGAGGGCCTGTGTCAATGGAAACAGTTTGCGGATGTCAAATGTCATATAGATGGGTTATGGTAACCTCTCGAAGAGCCATGGAAAATGTCCATAGACTTGAAGGAAGACAGAGGAAGAGCTGTCTACTGATAAAAAGAGGTGTGTGTGTGTGTGTGTCCCTCAGGATCTTAATGCTCTATTATCTCTGAACTCCAGACATTGTGACATATAGACCCGCAACTGTGCACAAGTGGGTGTTTGTATGTGAACATGGATGTTGTCAATCACTGGCTTTGCATTACATTCTCAGTTGTTTATTTTTTCTTCTTTTAATTACAGCATTTTTCAGGTTAGGGCTACATCAACAGCTATATTAGCAGCTCTGTGAGGCATGAATGCGTGTACCAAATAGTTGTCTAGACATTTACCTTAAAACCATGCGTGTACCTCTTGGTGGTGCTAGATGAAAAGTTAAGGATCTCCAAAGTCATAAGGATACATTTGGGAACTATTAATGTCCAAGATTCTGTGCTAATCCATTCAGGAGATGTTTATGTTTCACTGGATAAGTGAAAACTTTCACCTGCTGGTGGCTCTAAAGGAAAAGCATGGATGTCTGTACCAACTCTGATGGAATCCAGCCAATAGTTGTAAACATGTCACTGAGACCAAAAATATTAACCTGCTGGTAGCACTAGAGGAAATGTCAGGGGATTACCAAAGTAACCATTTGTCTTCTGGATACCATGGATGTCTATACAAAATGTTATTTGCAGTAGATGAAATAGTTGTTTTTACCAGTGTTGGGTCAGTCGACCAACTAACTGACAGAAATAGACACTACAAACTGTTCTAAATTACCAAGCACTTAACAGATAATGTGTGTCAGAGATTAGCTCAATATCTTGATTTACACATCTGTTTTGCAATAAAGATTTTCATTTATTATCAGTTAACAAGCAAATCAACCAACAACATTGGTAACTGCAGATTTATTGCAGCCATGTCTCTGTTTCTGTTCTCAGGCTGGCGTGTGTATGTGTCTGCAGAGCCCTGTGCGATATCTTGAGGGCTCAGTGCTGCAGTCAGTCAGAGGATTGGCCCTCATTCAGCCCTCCATAGGGGGCCAGTACAGAGAGACTAAGAGATGCCAAATGAACAGGCAATTTCAGTAGCCTGGATGCAGCCCCAGAGAACAGCTCATGTCTGTTTTTAACTTGTATACTCCCTCTAATGATGTGTGGTCAACCAGCAAATTTGAGTAAAAATAAGAGAGTGATTCAGACAGCTGCATGACTGCTACTTTCTTTACGTCTTTTTTAAGAGTTATTTTGTGTGCAAAGGCGTTAAAGTAGACGAGGTTCATGGCATATGCTCCAGCCCCTGAAACGCCACGTGCCTACACTCTGCACAGGCCCTCGGCCACCACACACACCCCAGATCTGAGACACAAGTTTTTTTTTATAGCTAACAGGTTGATCACATTAACCGCCTGAAAGGGGAAATTTATTTTTCTTCTGACAACACGTTTTAATGAGTAACTCTAGTTTTTCCAAGATTATCCAGCTGATGTATCAGGTTATACTGTATAAGCACAGCTGTGCCGTTGTGCTCCAGGTTTAATACTTTGCATAACTTTGGCACTTCAGTGTGCCCTCATTTAAAAATTGGAGGAGATTGAGTATATCAAATAATTAGAAGTTTTCTCCAAGATTCCACATAGAGTATTATGGTATTATCAAGTCTGTAAATAGGAGGGGGGAAAACGTCAAGAAGGGAGAACTTCATTTTCAAAGGGAGGAGTGATTTGTTTTCTCTTGATGAGAATGGGAGAGTCAGCAGAAAGGATACTGGCTGCAGGGTATCTATGCCGGTCTTGAAAGGTCATAAAAAATGTTGCATTCAGTTTCCTCAAAAAGGCAGTAAAGACTTTTGTATGACGTTGCACACAAACTAAAAGTGGGAGTGGTGCAACAGTGGAATGTGTATGGAGGAAGCTTCCAATCCTTTCTTTTTTTCAGTCAACATTATCAGACCTGTCGCAATCACTGTAACTACTGCAAGCTACAGTATCTAGGAAGCTCTTCGTTTTTAATGGGCAAATGTCTTGCTGTCTGTATGTTTTGCTGTCTAAATCACATTGGGTTAAGTATCCTTAGGAATTATTGTTATATACTTTCAGAAGTACTGAAAAAAATGTGATAGCAATAAATTCTAGGCCTTATTGTTCCGACTAGTTTTCTGTTATACATTTATACTTTAGCCGGTATGATCTTGGTGCAACTTTGTGGACCCTGCAGAAACCCTGTGGCTCAAAATTAGCAGTATACGTATGGCCATATTATTACCCACTTATCCAGACTGCATCCCCACTGTTCAATCCACATTCAGGCACCTCAGCCCACTTGCTCTTCTCACATTGACCTTTGTTGTGGTCTCTAACAGAACAAAAAAATCAACATTGTAGAACATTTGTTATATTATTGATGGAGTAAATGAGGTGACGTGAGTAAAAAGGCTTCATCAGATTGGAAATGACCCTCCCCTGAGCTGTCAGTCTGTCAGACAGGAAACTCTTCCTGCCCTTTCCCCACCATGAAATCATTTAACTGTGAGAGTCACAGTTAAATAACTACAAGTTGTAATTGTGTGAATGTATCAACACCTCTTTGTTGGCAAAATATGATACACTTATTTAATGGATTCCAAATGTGTTATATCTAGTTGTATTTTGTGCAGAGTACTTAACATTCCTGTAGAGATGTGGTATGATTTCCTGCTTTTGAGAGAGAGATGGAGAGGAAGGGAGGGTAACAGGGTGACAGATGGGCTGTTAAAATAAGTTAAAAGCAGTGGTCAGGCACAGAATGAAAGCGAGAAACAAAGACTCAGAACCTGAAACAAGATGTGGCCGCACATTTGTAGCTCTGACGCTGACAACCAAAACCAAATTCTCAAACACCATAGCAGAATTTGCTTATCATGTATAGGAAATAATTACCTGAACTCTCCTAATTCTGGTGTGTGTTTTCCCTTTAGTCGAGAATGAGAGCCACTGCGACTTTGTAAAACTCAGAGAGATGCTGATCAGGGTCAACATGGAGGATCTGAGGGAGCAGACCCACGCCCGCCACTACGAGCTGTACCGACGCTGTAAGCTGGAGGAGATGGGCTTCAAAGATACAGATCCTGACAGCCAGCCATTCAGGTAGAGGGAGCGCAGTGAAAAGAGACACACACAAAATCCAAAACCAAAGAGATACTCAAGTGTCAACAACAGGGACAGTTTCTATTGTTAAGAGACAATACCTAATCTATTCCTGTCTATCCTTCTCTCCAGTCTTCAAGAGACATATGAGGCAAAGAGGAAAGAGTTTTTGGGGGACCTGCAGCGGAAAGAGGAAGAAATGCGACAAATGTTCGTCAACAAAGTAAAAGAGACGGAATCAGAACTGAAGGAAAAGGAGAGAGAGGTCAGTCTCAAGGGAAATTATGGTTATAGATGTATTTGATTTTAAATGACTGCTGATGCGTCCACACATCATCACTGCTTCAACAACTTCAGAGACTTTTTTTTTCAAGCTATCATATACATGTGTAATGCAATGTTTATTTTATCGTTGCTGTTCAATATACACAAAAACATCCTGTGCAGCACAATACAGTGCAATTAGTCATTTCAGTCAATGTAACCAGTATAAGTACTACGTGATAATACATGACAAGCTGCCCTAATATATGAAATGATGGATGAGGTGGAGGTGAGGAAATGTGTTACAATATCATCCTTTTTTTTTTTTTTTAAGTTTGTTTGCAGTCGGTTTATCCCAGTGTCAGGTCCAATTTACCAGTTAGCTGTTAGCAAGTACCAATTCAAATCTTGTGTCTCTCCTCCTGTCTTCCTCGCCCGTGCGTCCATCACCACCCTCGCCACCTCCCACTCAGCTGCACGACAAGTTTGAGCAGCTGAAGCGGATGCACCAGGAGGAGAAGAGGAAGGTGGAGGAGAAGCGCAGAGACCTGGAGGAGGAGATGAACGCCTTCAATAGGAAGAAGGTGGCGGCAGAGACACTCTCCTTATCTCAGCCCCTCAAGAAGGACAAGGACAAGAAAAAGTAAGCCGATCTCTCCTTTTTATCACTCGCTCGCCTCATTCTTCTTTCCATAGCAGGAAGCTGCTTCTTCCAAGTTCCAACCCTGCTCCTTTCTTTAACTAATTCTGTTTTTTTTCTGTGCCTTAAATCCTGAAAATATTTTGTATACTAGCCTCTCTTGCTTCTTTTAATCCCTTATCTTTTTGCTCTCTAACCCCTGTTTAAGCAGGAAGTGTGCATTCTGCCAAGTCCTGTGGCAGTCTCACATTAATGAGCTTGTTAACTGAAGGTGCTGTGCAGTTGTTGACCTATCTCCAGTACACAAGCATTTCAGCTATTATAAAGGCCTGGCATGTGTTAAGGAAACTTCCTCCCCTTTTTGTCCTGCCCATGCTTAGCATTTCCTGTCCTTTCACTCTTTCCTTTTGCCTCGCTATAATTATTCAGGAAATCCAGTCAGGAGGCAGTGAAGCAATTAAAAGCTTGTCTTATAAAATAGGTGATGCAGAATACAGCTCACACGGGGCAAAACTGATTAATGATTGTGCATACCATGTACAGTATCTATGATGGATGACACAGGTATAAAAACAATACAGGCCTTTTAGCTTATACACTACAGCTCATACTTCACTGTACTGTATTTTTCAAAGCATACTTTAATTGAATTATTCTTTACCTTCCAGACAGCTGGTGTCTGTCCATTTCAGTACAATAGGTCGACTTGCCGACATGTAGCAGACCCATTATTCAGTAACCAATTGTCATGTTGCAGTCAGTTTACAGTAGGCGTTGTTTTTAAATGTCCTTCCTTGAAGGTGCATTCAATGAACCTTCTTTTTCTGGCTTTGATTTTCCAACAATGCACACTATGTGGCCAAAAGTATGTGGACAGACCTTTTGTGTTTGGGCAAGTCCCCTTGGATCCAATCAAGGGAAATATGAATGCTACAGCACACAATATTTTAAACAACAGTGTTCTTCCAACTTGTTGCAGCAGATTTTTCCTGTTTTCAAATGACAGTGCTCCTGTGCACAAGATGAGCTCCATAACGAAATGTTTTTTTCAAGTTTGATGTGCAAGAACTTGATTGGCTTGCACAGAGCCCTGACCTCAACCCCATCCAACACCTTTTGGATGAATTACAACCGCAAACCACAGTAAATATATAATTTTAGTGTATCTCAAAGCAAGTATTAAGTCTCTGCAAGTTAATCTTTCATCATCTGCACTGACAATATATCTGAAGCTAATGGGCTGTCTGGAGTGTAGAAAATGGTGTGAAAAGTATGCTAAACTGTGGACAATGATATGCATTAAAGTATGCATGGCTTGTAGTTAATGTCGTCCCAGTCGTAGTCTCTGTAGCTTGAAATCTGACAGTTAATGTGAAGACGCTTGGCTCCATCTTGTGGCTACTCACACACTTAGCTGTCAGTGCTACTTTAGGAAACTGATCTTCCATTTTGTGGTTTTGTGATGGACATCCCACAGGTCCTCAGTTCACCTCTCATGTGATTAATTTATTCTAAAGTTTTGTTACACTTGAGGAAAAACCCATTTTTAGCATTCCAGAGGAAACCTTCGGTCTCCCCTGCTGGCAGATTAACTGCATCAGACTATTCCTTTCTATTCACTAACACAAGCACTGGAACTTGTTTAGCCGTAGCACCTCTTTGCTTGAACTCTACTTCATTAGTTTTCTATAGAAATCTTTATTAATCATTTATTATTTCCACAAAGTAGTTTGTTTATTCATTCAATTTATTTTGTTTATTGTTTGTCATTGTTTTTCAGTTAATTTATGGGCGCTGCATACCCTCCCACACACGACCATGGATTTGTCCTCCATCGCCATAGCAACGACAACACCTGTTTATTTTGTTTGTTTATTTTGTTTGTTTGTTTTGTTTTGACATTCCATCTTGACATTGTGCACATGGACCAAAGACACTGAGGATGCTCATGATGAAGCCACAGGGGAGAAAAGAGTGAAAGATGGTGAGAGATAATGAGGAGAAAATGTTCACTTGCCAAACAGTGGCCATCTCATTTATTCAGGATCTTTCATTCTATGCTTTTTTGGACACTTTATATATATATATATATATATATATATATATATATATATATATATATATATATATATATATATATATATATATATATATATATATATATATATATATATATATATATATATATATATGCAATTAGTTTTTTCTATGTTGTGATTTAATGTTTTTTTGTGTTTTTTCATCAACTAGTCACACAGAAACGAGAGGTTCAAACCTTTTGGTACTACAGTGTAACACAGTGGGCAAGTCATTTAAAACCGTTCATTATGTATTTAAAGAATTTAGCGTGTGCTTGATTACTAATTGAAGATATCAGTGAAATCTAATCTTTCCTAAAGCTTTTTAAAATAACTGAGCTGTTTGAAATGTTGTCCAGCTGTAGTGTGCCTGTTAACCTTTTTGTAATCTTGATCATTTAGTACATTTTACAGTAGAATAATTTCCAGAGCCCAAATAATACATTTAAATAGCATTATATTATGCAATAAAACTGAGTACCTGTATACTGTATATATTACTGCATATACATAGGTACTGACAACCTAAACTTAGTCTTAACTCTTAATAAAAATGTATGCAATATTCTGGTGCTGTTTCCTATTAACTCAATAATATATGTGAATATTTTCAAGAGTTTACCCAGCTTAATATGCAAAATGTACGTACAATTTTTGATTATGATATTATTGTAAGAAGCACATATGACGGTGAACATTGTCCACAATTGATGTAACTTTTTTTTTAAACCATGAGTGACCGCCTTGATGTGAGTGTTGTGACAGTGGACACGCACACAAACATAAAGCCAGTATATTTATATACTGTATATACACACACAGGATTCAGGAAAACATTTACGCCTCAGCTCGCTGTAGAAGAGTTTACACTCAGAGAGAGAAGAGAGCAGCTGTATTTACTGTCTGTCATTGGAAATAAATGCAACCTCCCCCCACCCCTCCTGACTTTGATGTGTCTCTGCCATGATTTGTTTGACGATATTCAGCTGGGACGGAGATGAAAGTGCAATACAGGCAGGTGAAGGCACTTTATATATATACACTCTCTCTCTCTCTCTCTCTCTCTCTCTCTCTCTCTCTCTCTCTCTCTCTCTCTCTCTCTCTCTCTCTCTCTCTCGGCCTCAACTGTAACCTTAACAGCTGTCCGCTTGAGATGCATTTCCTGTTTAGTGGTCCCTAACTGTGTGTGTGTACATTTTTATTAAGGTGACTTCTTCAAATGTTTTGTCTAAAGAACATTTCAAAAGTTTAATTAATTTTCTTGTATTATGTTTAGGTAACAGATGGAGGAAGTCACACAGCACAGTATTGAGATCTTTTCATAGTAATGGTTTTGTCTTTACTGTGGAGGCTCTGCCAGCAGCACTGTTATTATTCTGCCCGCCACCTGCAGGGCTTCCTGGATCTCATCCAGCAGTACAATCTGTTCACAGCTCTCTGTTCTCTCTATCCTTTAGTACACCAACACACTCTGCTAACAAAGCTGAGTGGTAATGGCTCTCTGACAGTCTGTTCTACATTCAGGACAACATGATGGTACACACTGACATCTTATAGGCTTGAGGTAATAGTGTTGTCGTCAAACAGTGTTTTGAGAGGTTTACTTAAGGAATTCGGAAATTACATAAGGAAGGCTCAGATGTGGGTACGTTAATTGCTAACTGCACATTCAGCACACTAAAGTCATATGGGGCAAACTTCACCCTTTAAACTGCTGACTAGATATTAAATACTGGGGTCTGGTTATTATGGAAGCCCATTCCTGCCAGCTAAAGGTGGGGAATTACATTAAAGGATTTATCGAGTTTAAATAATAGATTTAGTATTTTTGACTCTATCTAATTTCAAATTAGGGTAGTACATCAATTTATAAAATTGACTCAGTAAAGTAATTTTTTGTTATTTTCTATATTAAACTCCTATGGTATATTTACCATAAGAATAAGAACTACTTTTTCTCTGTTGTGTATGTCACCAGAAGATGTCTTGTTATATTTGTTTGATATATAGGTGTCTAGTACTCCCATGGAGGAAAGCCAAATGTTTGACAACACAGAAATTCATAATCTAATCTCTAATTATAATTCTGACATTGAGTGCTCCACTGATTTAACATTGCACTTTAACATTTCCAGACTTCATGATGGACTGTTATAAAAAGGTTCAAAATTGATGCAGCACAACCAGAGATTTTTTTTTTTTTTTATACCACATTTGTTCTTCCTGTCAAGATTCATCAGATTTCATGTTGCTCCTTATGGAGCCAGAAAAGGCTTTATATAACTTTTTTTCTTACATATGTAGTAGTCAGGGTTCAACAATAAGGGTTGCCTGATGGCCTGGGGCAAATGAAACGCAATGTCGGGGCAAGTACATATAACAACCAACTTGCTTGTTCGGGCATCATCTTATCAGAGAATTTCCACTATTTTTTTTTCATGGCTTTTTTTTTTCTCCAGCGTTTGACATTTTTTCAATTATTGTTTTATTTTTTACTTTTTTCACTCTTTGACTTTCTTTGATGTTTTTTTCCAAAAAAAAACAAAACAAACAATTTGTATAAGAGCCAGTAAAAATTTACTTCGGGTAAGTAGAATTTGCCCGACCGGACAAGTGGGAAAAAACCCTTAACGTTGAAACCTGCAGTAGTAGTTGCCAAGTCTGACAGTGCCTTCAAATTTTTCACCCTTGTTTTTTCTCTCCTAGTGGTAATGGGCTTCCATAGATATACTCTATCCATACAGGTGTTTAACCTGGCTGATTAGACCTCTGCTATGTTCAAAATCACTCCCTATTCACTATATTGACCATCAAATTGTATCTTACGAACTCTGTACGAACACATGCAAAGCAAAATATAGACCTCAGTAGCTTGCTCAAGGGCACTTTGTCTCTAGACGATAAGGGGAACGTGTTCTTCAGATTATTTTTTCACTATCTGACACAGGAACAAATATGGCAACCTTCAAATCACATGAAAGCTCCTCCGCCCATTAGAAATTGATAAAAACCAGAAAATTACACTTTAGACTTTTGAAGTCATAGCTTTATTTCTGTGGTTTACCAGATAATAAGATAGCTGCCTCAGTAAATGGAACGAATATGGAAAAACAAGAGAAACTTTTACATTGGTCACTGCTGGTGCTGGTGAAGTCCAGCTTGACTAGATGAATCAAAGCAGACTTTACAGTTGAGAAAACAGACAGTAACCGGTTCTCATTAAAGATCACATTCTGAACACAGTAAGCATTTTCAGCAGCCCAGAGTCCGTTCAGTGTCTAAAGGCTTCGACAAGCTTGGCAGTGGAGGTAAAGTCCCTCTGGACACACTGCATGTTCATGTATCCGCCAACATTAAATACAGTTTAAATTGAAAACATATTTTGTCACCATGTCAGTATCGGGATGAAACAGAACTAGGTGATATTTACAAAATAAAAACAGGATACTCTTATCCCAATACTTCAAATCACAATGTGACATTTGGGGTATGATTATTGGAGCTCCCATACAGAACAATATGTAACAATATTTTTTTTAAATGAGAACATTAATGCTGGGTCATTAATCAGGTAATCTCATTATGTCAAAACAACCATTATTGGCCATTCTGCTCTAGTGTTGAACTAATCTCCCAAAGGTGCTCTTGTTTTGTTTGATATGTAACAATAGCTGCATAAACCAAATCTACACAGACCGAAGCATTAATGAAATAAAAGCATTTGCAGCATTTAGTCCGGAAATTAAAGCTTTTCTGTAAAATGTCGCTTCTGTAAATAACTGCTAAATAAAACAGCACAGAAATTAGTACAAGTAAGATTAAAATAATTAAAAAAGGTTGTGAAAAAATATAATTATTTGCATAAAAAAAAGAAGCTTTTCTTTATCTCAAAGTGCTATGTGGCTCTGGGGGAACCTGAGCACCGAGATAACTCACAACCAACAAAATCACGATCAACTCTCAAACATAATAAAAGCCATTCTTGGCTTCAACCACACAACAAAAACACACACTACTGCCTATTCTTATCCTTTAACTTCCAACCATTTGTGGTGGATATTAAAAATGACAAGTAGGTTAAAAAAAAAAGTATTTAAAAAAAATGGCAATAATAATAATAATAATAATAATCCATACACACCTCCAGATTCACATTTGGATGTGGACAAGTACACAAGTACACAAATCACTTTGTTTTTTTAAATGTTACGGCAGCAGAGTAACATCTGGAGTTACTTCAGAGCCCCATGAAACTAACAATTGAGGTCCTTAAATGTGCTGAACTACAGTATATTAGACTTCGTTAACATTCTCACTGTGAAATGGGAGGACTACGCACTAGTAAGAGGTGGGCGGCATGAATAAATGGCAGACTAGTTGACGGCGGGGTGCAGTGGCGGGCAGGGCCAGCAGTTTTCCTGCTGGGAATCAAACAAACCCTCAACTTCGTTTGCCTGCGCCCCTGGAGTCATCTCCTCGTCATATAAACGCCTGAAACCATCGTAGTACTCATCAGAGTCCCCCTGCTCTCGAACGGCCGGCCCCCTCCTGAGGCGCTGCGTGGGGCTCCAGGCTCGCTCCTCGTCCTGGATCTGGGCGCTGGCAAAGATGTAGACAGCGTTTGCTGGCAGGGAAAACTCCAGGCTGTGTAGGTACTCGTCCACCATCTCTTTGCAGTGGATGAACTCGCCACTATCAACCTGGGAGAGCAGAGACATCCCAATGAGTATATGCTACAATGTCGAGTGCTCCAAGCTGGAACTAAATGCACAGTTTACCTTTCAGAAGGAACGGATAAAAGAATAATTTCTGAGATGATCAGTGTCGTCAACTTTAAAGCCTTCAATGACCTTACATAGGGTGCAAGTACTTTCCTCACAGGTGTGCAGAAGCATTTTAAGTTGTACACCTTTTGTGTCAAAGTTCATTAAAACAGCCTTTCCTTCCTTCAGTGTGATCATTATTCTGACCATGTTGGACCAGTAGAAGCAGCCCAATGACTGCTTTAACCAAAGCTGTGTGTTTTTTTTTGGCAGTGGGAAGCATCATTTGTTGACCTGAATGGGCCAGTATGTGTCTTTTCATCAAAAGCACCCACCAGTATGAAGGAAAATAAAAGGCTAATTCTGCACTGCAAGAAGTTCGTAAACTGAAAAGCATCTAAAAAGATAAAAACAAGGACTGCTAGAATAGATGACAACATGGCAATTAATTACAGTTGAAAAATAAACCTGTCAGTGCTCTCTCTGGTGGACAAACCATGTAATGTTTTCTAAATTACCTTAAACTTATGGAGGCACTTCTGTACTGCAATTTCTTGTTATTCATTAACCAACTTATATACAAATGTCAATGTATTTGTAGCTAAAATCGGCACAATATCAGCAAATGCCAATGTACTGGTTGGGCTCTACTATACTGTTCATGTCTTCAGGCAATTTAAAACATCTCTTCTCTCGAACCAACTATAATCCTAGAGAAAACGCCTTAGCAGGCCGCTGCATTTCTCTTACCTGTGCCTTCTTCAGCAGATCAGTGAAGATGGAGAACCAGTCGGGCGTGACCGCCTCAAGCTCCAAAGTGATGATGGCCAAGGCCAATGTGGAGCCCTTGAACTGCCAAAGCTGGTGGCAGGCCATACAGTGCTGCACCTGTCTGGTCCACAACGCCGCCTGGAGGCCCGCAGGACTCTTCTGATGCCCTGGCGCGGCCGGAAGCAAACCGGGGTCTGTTGCCGAGTCCCAGCTGACGCCGGAGCCGAGCCCGATGGACGGAATGAGGTGAGGGTGACCAGAGACGAGCAGGGCGTGGAACTAGACCAGAGGTGAACAGAAGTGAAGAGGAACGAGACCAAAATGTTAGCATAATGATGTCATTGTTGCTTCATTGTCCATCCATCCATCGCTCACCCCTTACCTCTACTGCTTCATAATCATAATTCATATCAACATCAGATATACCATAGCATTTAACGTCCAACCTTGCATATCTGACAAAGGGTTACACCACACACCCATTTATTCCTTTGACCTAACCTTCATTCTCATCCACCCAGGACACTGTCCCTTTGCAGTCTGATTCTCTACCCTTCTCAAGTGTTCATCGCTGCATTCAAAGCTACTGTGAACAAACCAGAAGCTCTGTGCAGGAGGACACTTTGAGCAACAGCTAGAGAATCCCACCATCAGGTTTTTACTAATGAAGACCCTCCCGTTTGCCTGAGGAATCATAGTAATCTTGTTCGTATTGTATCGTACGTGCAGTGCTTTTCTGTGTTCCCATCTGTAGGCAGGAACTGTAAACCCCAACCGGAGTGTGGGCTTGATGTAAAAAAGAAAAGAAAAGAAAATTACACTTTTGAGTTTTAGTTGGAGAATGTCTTCACACTTGTCACATCGTGATCAGAAAAATGTCCGCTTCTTTTATTCATGTTGTGTTTAGCTCATTTGCTTTAGTTAGTCTCTTGCTCGGTAGCAAAACTAAGCCTGGAAGGGATATGCAGCGATGTGGCGCCAGAGTCGAAAAGTAATCTCTGAAACAGTTGCTCCTGACTTGTTAAAACTTTCTAAACTCCCTTCCTCCTCCCTTAAGATTTTCCTTCTTCGCTCCATTATGGAAACGCAGGGAAGTCAGGGTGATGTAGCAAACAAGGGAAACTGAGCGTTTAGATTTGACAGTCCTGATCGAGCTAACGATTTGAGCATCACATAGCTGAATCTGCCTTTCAACGAGTTTTAACTTACTTGGATGTTGACGCATATTAAGGATGTAATGACAAAGCATCTCTGTAAATCTAATTTATTCATATCAAAGTGTCACAGTGGAGAGTCCGTGACATATTATTGATAGAATTTTATCAATTGCTGTTTTATAGACAATGGAGAATAACACTTTATTCAGGAAAAGGGAATGCAGAGTCATTTCTTCGGGGCAGGGGGAAATGTAATTGTGAGATACTTAACAGTATTGTTCAAAAGTATTTATTTGAAAAATATTTATTTGAATAGTATATAAAAGAGAAAATGTCTTTATTTTATTATAGTTTTTATTAATACATTAGGTCTCATCATTTTAAAAAGTCTCTTGGATTTTTTTTTTGTAATACCTAAGGTGAAGTGCTAGGACAATAACAGATTTGCAACAATAACTCCACGCGCTGTAAACATACCACACCGATATCAGTCAGAGCCACAAGCCGTAATAGTAGGGGAAAGTGCCATTTTTTGTTTCGCAGAAGACACTGAATCACTCTTTATATATGCCAAAATGCTTTTTGGTGACAGTTTATGGCTTTAAGGAAAAAATTTAAAAAAAATAAAAAAAATCGGCCCTCTAATTTCATTATCACAAACAAATCCAACGCTGTTATTCATTTGTTGTTGGGAACGTAGGCTATCCTTTGGTCCGGGGCGAGACTATTGACTCACGGAACGCACGACAACACTTCACAAATCAACTGGGGGTGTTCTTCTTGAGCAAGCAAATCTAAAAATCACCGTCAGTTATTTAATACAAGTCGTGCATCAGGAATTATGGCATCCTTAAAATTGAGGAAGTCGTCTCAATGGAAATCCTTTGAATAGTGTGGATCAGTACTGTGTGCGTGAAACTATTTGTCAATAAAATTATGGGCTGTCTTCATAAAGCATCCAACTGCTGGCCTACAACCTGTTTTGCCTCCTGGTTCACAGTAAGATGTAGTAGATGTAGTTTGTTTTAAGCCAAATTACAGTTTGTTTTGCTTTAAAGCACTTTCATTGTGATTCACAACGCTGTGCCACTAGTGTGGCCAAAACTAACAAATGAAGTAACTGACACTTTGTTTTACATGTGTAAAGAGTTTACGAACTGATTTTGCATACATTTGCCACAATAGTGATAAATGAAGATACGGAATATCACGCAGCCCCGTGTGAAGCCCATCAAAACAGTACCTGCTCACACGGTTGCCTTGGCGCTGTAGTTACTGATCTTTAATCATCACGTCCCTAATGACTTGTCGTTAAAGCGTTATGAATACAGCCCTGGGCCCAACAGCATGAAGGGACCTAAGTGATATGTGCGTTTACTTACAGTTACTGCCTCGGTCAATGATTTGTCAGGGTTTGAAAATTGCTGTTAACAAGCTGTGAAACAATATTGTGCCATACACTCTGTAACATTTTTGACAATGACAAACCTGCTTCCACTTCAAAAAAAAAAAAAAAAAGCCACCAAGTCACAGCATGTTATGGTTTTGCTAACGACCCAAGTTCGTCTACATTTCTGTCTCGTGAGATTTGAAAGCCTAAATGACCTTATATGTCTGCACACCCCCTCTGGTGGAAGCAGGATTTGGGTATCTACTGTAGGGCTGCAGCTAAGAGTTAGTCAGAAGTGCCTTGGCCTGATATGCAACACGCCAGTTATTTTGCTAGCAGCTTGCAAATGCAGTCTTACGTGGAATATACAGCTCTATTCAGACCTTGTTCTGTACTGCGTCTCGGTTGCTTTTTGTGCACATACACAGGATTTGGGTAATTGGCCTGGGTTATACTGGAACTTGGTTTTGTCTGATGATGTCCCCTTTGCACTTAAGCTGCAGATAGCTGACAATACAAATCTTTAAATAGGGTGGAAATAGACCTTTCGTAAGCATTTAAACAATGCAAGCAGTGACTTTTAGGATTAGCAGTTATTTAAAGCAAGGTGATTTATTCCATCAACAAGTGTGCAAAGATAATACAATGTCTGTTTTTTTAATAGCTGAGGTCAGGCTGCATTACAATATATATCATAATATTTAATAATATTTTAGTCAATTGTATTCTGATGTATTGGAAAACAAAATGTAAAACCAACATATCCTCTCATCAGTCTTTGATTTGATTTTTACACATTAGAGAAGCATGGTTTTCCCTTTCTTGGCTACAGTGATGAATAAAAAAGGAAAGGACACACTCCAACCAAGACTGACTGGAAATTAGAATAATGGGCACAAAGAGTTAAATCAAATAAATGCACAATCTCTACTAGGACCAATTCTTTGCTGAGGGGGCAGGGGGGTTGTTTGTGAAACACCATCTTGAAGCAAACATGATGCAAGCATGATGGTTTAATGTGTGCTTTTGCTCTGCTGTGGTTTTAGGCAAGACCAGGACCTGAATTGACAAAGCATTTCGAAGTCCAACCAGCTCACTATGAAATGCCCTTGACAACTCAGATCCAGTAAAAAAAAATAAAAAATAAAGTCATATTTGCCTGTCTATCTGCTAACTTACTATGTGAATGAAGTCGACTGGCGACGCCGTGTACAAGTCCCAGTGCAGCTTGTCTAGAATGATCCTCTCCATGCGAAGAATCTCAGCTGTTGAAAAGTTGCATCCGCTCTGCACAACCAGGTCTTGAACAGAACCTATTACCTGTTTAAACAGACACCAACAAAAGGGAAACAAATAAACGTATTGTTTTGAAATAGCATTGATGTGGGTGTTTTTATTTTTTACAGCTGTTATTTTGGTTATTTGACATTATTTTTTTATCCTTATATCCTTAAGATCTTACCTCATCTTCCTCGTTGATTTTGGCAGCCAGGACCAATGAGGTAAAAGCAATGCATTTCAGGTATTTTGGTTGGGCCTAAAGAGAAAAGACATTTAGTGCTTAAGAACCAGATAAATCTATGGATGTGAAAACAAACATCTGAAATCCAATGCCTTTCACTGCCATCATAAGTGAATTTACTAAATGAGCACATTTAGGATGGCATCTATCAGCACTAAATCAATTCTAGTGGGCATGAAGGATACAGGTCCTTTAATAGGGCTTAATAGGACAATTATACTTGTTCATTAAGGTCACACTGAGTGGACAGAAATTCTCTCTCTCTCTCTCTCTCTCTCTCTCTCTCTCTCTCTCTCTCTCTCTCTCTCTCTCTCTCTCTCTCTCTCTCTCTCTCTCTCTCTCTCTCTCTCTCTCTCTCTCTCTCTCTCTCTCTCTCTCTCTCTCTCTCTCTCTCTCTCTCTCTCTCTCTCTCTCTCTCTCTCTCTCTCTCTCTCTCTCTCTCTCTCTCTCTCTCTCTCTCTCTCTCTACCACCATTATCATATGTTGTAGCTGTCTACCTTGACAGTAGACAGCAGTCGGTTGAGGACACAGACTCCCAGTGCAAAGGTCTCTGGACAGAACTGGAAAAGCCTATTCATCTCTCCGAGCCAAAGGATAACCTCTTGGTGTTGGGATGAAGAGATGTCCGTGCCCTGAGTGGTAAAAGGAGACAACCATTGGTTAATAAATGAAAGATTAGAAGTCTGGCGGGGTTTTTTTTTTTTTTTTAAGCAAATACTTCCCTGTGTTTTGGATTAGTCAAACAGGCCTTTCCCACAATATAGACTATTAAAAAGGCAACACCAGGACAAATGTTCTTTCACATTTACACATACCAGTTCCACTTCAAGGCCCCACTCCTTTATGATATCTCACATACACCTATTACGGGTAATCCAGTTTACTCACCGATTTCACGTTCTTACTTCTAATAATGATTTGCTGCTTTTAAGAGCTAAAAAAAAAGAGCCAATATATAATTTCCATAAACAAACGAGACCACGGTCTGCCTCTTTATTACACAAATGGGATTCTTACTGACAAAATGAAGAGGTTTCCAAAACAATCTTGTTAGTTCCTGTCACAAAAGAAACGTTTCATTTTACTAAGAGGACCAAGATTGATTGTTCGGTTTTCCTCAATCCCTTTTTTTGTCATCACAGAAAAACTCAAGACAGATTTTAGCCCAATCTTCAGTTTTAGCTATTATTCAGAGTTAGTATACCTACATCTGGAAATTAATGTTTTAATAACATTAAAATACTACACTTAGCACCTTTAAAACAAGCTGCAAATGCACAAGTCCACTTGTCTCACCTGGATGCATCCATTTTTGAAGACAGGCGCCTTCCAGAGGCGAGCCTCCCGGAGCAGAGCGGCCTCCAGCAGGCCGACCAGCCGGCGGCTCTCCACGGCTCCTGGGTTCTTCATCGCCGCTACAGCACGGGACAGGCTGCACCCAGGGCACACACTCCTGGTCAAGAGGAGGCAACACGTGACATATGTATTACAATGGAACCAAAACCTCCCTTGACACATTTGCACATCAATATCCACTCACATGCACTTAATCAGGCACGTAGGCCAACAGCATTCCTTTCATGTGTAACATATCCGAAATTAAAGCAAAACTAATCGCACTGTCCGTCAGACCTACAAGGTGTGTTGAACTGAAGGACGCACTGCGCACGAGAGAGACAAATAGAGGCCTAAAATCTGTTTTTTTTTTCTAAAATAGCACATTTTCCAGTACACCGCTAAGAGTAGCTGTGTGTGGGTGCGGTGCACGTTCATCTATGTAGGCTACACTCTACATAAGGGCCTCTTGCACTCACCCAGAGGTGCAATCCATAATCTGCTCATTCAGTGGTTAACTCATATTTATTTTGTGCACATTTCAACCTTCATTTTTTTATATTAAAGATTTGATGAAGATGCAAAGTATCTGTCCCCTTTTTGAGAGGTAAATAATGATTTATTAAAAGAGAAACGTTCAGGACTTTTATTTTAAATGTTGCCCAAAACAGCAACTTGAACAGCTCCTTTTAAATTTCAGACGGGGTTGGGCCGCCAGTTAGCAGCCTGGTAAACAGTTCATATGAAACCAGCAGCTATCTGCTGAAAGAGACAAGTATGCAGCAGGAAATCGCTCAGTTTGCTAAACAACGTCGCCATTTTTCTGACTTTACAGGCTCACAGCGCAGGTTTGAGCAACGTTGACTTAATGCAAAACGTTTAAATGAACTGCTGTGTGACTTTGTTTCAATCTTCGGTGGGGGGGAAATGCTACACATAAAAGGACCCAGGCGGGATAATGGGCTGCAGCTGCTGCAGGCAGCCTCTTGCACAGTTGTTGTTGTTGTGTTGCTGCTGCTGCAGTCAAAAACATTTGGCTTCCTCTTTTCTTTCTTTGCTTTTTCTTATGCAGTCGGACTTACCTCTTCGTTTTCAAACGCAGGGTATCCTTTCGACGGCAGGTGCATTTATACAGTTTTTTCAATTAGTCCATATTCACCGAAAGCAACAAACACGCAAACAACAGTAGGGTGCTGTTAGAGAATACAATCCCGGGAAAAAAAACGTATTTCGGGGTGAACAAACGGAAAGCAGCCGCATTATAATAAAAGGGCAAAAAAAACAAAAGGCGATAAAGCGCGAAGTACTTCAAATAACTGGGGCAGTGGCGAAAATAAGCGCAAAAAAAGGCAGGAAGCAAAGAATCAAGGAGGACTGAGCTGAGGGCAAGCTGTGTTTTGAACGCTCCTGACTCCGCCCCGCCGTGACGTCAGTCGATCTATTAAACAGAAATGTGTTAGTGGGTCAGACATACGGGATCCCTCACACAAAATGGTCGAGCTTTCACTGGAAATGGAAGATTTCTATACTGTGTGACCAACAATATGTTTGTTCATGTGCATAACTTTAGGATTAGTCTCTTTATGTGAATGAATCCTGCTGAGAGCCAGACTGCAGGTCCAGCAGCAGCAGCAGCAGCAGCAGCAGCAGCAGCTGATTATTCCTCTCTCCTGTAGGGTGATGTTTGTTATAAAAAGATTTATGATCTTGAAATGGATCATTTTTGGGATCTTATCTTATGCTTGTTTGACACCTGCAGCTTTAAAAGACGTCCATGTCCTTTTCCCCTTTAGCTGTGTGAAAGGTAGGCTGGTTCTGGCTATGACACAAGTTACACAACCAACCGGATCTCACAGGTCAGACCCTGCAGCCTCGTCTCTGTGCTTGTCTTTACTTTTAGGCTTTTATTTACATTTTGTCTATAGTCGTAGGACAGAAAGCACAGGTGTAATTTATTACATGAATGATGGCTTTGTTCCATTTAGGCTACATGTGCCAGGTCCAGAACATTGATGTTCATAATGGGACATTAGAGGGCCATTTGTAAGTCAAAATGTCTGTTAAAGAAAAGAACGGATGAAATTTACATTTATAACAGTTATATTAAGATTAGTCTATATCTACGACGTTCCACTTCAGGGATTGCTCCGGTGCCGCCGGAAAATGATTCTCTTTTCGGGCCGGATGTTTGCTTGCTTCCGCTTTTTTTGTGTTGTAATTTTAAACTCAGGATGATTTATGAGGACTACAGTTGACTGCTCCTCAGATCTCTGCAGGGTAAATCCAGACAGCTAGCTAGACTATCTGTCCAGAGTTTTCTGTTGCACGACTAAAACAAGATCCTTCCCGAGGCTATTTTGCAGCAGCACCATGGCTCTGTACGGTGCTTAGCGCCGCCCATGACGATTGTGATTGGTTTAAAGAAATGCCAGAAAACCAGAGCACTTTTTACTCCCATCCCGTAATGCTCTGTGGACTAGCCAGACCCTCCTCCGCAGTGCTGTGAAGGAAGGTCTGGATAAAATTGTTTGTATTTATTGTCTGTGTTTCTGTTATGTACTCCAGCCTAGTCTTTAAACGCCGCTGTTCAAACTCCGTTATGAGGAGCAAGGCACAACAGGAACATTCTGATGTTCTCCTCCATCATGCTGCTTTGTTGTTGTTTGTGACGCTAAGGTCTAGTGACGATGCTATAAAGACCGTTGTGGTGCTTGCGTCACTCCCTTACCCCTCCTACCAGTCCCTGTGGTCACTTGGCCGGTGGGAATGCAAATGGAAAAAAAGATTTTGGGGAAGAGTAGTTCTTAGAACTGCTTAGAGTGTACTTTCCCCCTAAAAAGTACAAGTACTATCCAGTGGGAAAACGCCTTATATTAAGATTAACATCAGCATTAGCATTGCTAGCAGAGTTGGACCTGTATGATGCTGACCTGAAGCAAGGCTGGATCACAAACCCAAAGAGAGAGACCCCTAAAACACCAGGTATAGTGCGTGGCAATTTCTTTGTGGTAACTTGATAAATTACTATTTTGTTTAATAACAATGAATGCACCACCAAAGAACAATTGAAATTATATGAGCGTAAGTTAACCATCAGACTAGACAATGAAAACAGAGATTGTTGGAACCAGCACAGTTTTGACATTTTTACTTGAAAAAAAATACTCACATGATTAATTGATAACCAAAATTGTTAACGATTAATTTGCTGCAATCGACTAATCCATTAATCAACTAATCGTTTCAGTTCTATCCAAAAGAGAAACGGATCAACTGGCTGATCAACACTGCTATCAAAGAACCAGATGCACTTGAACCACAGGTATGTATGCTAGTACTCTAATAACAGTTTATGATGTATTTAATGTATTAATGAATAGTTATGTCTGTTAACATACTTGTTATGGGTGGTATTAATGAAAGCTGCACAGGAGGAGTATGAAGGAGTTATAGTAGGTTCTAGACATTTAATCTAAAAATCTTTTTTTAATATTATACTTATGTGTACTTTCTATTTTGCTGGCCATCTTGACTTCCTGGCAGAAGAGATATTGTATTTCATTGGGACTTTTCTGGTTAAATAAAGGATAAAAAAAGAGTATTTGTAAGGATATTTTCAGGGCACCACAGTCCAGACTTAGTATGATGACCTGCTGCACCCAGTTTTTCTGAATATACAGTATAGGTGTGAAGATGTCACAAATTTAAATCAAATTCAATGCCATCTCAATTGATAATGAAAGTGAACCTCGAACTTTCTTCCCCATCCACATAAGAATTTGCATTGTTATGGGCTGAGATTGCAACATTCTCCAGTGTTGCAATCCTTACTCAGTATTGCTCAATGCAATTTTTTTTTCTTTCCTTTTTGCTCCCCAAAATCGGTTTGTAGCACACTTGGTTGTAGGAATTCATGGACAAAAACACACTTGTGATTGTGGTCTTGTACTAAACTGTCAGTTTTACCCAGTTTATTCAGATACAGTAGGGATCGGACAGCTTGCTGTACAAAACTCAGACTATGCAACAGTACATCAATTATATTACAAAGATTGTTTCTGCTTCTGTGCTGTCAGGAAACCTCAGAAACAACGTTCAGAAGCACCAGACCTTCTCAGTCCATATACAGAGGCAACAAACTTTACCTAACACCAGTCAACAGACGTCAGCTGCGGGCAGAAAGTGTTTGCTTTCCACTCTCAGTCCCCTCACACAGCTGACTGATAAAAAAAACAAAGTTGACCAGTTTGTCTGAGCCGAGGTCACGACTGGAATGTTGATAAGAAAAGACAGTTACAGCGAGCAGCATATCTGCATGTTGACAGAGTGTAACACACAGTGGGAACACTGTGGTTGTGTCCTGTATCAAGTTAGGTTGTGTTTGGCTGATACATTTGGTTTGTTCTGTGCTCTGAGTGCTTGATTCTGGGGCTTTAACCCACATATACTGTAACTCTGTCCCTCTCTTTATCCTCCTGTCTCTTTGCTTACTGCTTCTGCTGATCTGACGTTTTACATGTTTGCGCAATAATGCGTCCGTGTTTACATTCCATCACTCTCAGTCATACTAGTGGGAATATGACTGAGCGGAACACTGTTGATATTCATGGTTTTGAGTGTTTAGCCGCTCCCTGGTGGTACACAGTAGCAGCATTTGTATCACTCGGGTCAGGTTGGTTCTGTATAACACTGCTGATTCTCATAGCTAGAGCCAGGCTAAAAATGAACACACCAATGGCATTATACAGGGCTTAGAGCAACAAACAAAACCATCAACCAATATGCTATTATTATTATTTTCTTCAAGCCAACAAAATGTTTTCAGAGTACCAAAGTTAAAGATAAGGCAGGCATTATTTTATATTTTTGTTGTTGTCAACAAATCCCATAAAAAAGACCATAACCAACTTTGTGCTGTCTGTCTCTGAATACTGAAGACTTTCCTACCCCACTGTGGCACTCTGCCTCAAGCCAATTTGTTCCCACTGAAGAAGTCAATGTTTAAAACAGACTTACTGTATCCTTTAAGTTAGAGACTCTGAAAGTGGGGTCTGTGGCACTCTGCCACGGGGTCTGTCAAAAGTTTTCATATTCATTCATTTAAATTATCATGATACAACATTTTAAAATAAAATCTATAATAGTTTATAAATTACATTCTAATTAAACAAACAAATCTATAACTCTTAGAACCTGCAGATGTGTCTAATATATTTCTATGTCATGCATCTGGTGTTGTTCTTTCAAATAACTAAGACTATAGGACTGTAAAAAAAAAAAAGTCAAACATTTCCAAGGGATGAGAGGGTCCCCAGTACAGTATTCTGTCTATCTTGTAAGGACTCTAGCTGAAAAATAAATCTGTGCTTTGAGTGGCTGACACTTAAACACTTACCTGTCTTGGGACCATGTTGGATTGATGTGTTTTATAGATTCATTGTTTCATAAATAAATCAAATCAGAATCTAAATCAGTCAAAATCAATGATCAGGTGACAGAGCTAACCAATCCTAAGTTTTATAATTCACAATGAACAATAATACAAAATGATTAAATATGTGATATAATACATTTTACAATTATAACTCCATTTGCTGAGGACTTTAAGATAAGCAAAACCTTGAGTTCAGCTTTGAATCAATTATACAGTACGTTTTTCAATTAATCTTGTTTTTTGCATTAAAAAGTAAAAATAACAAATATGTCTTGAAAATGCTTACATTTCCCTCTTTCTTATCTAGTAATATTAATACTTTGGGGGCTTTTCCTGGCTCTTTGTTAGAAAAAGCAAGACATTTTCAGACATAATTTTGGACCCTGGTAACACGTAATGCAATTGAAATTATCTTTTCAAATTCTTAAATTTTTGACATTTAACATATTAAATGATTGATTAAATATATTAGAATACATTAAATTGGTAAAACATGTTTTAGTTGTCAATTGAAGCCATAATCATAATATGGTATACATGTGTGTTGGCGTTGCATGGAATACTGCAACTCTTTTTCTAAAGAGTTAATGCGCTGCATACATATTGCCTTTAGCACATATTGTCTTGTTGAAATGGCAATGGAGAATCCAATCAGAAAATGTACACATGCAAAGTTTAAAATATGAAACATTAAGCATGAATTACCCAAAAGGAATACATATATGATCTTATACAGTGCAACAGTATATTCACAAGGGAGCCAAGCCGTACTGCTTGTACAAGAGATGAAAACACTCACAGAGCCTTCGGGGAACACTGGCTTCAACTTCTTGGATCCTAAGTATAAAAGGAGACTTTACATGTTTAGCTTGATACCTCAGTGATGGCTTGAGCTCTGTCTGCTCTGATCAGTTTAACAAGAATTTACAATGTGTCTGCTGACCCCCCGTGTCTCCTCTCTACCCCCTTAGCCGAAGAATGCTTAGCACCACACCGTAAATCAGTGTCAACCCTGAACCAACTTTGTCCCGTCAGGAAAGCTCTTTGCACTTGACTGAGCACATTATGTTCCTAAAGTCATATCTGATCTCTGACTTTGATCACTGCCTGTCAGACCAAAGTGAAATGTTTTTTTTCTTTTCTTTTTTTATCTTTTGGGGCCCCTCTCGAGCGTTGTCGCCTTTGCATCGGCTTAGCTAAACTTACAAACAGATGTTCAGGAATTCACTGTTTGAACATAATGTACTGACCACAGTACCCGTGGTACAGATCCCTATAGATAATTACAGAGAAGAAGACACTTTTGCACCATGTTCTTGGATCACATCCTGCAGTTTGAAATACTGTAGGATGTGATCTTAGAACATGGTACTGTATTTACTGTATTTTAAACTGTCATTGTACCAAAAATATATATAGATATGGTCAATTTTGTGTTTTTAGCCATGCTTTCAGTGAAATATCTTGATAATTATTGGATTGATTGGCATGAAATTTGGTACACACATTGATGTCCCCCTGGATGAATTGTGTTAACTTTGTTCTCTTTCATCAAATGCCATCATCAGGTCAGAATTTAAATTTGTTAGACACCGTTGGTTTATGAACAAATATCTGCAAAACTAAAGACATTCCCATCAGCCTTTGCTTGTTTGGTGCTAATCAGCGAATGTTAGCATGCTAACATCATGTCAGTAACATGCTTAACTAAGACAGTGAACACGATAAACATTATACCTGCTTAACATCAGCATGTTAGCATTGTCATTGTGCGCATGTTACCATGCTTACTTTAGCCTTTAGCACATTGCCATGTCACCTGCAAGAAACGTAACCTTTTGAAGGGTTCAGGGTTGAAAGATCATTTTTCTAACACATTTTATTGCAAGTATAAGGACAGTGCATGGGAGTCTTCTCTTCTGTCACCTCATGATGACAAAATAACAGTAAAGCACAAATGAATGTTTCTTTAGAAATCTGTATTTGTTTTGCAGCAAGGTCACACAGGGTCATGTATCTCTTCCACTTGCTTTGAGTATGTCATCCACCAAAATCGAAAATTCTCCGGGGGCCCAAGGTGCCCTAATCGAGTCCAAAATGCAACAATGTGTGGCCGGGTTAGCTCAGTGGGTAGAACAGGCGCACATATGTGGAAGTTTGCTCCTCGACACAGCGGCCGCGTGTTCGGCTCCGACCTGCGGCCCTTTGCTGCATGTCGGTCCCCCTCTCTCTCCCCTTTCATGTCTTCATCTGTCCTGTGAAAAGTAAAGGCCTAAAAAGATTATCGTCAAAATGCAACGATGTATGTGTGTAAATCCGTGTAGGGGAGGTTGGTTGGGATGATGGATGGGTCAAACAACACAAACAACACAGGACTTACACCCGGATACCGGGGATCGTGTTCCGTGTGTCACGTTTCCTTTCCCCGTTCTTCTTTTCCTAAACCCAGCCTCCGTGGGCCCATCACAGAATTTTCGGCGATCGTGTTCATTTCACGCCCGACTGACAGAAAGAATCGTGCTGTGATCACGAAATCATTGAAATACATTAGTTTAAAAAACGTGCTGATCATCATGAAAAAAACGAGATAAACGTGTCCATGTACACGAATCAATAGATTAAACATTACGTGACCATTTCACGAACTGCCGTAAGACTGTGTTGCATCTATTCATGTTAATGATCATTACCATTAATATCTTTAAAGTTGGTTGATCTACCCTCCTACCACTGGAGGGAGACAGAGGCCAGATCATAGCTGTCTTAACAACTACACCATTCAACGGCTTCCCTTAACCCCGTCACGTTTTGTTCTTCCTTTTCTTCATCATCCCTGTGATATGCAGATTAAATGGTGAACTGCTCAAGTCCCTTCTTTCTTCTTCTCCTCAGAAGCACCCCACTGCGGTTGGTTCTCAGATGTCAGATCTCACCCCCCTTGCCTTGTGAAGCGTTAATGGATCATTTCCACAGGGGGAGTCTTCACATCGTTAGGTTTGGAGAAGAAAGAAACAGTGAAGAGGTTGGAGCAGGGAGAGCAGCCTGTAGCTTGACCATTATCACAAAGTGAGTCTGACTAATACAAAAATACTTTCCCCTTTCCCCTCGCATTGGTGTCATTATGAAAGGTTGTACGCTGAAGGTGGAAAACATCGAGATAATAACATCGAGGCCAGCTCAATCAATTTCATGGTCTGTTTAATGGAAAAATGTCAGGTTGTCCTATTACTTTGTACAGTCAGTGTGTATGATGTGGCATAATAGATGGAGATAAAACAGTGGAAGGTTACATCATCGCTCCACATGTCTTATTAAATCCAAGAACTTTAAACACATTTGAATCTCAGCATAAAATAGTCTAAGAGTTACAAGTGCTCAGAGGGGATTTAGAAAAGTAAATAAAGGAGTAAAAAGTAAAAAACAATAATTTTTCAATAAAAATCAGAAATTGTACAGGTACTTCAATGCTAGATGAGGCAAAATGGCATACAAAGTGGCTTGAGTGATTTGGAGAGTTGTTCCATTGGTGGCTATAAAACCAAACATTTGTACTCTCTTGAATCTTTGTTACATAATTAAACCAACTAAAATAAGTGGGCTGCAGTTTCATCTTATCGTACTTATAGACTGTAGCGTGAGATCTCTGCATGACCTTGCACATACTTCCCTCTTATTCTCTCTGAGTGCTCACCTTCTGCTTTTTTACAAAGTGGAAAATAAAATAAAATGTGGGATAGGAGACACATGAAATATACTGTGACAGAGAGCGATTTGCTCTGGAATCGTCCATGTCCTGGTTATCTTCTGGCAACAGGCAGAGAGGAGCACTGAGCATGATGCTGTGGTTTTCTTTTTTTTTCTTTTTTTTTATCAATAGGGGGCAGTATGGTAACACAGTTTTAATATCCTTTGGACACAAGCTCTCCGGAGTACAAAGAGAGGAACATATTGTAAAATCATCTTGGAAGCCGAACAGTGGTGCCTATGAATTTCTTGAAACTCAATCTCTTTCTGAGTTTGAGTTTCTATCTCTGATACTTGTGTCGCCTTTTGCCTTCAAAGCTCATATTAAAACTATCTCAATACTGCAAAAACCTTCTCATTTTAGTGTAGATATTGATTTTATTTTGTGGTGGCTGTCTCTCCCTTGGTACTTGATTCTGTGATTGGAGTATAGACCTTGGAAATTTACTTTTAGATTCTGGTTGTAACCTTGTCCAAATACTCCCCAAGTGCATCAAGCAAACTTCTTCCTTGGGTTAGATTTAAAAGCAAAGAGTCAATACTTTATTCTGTACAAATAGTTTTTTTCTGGTTCCGTTTACTGTCTGTCTGATCACAAATATCCACCATCTATTGCGCACATGTTTTATAATTCCAGTGGAAAACCAAACAAATATTTGGTTGCAGTTCAATTTCTGATTGGCTGAGCCACACTTGAAGCCTTTTGTAAGACATTTTTTAACTTTAAAATGAATTTCTAATCATCAGCCTCATGAAAGTACTTAACATGGAACAAGCAAATTTCCATTTAAATCACTTCTCTGTTGTATAGCACCTCGGGTGAAGAATTGAAGTAAGGCCTAATCAGTATTGAGTGTGAGTTTACTTCAGGCATTAAACAAATTAAGATGTATGGTATCAGATCGCTTGGCTGAAACCAACCACTGTATAATAATGATTATTGCACAGCTAATTGTCCACCATTGTGCATATCATTATGGTAATGATACCTGCAAGGGCATTCTTTACTGTTATCCTGAGTTCACTGGAGATTAGGGAGAAAATCCTGCTCGTTATGGGAATTATTAGCATTTCTATAATACATGCTGAACAATGAAATTGTGTGGTCAAAATTACCACAAATCTACATTGTTGAGTTGCTAATGTAGCAGCAGTAGTTTCATGTTGAAATATCAAGGTATCTTCTGAACCAATTTCATGAAGATGAAGGAGTTGCAGCTGCAGATTTTTCATGCCGCACTGTAACTCTCCAGCTGTTTCTCATCTGCTCGCTCTGCCTTGTCGTCTTTTATAAGGAGTCGACTGGACTCCTTCACAGCCCTGGAAATGTGAGACACGGTGTCTTGATTGGTTTCAGAGTTTCGGGGGCTGTTTCTGGAGTATAATCTCATTACTTCATAGCTGTGGCAATGTTAGTCCGTCGGCCGGTTCACCCACTTTGGTCTTGACTGAAATACACATACAACTATCGAATGTATTGCCTTGAAATTTTGTGCAGCTATCCATGGTGCCCAGAAGCAGAATCTTATAGACTTTGGTGATCCTCTGACTTTCCTCTAGCACATTACATTACATTTAACTATTGGATGGATTGCCATGAAATTTGGTTCACACACATTATTGTTCCCCACAGGATGAATTCTTATGACTTTGGTGATCCTTCCTTACCTTGCAAGGCAGCTGTTCAGACAGTTCTTGTCAGTAAGGTGTTTGTGTCTGAACTACCTGTTTACCAAACCAATCAGAGTCTGTTGAGGAGCTACAGTACTGGCAGCTATGGCCGTGTTTTAGGTGTGTGTGATGATGGCTGCGAAAGTTTGTTCAAAACAACAATGGCGGAAGTGATAGACAGATGGTTCATCTAATCACCTGCCAGGTATTTTTTTTGAAAGTGCCTGCCCTTTTCCAAACAGTTTGTCAAGTTTCTCAGCTTCTCAGATGGTTGTGCGCAATAAACTATCTGGCGCATCAGGTTAGATCCTTCCATCATCCAGTCCACTGCACAACTGATGACATTCCCATCAGCCTCAGCTGTACTAGCCTACTTCTCAAACTACGCAACGCACAAACATCCTCCCACATGCATTTAAAAAAAATAGATCAACTGGCATCTCAAGGTCTTGTTGCTACAGTTTAATAACCATGGCAACCTGTTGGCCATGTCTTTACTTCTTGGAAAAAAGTCACCTGGGGGAGGTTGCATCGAAGAGTGGGGCCATTGCGTAGGTGGAGGAAGAGGAGGCAGCGGAGGAGGAGGCACAAGACATTCCAACCATCACCTTTCTGAGGAAATAAAACACATAAAAGAGAAAGAATGAAAATTACAGGAGATTTCAGGCTTTTCTCCTCAGAGGCATAACGCAGTGAGAGACATATGAATGGCTGGTTTGTTAGGCTCACTTTATAATTAGACTTTGGGCTGCCACCATCATTTCTCATCTCTGTGGAAAGGAGAGCACCAGTCCTCATCAGAGCAACCTGCCTGGAAGGTGCTCATTAATGAAGACACACACACACACACACACACACACACACACACACACACACACACACACACACACACACACACACACACACACACACACACACACACACACACACACACACACTCACTCATGAGCCCTTTCTACTTTATTTACTCCAACAGCTCAAATAATTGTTTTTCTTCTCATTTTTAAATGACAGGTTTTTAACAGCTGTGCGATAACACGCCTGCCCCACCTATCTGAGCATGAAGACACACACACACACACACACACACACACACACGCTGGCAAGATGAAAGCTCAACATCTTAATGATCATGTTGAAGTCTGTTTGAATGATCCTATCATCCATTTCATTCCCTTCATCATCTTCAAATTCTCTGTAAAGATGATATACAAACACCAATCGTGTTTTATTATTTTAATGTTTATTTTTCAGGTATAGAAACACAGCATTGTACTCTTGGTGTATAAGGCCAGCTTCCTCCAGCTCCCGCAGGCTCTCCTCTCTTCACCTTCTACCAACCAGTGAAAATACTGTTGTCTACCCTTTTTGTAAAACATTGTTAACAGTATCATGCGGTTGCAACATATCGCCTTCCTGGGATTAGCAAGGGTGGATAGACTTTCTTTAAGCTATCCTTTCACCTGATTTAGGTGTTTAGTTACTATAGGGGCTAAAATACCTTGTTGCTGTAGTTATGCAAAAAAACTGTAGGGAAACTAAGGAAAAAGACAGAGTTTTCTTGTTATCATTGAGTACATTAGCAGGGTGGTTTTATAGACATTTACTCAACATTTACCAACATTTGTGCAGGAAATTGTTCTGTCAAATAGATACATAAACGTGTTGTCTGCATACAGTACATACATACATCTGCTACTAGACACAAGGTGGGTAAATTATTTATATATAAACTAAAGAGAAGTGTACCAAAACAGAACCCTTTGAGATATGAGATGATTTCTCTTGGACAAAAATAACACTGTACACAGTTGCAAATATAAGATTTACTATTGAATGAGTGATGATGACATTTGGAAAGTTTAGAAATGACAATATTATAGGTCATAAAACCATGCTGTAAGCCTATCCAGCACTGCAAGAATGTCTGCTAGATTTGCTTTGTCATAATGCAAACAAAAAGAGATTTTCTTTTTTTTCTTCTTTTAATTAGCACTGGATTGTTCAACAGATGGTACAAAATATAATACAAAGTCTAGAATCTGAGACCAGCTGAGTCTCTGTTTAATTATACTAGATGAGAGATGTATTTATATACATGTCATAATATTCATTTGTTTTTAAACTGCTAAGCTGTTTCTTCTTTTCTCTGTGCTTATTTAAATTTAATGAGTAATGGTATTTTGCTTGTATTCTTTTTTAGATGTTATTTTAAATGTTATAATATTACTGGAGCAGCCTTTCAGTGCAGTTTGTGGTACACAATCCCATTGTTTTATAATATTTAAAATCAACACATTTAGAGATGGTGGGTATATTTATCTATTTTAATGTGTATTTTATATTCCAAGATTAATCTGAAACACTGTCAGAATTAAAGGTCCAGCAGATTAGAAGCATTCATAATGTGGATATACTTGCACATTTTCCCATGCCTGTCAGTATAAATGCTAATAGAATATTGTACCTTGACATTTTGAATATTGCCTGCCCCTGTTTTTATGATCAAGCGGCTCATGTTAGGAGTAAAAGTCCTATTAGCATTCCTCACTGAAGCCAAGGAGTAGTGAGAGCTACAACCTTGGTTTGGATTGTGGATTAGAAAATAGATTTGCATATGTTTCCATTGATAAAAACACACACACACACACACACACACACACACACACACACACACACACACACACACACACACACACACACACACACACACACACACACAGTGATGATTTATTTGACTGCTGGAGTTACTTTGCAGATCCAGATTTTAGATACAAAATATATGATCAAAAAATAAAGATGATTGTATAGACTGAACTGCCCAACACTTAAAAACTAAATCTTGTTAAGTTATTTCCACTAGTGGTGCAGATCAGTTATGGATATAAGACGTGACATTCTCTACTGTCTCTTTAAATTTAATCATATGACATGCAGCCTCTCATAAGTCCACACATGAACAACAAACAGCTTTTTAGGTCCGTGTGAATAAAGATCAATGATTAGACATTATCACACAAGCTTAAATAGACATGTTTTATTAAAATTCAAGCACATTACAATTTTATTGATTTTGCCGAATCTAAACCATTATTTTACTGTCCCATAAGATGAGCTCCAGTATCCAATTACTGAACAAATTTCCAGCTCAGAAGACCAGCTGATGCCTCTAGTCATAAAACATACATGATCCAATGGTGGGAGTTTCCATTCCCAAAACATTGATCACCGTTAAAACATATGCCTTCATTATAAACATTTCTTTTATTAAAGGGATTTCAACTGTGCCAGACATGAAAGTGGAGAATTTATATATCATGTTTTTCATGTCGACATTCATGGCATTTTTCACTTTTTTCCCCTCTTTCAAAAGAAACTAAGCTCTTTGAAGTCTCTAAAGCTAATGAACAAACACATACTGTCCTCCCCCGAAAAATGCCACCATAAGTAGTAATAATTAGTTGTTTGTTCAAGCAGCAATTCCGAACCATGTTTATGTTATTAGTTGTGGCGTCCTCTAGTGGCTGTAGTAATTAGGATGGGCGCAAAGCAGGAAGTAAGGTGACAAAGTATAACAAACCAAGGGGGTAAGCTTCTCTCCATAACGCGTAGCTCCTATGGCGCCATTTTGATGCTACCAAGCACTCACCCCTCATTAGCATTCCATTGACTGCCATTCATTTTGGCATCACTTTGACAGCCAATAACTTTACATCTGAAGCGTTTAAAGACTATTTGTCCATTGTTTATTTCTAAAGAAACACAACAATGTATAAAAGGCTCCATTACCTTGTACCTCACGTTATGGCTCCATAGCAGATGTTTTTATAAAAATAGGCTAATGATTGTGTCATAACCACGCTACTTACTGTCGCATGGTAGAGGAATTACCGTATAGTCAGGAGAAGCTCGCAGGCAGTTTGGACTTACATTAGCTGTTTAGTTTAATTGCTAATGTTAACTAGCATTTTAGTTAGCAATAATTAACCTGTGCCTATGTTATCTCCTTACATATACCTACGTTCTCCGTCTCTGCAAGATTGGGAATGATTGAGATTTCTCCTGGCACAGCTACCAGAAGACTTACAACGTTCAGACACGTTGCTCACGTCACATCTACGTCATCAAGCTCAGTTTGCAGCTGTGCAGTAACGCTCAGCACTTACCGGAAAAGTGCTTCTAATAGACTTCACTGGTCTCCGTCCAGAGCAACGGCATCTGTTAGTCCATTTCTTTAACAGTCTATGTAACAAACACAGGGCTTTTGTGTCCTATTTGAAAATAAAAAAAAGGGTTTTTTTAACTTTACGGAAAAAAGGTACTATGTCAAGTTCTGCATAATAACCATAAGTGAAGTAATGTAAGAAATGTACTGATTTTAACCCAAACCACAATCTTTTTTTTGTCACATACAGCAAACATCTCCTCACTATCTGCTAGCTGCCTGTCCCCTGAACACACTGTAAAAAAACGTCTGCTCTATAGACAGCCCAGGCTCCACAAACGGCAAACAAAAACAAACTGTGCCAACCTGCACCACGAAACGTAACAAATAGTCTTCAGCGTTCCAGCCAATAACCGACAAGAAGGATTTGTGGGTGGGGGTTGGGGGGGTTAGTGCGCGGAAGCACGGAAGGGAGGGGGAGGGGACGGGATGAAGAGGAGAGAGGGGCGAGCTAGCCTCGTTTTGTTTGAAAATACTTCGAACGTCAACAAGAAGTGACGTCACCCAACATCGCTTAGAGCACCTTTAACTAAATAATTTTTGTGCCTAAACCTAACCAAACTGTGACTTTTTTTCAATGTTACTGGCATGTTTAAAACCGCGACGTTTAGATATGAGGACGGAAAATACTTCTGTGGGTCGTATTTCCTGCGACTGCTGGGGGCGCTAATTTATGAAACACTCCTATGGGTCCCATTAGAGGGTAGGAAAAACCCTATAAACAATATTGTTTACAAACAATAGACAGCCTATAAGGTCGTATAGGTTGGAGGACTTGTTGAACAAACTAAATCCAGTTCAGTCCAGACTTTAATGAGATATTCTGACATTTCTTTCACTAATATTGGTCAATCTCTAAAAATTCCCATAATGCAGTGTCAGCAGTAACAGCCTCTTTCGTTAGACCTTTCAAACTACACACCCACAGTTCATAGTGCAGGCTTTCTCTTAAAAAGCAATTATTCAAATGACGTCACTTGAGTCATTGAGTACCTTAGAAAAATAAGTGGAAATCCCCCTTTAAGCGTGATGTAGGCTACTTGTGTATCCTCACTGCAGCATCCTGTGAAAGGCTTCTTGCTCCTCTCTGTCTTTAAAGATGGTGGACCTCAATCAGTATTTGTGCCATGTGATGGACTAGAGAAAATAATACAATAAAATAGAGACCACTTGTTGCCAGAGAGAGAGAGACATGGGACTGAGTGTTAGCAGGGCTAACAGGGAGCTAATAGTACATGTGTTTTACGTGGCCTCATGGGTTGAAGACTTACCTGTGGTAATTGGGGAATCTCACACACACACACACACGCACACACACACACACACACACACACACACACACACACACACACACACACACACACACACACACACACACACACACACACACACACACACACACACACACACACGTAAATCCAGGTAAACACAACGATCCCTCACTGATTTACAAAGCAGGAGATGAAGGTAAAGATAAACAGCTATAATGAAAAAGTGAAGCTTAGACTAAAGAAGGACTTAATTCTTTGAGACAATGACAAATGTATTTGTATAGCACCGTTCAACAACAAGGCAATTCAAAGTTTCACATAAGACAACAACATAGAAAGCCAGAAAACAAGGCCACCGTGGAGCAGAGTATACAGGTCATCCCCACACAGCCTGTATCCAGGCTGTGCCATAATGTGTACATTAGAATTAAAAGACTCCGGCATTACTGTTTAATGGCGCTGAACCAAATTAAACATTTAAAAGGCTCCACCATCAAAGTGATGTAAAGGGAAATAAATATTAATGAATGAACCAGCACTTAGTTCAAAGGGTTGGAAGCTGGAAACATTAAAAGGGAGCAAGGGTGTGCATAAAGAAGGATGCTCAGTGGGAAGACCTAAAGAGGTTTAATTCCCCTGAGATTGCACGCACCCAAATGCATGAATTCATGTTACTGTGAAACATGTTGGTTTAAACTACATTTGTTGCAGTGCAGCAAACTGCATAAACTGTATATGTTCACAATCTGTTGAGGCATGAAGTCATTAATACATAAAAGTGCCTTGTCTTACATTTCTTTGAGTCAGCCTTTCTGTTGCAGAAACTACTCCACATTAGCAAATAACATGTACAGGCTTTCATCCATACTTAATCTATACTTTTATTGCATCCTGTATTTTATGGCCTGTCAATCCCATATGAGACTGCATTTCAATGTAGCCTGAGATGGTATGACAATAAATAAATAAATATATATTGAAGTCATTGCTATGTAACACAGACGGATTAGTTTATTGTTGTGTTTTATCATAATATCCTTCCACAAATCAGGTCTAACTCAGCAAAAGAGATGGCTCCCAAAGAGTTCTTGTAAACCCAATACTTGAATTTTATCAACTAGATTGTATATATGCAATGTGATGTTTTACTTTGCAATATACCACCTTGTCAGATTAAAATAAGTCATTTATTGGATGTATAATATGTTGTCAGTGTGTATTTGTATGTGGTCCAGGGTGTACAGGTCAGTAAACATGGTAAAATAATAGCAAGGTCAAAAACAATGGGCAACACCAGCGTCTTCTTGAAGAATCCCTTCTCCAGCATTTGTGGCAGCTTTAAGGATGCCATAGGCAAGGTATAGATGGCAAGTGTGAGGGTGTGAACTTGACCAAATGAGTGGAAGAGGTGATGACTAATGATTCATTTTTCTTGGCACCAGGCAAAAAGTTACATTTCTGTGTGCAAGCAGATTCTATGTTTCATGCAGGCAAAAATAGAGATATTCTCCTATGAGTCAGGAAAGAGTTTTTCAGTGACAGGGTGTCAGAAAGTCTCAGTTTGAACACTGTTATCATTGTTGCCTGGGTTAGGTAATCTAAACCTGATTAATTCCTGTCTATCATTTCAATCAGTTCTATAGTGGATTCATCTAAATGGAACAGCTTTGATCCAGTCCATTTATCAGGAAGTTGCTTTATTATATCAGCAAACTGAATCTACAATATGATTCAACATCTCACTCAGAGCACACCCAATTACACACTCTGAAGGAGTGGACATGTGTTTTTTGACGTTTTTTGACACAGGTCGACTAACAAAATTCATCACATTGATCCTTACGTTTTGGCATCGATACTGGTAGCCACATTTGAACATGTTTGCCAATGCATGATATGGTGCATTTGATAATGCTTCTCTGACCGCTGGTGCACGCCCACTGACAGCAAAATTAAAGGATTGTTTTAAAGTGAGCATTTAAAAAGAGCAAGTGTTTAAAGTAGAGCATATCAGGACAAATTAAGACGTTCCTTATTAAACAGCGTGTGCGTTGTCAGTGGACATTCAGCTGTGCTCCACATCAAAACAGCCTTGCATATATCTCAACTATTTTATCTGATTTAAATTTGCAAATCCCTTTTGGTAAAAGTTTAATTCATCCATTGCCTCAAAATTTCAGGCCCACATGAGTTAAATATATGCAAATGAACTCACAGTGACTTCCCGGTAACATGAACTCACAATGACCCCCTGCTGGACTTGTCCTCATGCTAACCCCATGTGAGGTGAACAGGAAAATAATCATCCCAGGTTGTATTCTCCAATGACCCTCTTTTTGCCTTCCATCTTAATTTGAGCGGAAAGCCCTCCTGTTTCTCTTTTCTGGGAGACATATGAAAAGGTCTGCCTCTTTAGGCGTGGATACTACATCCATAAAATAATTTATGCTTATTGGAGTTGATTATGTAAGAACAATGACAATTTTTGGAATACATTTCATTTGTGTTCTTGGACGTTAAGATTCTTTCCCTGAACTCTGATATATAGGTTTGTCATAATAACATAACTGGGAAGCTCATAGAGGTTTGAGCTTTTGCTGATTAATTCATTTTGAGATTCATTAAGATTTTTTTTTGCATTTATCTCAAGATAAACAGGCACACTGACCAGATGCAAAAAGATATTTTTTGAAGAATAGTTACAATGTTTTGACATTCATCTGAATGTCGAAATGTCGTAATATGTCATGATTGTACTTAATAGGCCTACATTGGTTTTAGGCTTTTTGCCCATGCACCTGATATCATGTTGGGATGTGCATACACTACCTTACATTATATATACCTTGATTTATTCAATGAAATGAGCCCCATTTGTACAGGACTGTCTCTGCCAGGTTTGAGCTTCATATTAGTCGATCAAACCTGAGATGCCAAATTATTTGGGGAAAGTGTCTCTATGTCTCCTAGAAATTACATTTACAGACTACAAATTTGTTTTGAAGAAAATAAAATAGCTGCTAAATTATGCTTATATGGTATGTATAATTCCCACTGTACACTACCTGCCCAACACCAAACAACAGACAGACAAAGTTAGCGACTAGCTGGTGAACATAGGTGAGCATTTAGCAGCTAAAGAGCCACATTTCTTTTTCAGAAGCTAGTGGACACCAGTGGAGAGTCAGTTAACATTTTGCTGATAATTTCGGTATGAATATTTTGCAACTTGGCAGATATGTTCATTCAAATCATTATATCATTAATGACAAAATTTAGGTGACATTACTTCTGACATTTCTTGACATGTATTTGCTGCTGCAAATTAGAATTACATAAACACAGTGTCTTAGGAGACAGGATTGGAATTATGTAGTGTTATAGTATTTTTGAAAATGTGGCATGTATGATGTATTCTGTTGTAGGAAAACATGCGGGAGGGGGGGGGGCAGAGGTGGAGAAGTGTGTAAGTGTGTGGGTGTTGTCATGACCTTGTGAACAGGCATTTGCTTTTGCTGTTAAAGCCACAAGTGTTGTCAGTGGACTTCAGGTTGAAGTTAAAGCCGTTTCATCTGCCAAGTATAATAAATATTTAATGACCTCGGGGGTATGATTAAAGCCCCAGCGGTTTCTTTACAGGCTTCTTGTGATCTAATAGATCTGTTGATGAAGATGACGAGGACCTCTTTTTTTTTTTTTTTTTTACAGTGTATTAGAGATTTTGGACATGTTGCACAAGATACAAATAGCTTACAATAATGAGACTTGTGATGTGGGGCTTTAAGACAAGTTATTACAGTGCAGATTACCAATATTACATTTTGCGTGATAAAATAAATTAGGTTTTGTGATTACAGGCACATTTCCCATGTTTGGCTGGTTGGCATAATCATCCCCAAGATCAGCGTTCTCTCTCCATCTCATTTTTATTCTCTCACTGTCCTTCTGTCTTCCTCACCAACTTGCTGTTGTCAGTGATTCGGATTTGGAAAATCTCTGCCAACTATCCAGCAAGTGAGCTCCAGCAAGCTTTCAATGTGACTAGTGTTTTAAATTGTCCATGATTTAAACTACTCCCTCTCTCTATCTCCATGGCCCCTGGGAAGAAGCCGTAGAGATGCTGTGTTATTCTAAAAAGCAACCGGGGAGTATTTGTGTTGAAGGAATCCGGGGAGTATTTGTGTTGAAGGAATTCTTTGCTGCCATTAAATCAAGCTTTATATTATGACGTAATTTCTAAAATGAACACACTCATCCTTGCTTTGCATGCTTTCTGTTGATGCATTCATGTTTTTGTATTGCCTGAATTCGAATTTAATACCATTTACACACTTTCAATCATATTTGACTGAAATGTTTGTGGGCAAGAATTTGTTATTGTATTCATGAGTGTTTGCCATCACCGCAATTCTTCCAATTATTTGATAGAACAATTGAAAACAGGAAAAGATGGAGAAATGACTCGCCTGGGATGAGTGCTCAATGAGAGAAAAAAAAGCAATCATGATATTGTGTTTGAAATCATTACCTGCCACCACCAGCACCATCATTAAAGTCAACATAAGAGGAGAGGAGAATAAAGAGCATGGGAAGGTCTCCCGCTTCTCAGAATATTAATGAACAGATGAGCACATCTGAATGAATAATGTGAGAAAGAGAAATGTGTGAAGCACCAACAGACTGCTCATGTGAAATGTGATGTGTAGGTTTGAACCTGTCATTGCTGTGAGAATGGATGGGATGGCGCAGAAAGCAGAATCAAGCTGTTGCACTGCTTCATTCACTTTGGTACAATGTGAGCGTTTTCTGGTTTGAATCTCTGCTCCTGGTGAAGGAGTGAACGCTCTCCCCACACTCTGATTACTATTAAGTTGCCTTGAGCAAGACACTAAAGGCCTGCTCGGTAGGGGGAAAAAAATGCTCCATGGCTGATAGTCCAAAATTAATGAAGCTTGACGAAAAAAAATGTCCTTGGAACATCATAAATGTGAATTTAAAGGGGGCGAAAATGTCCAAAATGTATAAGGGCAGCCTTTACTAATGTACCCTGATTTATTGAACAGTATGATCTCATCTTATTAAAATTCTGAATGTTTCCCATAAAGCATATTTAGAATAGCTGTGCTAAATGAAAAAAAGATGGTGCATTGCTTTAATGCTTTGCAGGGTAATGCAGGGTACTAGTTACTTTGCAATAAATAATAAGCAATAAAAAAAAAACGACGGAAAGGTGTATTAGTGTTCGTATGTCACAGCTGTAGATAATGCCTGCATGCCTGTTTATTCTTGTTTTCTGTTTTCCGTGCCTCATGCACCCTCCTCCTCTCTCTCTCTCTCTCTCTCTCTCTCTCTCTCTCTCTCTCTCTCTCTCTCTCTCTCTCTCTGCCTGCTTAATTTTGCCTACATGATCCCTTGCCAGCCCATCTGACCGTCGCCCCTCAGCCTGACCCCTTTTGGATAAGTGTGTCTGTTTACATCTGGCTGCCTGTGCCTGGTTTTGATTTTTTTAACGTTTTTGAACGTGAACTTTTACTCATCCTGTCTGTCTCTGAGTCGTGCACCTGGGTTCAAAACGTTTTTTTTTCTTAGTGATGTTGAGCTACAGGTGGTTCAGCCCACACTACACGACAAACCTGCACAACACTTCTGTATTCAACCTCTTGGTACGAGTGTTACCAGTGCCGATCCTGACCTCCCTGGGGCCCTAAGCAAAATTCTGCTAAGGGGCCCTCTACCTGACCCGTGATGCTGTGAGCTATGTAAACCATTGGCCACACAGTCACACCTGACACTTCAGTGCTCCCAATACAATCCTCCCTCCTTTAAACAAAACAGTCAAAGAATAAGTACAACAATATAGAACAGAATGAGGTTCAAACAAACAATATTTATTGAATAGAGTATTTTCTATAATATTAAGATAACAAGTGAATATTATTAAATAAGTGAATATTAACGTAAACATAAATAACAAGAAAATAATAAATTATAACCCTGAACTTTGGCTTTTGGGATTAACTTTGGTTCTCTCTACAGCCTGGGCATTTTTGGCATCAGTATGGGCACCACCAGACTATTTGGACTGTCTAGAATAAGTAGTAAATAGTACAATTTTTGTACAAGTGAACATGTAATTCCTGATATCAAAAATAGACATTGGTAGATAAAAATTAAATAAGTGGCCCTACTAGTAAAAATAATCAAGAATTGACATTGCAAATAGTAAAAAATCGAATTCTTGATATCAAAAATGCATGAACTGTGAATGAATAAAAGCTAAAATGGCTTGCCATAGCATGTTAAAGTTTTTATTTATTTATTATTATGCATGTTGAAGCAATTCTTGATTTATGGTTATTCTTTACTGAGGGATGTGCATCCATATTGATCAGTACGTCCAGCTAATCAACATTTTAAATTCAATATAGCCTATAAATCAATGTCAAATTGTCAATACATTGCTTTCCATCTTGCATAATTAGTGCAGTTGTTTACACAATGTCTGAGACTAGATAATCAGTATCTTAAAAGTATGTATAATGTGTACTTTGATGAGGAGTGCCATCATTCACGCCCATATATTGTAGCCTCCAGTCTGTCTGGTCTTCACATATATTTCTGCTTGAAAAATGCGCGTTTCAATTCGTGCACGCGCCTAACGCACGATAACACACCCGACGCGGTTATCTTTTCCGAGCTGCAGTAAACAAACACCGTTGCACTTTGTCGTTTATCAAACGTAATAAATAATAGTATTTTACTCTCACGTTTGTCAGGCACAAAGTCACAAAACACAGCCCTGGAAGTGACTGGCGTTAGCAGCTAGACACAGACCAAGACATGCACTGCCTGCCTGCCCACCTAGGTTAGCAAGACCGAAAAAAGCACAATAGAAATGCACATAAACATAACTTTACTTTGCTGACATCAAACTTGGAGAGGAGAGAACACAAGTTTACCTGATTGTTGTTCCCGCAATTCACTTTCATGGTGTTTTTTTTTTCCTCTTTTCGTGACCAGAAGGATAGTTTCGCTTAATTTTGTCATGGATGTTGTAAACATTAATTGACGCGCTATGACATGAGGGGGAGGCGGGGCCTCGAGTAATTTGCGGGGCCCTACGCAGCTTGCGTAGTGAGCGTATAGGGCGGATCGGCTCTGAGTGTTACGTCTAATGTCAGATGTCAGAGGTGCAAAGGGTGAACAGGAAAGGAAACAGGACTGTCCTCATAGGATCTCTGGTGTCTGAGGTATACATCTGCTGCCTGCCATACTGTAGCTGACCAGTCAGGTAGTCTGTGAATATTTAACTATAAAATGGCCGCATTTAGCCATGTTATGTGGCTTAATATCATCATACTTTAATTTAGTGATGTTAACCACTATGTTGGTAAATTCATTAAGTGATCCAGTTTAAATGTTGACAAAGTGAATTTAGATTATTTTGATGGTTGCATGTTCTTCAATGTATCATGCAGAATCAGAGCTAACATTCTGGTCTCTGCATGGTTGCACCCTGTACGAATTTTACTGTTTTTTTCCCAACAAACAGAGCTTGCTAAATCAGATAAAACATACTTGATTCAGTCTGGATATTTTCCCAGGTAAAAAATCTTTGCCTGTAGGGTATGGCATAGTTTCTGTGTCAGGGACTACGGGCGGAAAATAGCAATTGTGCTACAACCTGGTACAATGCATCTCTTGTTGTTCTTATACAAGGTTAATGTTAACTTGTTCATTGTCCCTGTTTAAATAAAAAATATATATATTTTGTATTTATACCCTCATATTTTAGAGTAAACACTAAAAATTAGTTAAGGCTCCCACTTGTGTCATCACTGTTCACGCTTCTCTTACATCAATACAATATAGTCCCATATGTGAAATAAATGTGGAGCTTGATGTGATGGCCTGAGGAGCACAGTTACTAAAAAATATGCTAATCTACTACAAACACTGCATAAAAGTAATTTCTTTCTAAATGAAAAAAATTGAGAATCACAAGCATGTGCACACCCACGCACACGCTAGGTCTACTCAGGAAGTCAGAAAATATACATACAGTAAACAAGTACACACATTATTCAATTCCCTCCCTCCCTGTTCTTTTTTTTTCATCTTCCTTCTTTTTTTTTTTTTATCGGTCACACCGATACTGTGCTCTATAAGTATAAGTATTGCCTAACGGTAACTTCTGCTCTCTGTGCCCTTTGGAAAACTGATGCAAAGCTTAATCAGCATCCCTTTGAGTTTAAAAGTTTCCCGGGATCTAATATCTACAATTCATTTTATCCATTCAACAGCAGGCCTGGGCTAAAGTTACAGCAGCAACCACCTTGCTGATGTACTTTTGGGAATTAATCATAGCCTTTTGTATAAATGAATCCTTATCAGCTGCAGGGGGGTGGAATTTTGTAACCGAACCTACAATGTAACCTGTGCTTTGGAAGCAACAAATAACAGGAAAAAAAGATATGTTGTCATTATAGTACCACACAGGCACACACCCCCTTAAATGATTAAAGAGTGGCTCTGTAGTGGCCGGGTTGGTTCAGTGGGTAGAGCAGGTGCACGTGTAATTAGAGGTTTATGCCTCGACGCAGAGGTCCAGGGTTTGAGTCCGACCTGTGACGATTTCCTGCATGTCTTCCCTTCCTCTCTCCCCTTTCTCACCTAGCTGTCCTGTCAAATAAAGGTGGAAAGGCCAAAAAAAAAAAAATCTTTAAAAAAAGATGACTTCCTCTGGATTTTATTTCACTAATCCAAAAAAGGAGAGGAAAAAGTGACCTTGCTGGTGGGTGCAACAATTAAAGACACTTAGTGCTACGAGTGGAGTTTATGTGTAGCCTAGGATGTTTGAATCAGTCGGTATGGAAGACAATATACTTTCCAGCAAAATTACTTAGAAACAAACTTGCTTTTTTAAATTATCTCATGCTCTGCAAAAAGAGGGAAAACTGCCAACTGTCTTCCTCCATTAATTTAATTTTGTCTCTTGATAGTGTTTTATTCAATTTGAGTCTCATAAAGCAGACACGTAAAAAGATTACCCAGCCATAACATTTCAGAGTAATGTAATAATTACACCCACCTGACACAATTGATCTTTTATGAGCTTCAAATGTATTGGTGAAATCAATTTCACATACTGTATAAATACCTTTGAAAAGTAAAAAAAACAAAACACTTTTAAACAATAAAGTGTATGATCTCCCTTAGACCAGGCCGAGGTGGTGTTGAAAAAAGCCCTTAGATTAACTAAATTGGCCTATTTCAACATGCTGAATGTGGTAGGCTATTAGTTTGTTTATTCGATCTACTGATCGTGCGTAGGGTTTAATTAAGCCTACAAAAGTGTTTGTTTTCATATACTGTTTATTTAGGCCTGTCATATATTGAAAAATCAATACAATTGCTGTTTTAAAAAATTGGAACATTATAACTTTCAAATATGTTTCTAATCTACTGAAAAAAGTTCAAGTTAATGTTTCTGTATAACGTTGAAAAAGCACTGATGACCCTGCTGACTAAGATAAGGAATGGAGCAGGCAGACAACTCAAATGCACATCATCATGTGATAGAGCCTACTCCAGTGGCTGTGATGTAAATCTAACGCACCTCAGCAGTAACGCGGAATGTTTAACCTGTCAGCGCCAGCGCATGCTGCTCACAGCTCATTTGCTAGCTAGCTAACTAACTAACTAACTAACTAACTAACTAACTAACTAACTAACTAACTAACTAATAACAAGGTTATTGGGTGTTTATCTTATCTCCTCAAACACGCGCTTCAAGTCGGAAGTTTGTCGGTTTGTTTTTGTTTTTCCAAAAACGGATTTATTCTTCACTAAATGGACACAGGAGTCACTAACTAACGTTAGCTACATCATTTCACCAAGTAAGTGTTTGCTGCTTTTGTTAACAGGTGTATGAGTTGTTGTTTTGGCGCAACTGGTGGTTGTGTGCTTGGTATTATCAGAAAGGTATGAGTTTCTGCTAAGGTAATTACCTCCGCCAAGGAGGTCATGTTTTCGGCTCGGTTTGTCTGTTTATTGGTATGGTTGGTTGGTTGTTTGCATACGTCTATCAGCAGGACTATGGAAACACTACAGGCCCAATTTTCATGAATCTTGGTGGAAGGGTGTAGCATGAGCCATGGAAGAACCCATCTAGCATACCTGTGGTTTTCCTACTATGACATTTCAAAAGTTCTCAAATAGTGACTCAAATAAATTTGCCTTTATTTTGGTGGTTGTTAGGCATGTTATGATGCGTTCATACTTTTCATGTTGTTAGTGGTAAATTATGACTCCATGTTTCAGTATTTTGAGTGTTATGAGCTGGTTTGGAGTAACTTTTTTTGTGGTTGTTTCCTGTTGGATCTATAAGTCTGTAGCAAAGGGTGACATTTTATATTGGCATGGGGGGGGGGGGGGGGGGGGGGTAAAACCTAACATGTTGTCATGCACACCTACCATTCACTTAATTATCTGGCTGTAGTATTGGCTTTATTGGAATCTCAGCCTAGCTTTGTCATATTTTCTTCACACACACATATTTAGCTAAGCATTGCGGTAATGTCAACTCATAAGCAACTGATTTATGTTACAGCTATCTTTACTGTTCATATCATAAGAAAGTACATACATGAACTGCTGAACTACTGCTGCTTTATGGTTTACACTCAGCCACACTCCAACCTTGAATTTTCTATTGATGTCCTAATGGTCATCTGTTGCTTATTAATGTTACATAACATTTCATAATTTGAAACGGTCTGCTCCAAGTCATTAATAATGACTTGCTTAGTGATTTATTATGCTTAACTTGATATTATCTGCTGCATAGACCCAACTGATTTAATCTGGCCAGACATTGTACGTTTTTATTAATCTTGTACATTGTGTTATCTGACTGCGTGCTTTAATGAGCCTTCTGCACGGCCTGAACCAGCAACTTTTATGCTCACACACTGTATAACACGACTCACTTTACTAGATATTTCCCACAATGATTGGGTCTGTATATGGTTGTGTTTTGGGGGAAGTGTATCATTGTCACTGTGTTGCTTTGCTGAACTTGGTTGAGAACATGTGACGAGTGATGAGGTCAGACCCTTAATCCCAAAAATCAATTCTTTTTTTTTTTCTACCTAATCCCACTAAGTGGTCTGATTTTAGAATAGGACAGTAATGAAAAATTATGATAACTGCATATCTTAAACATTACCATATAGCCTAGATGGTCACATCAATTTTGACAATCTTCTTAACATGAAAGCCAAGACAAATGATCACTCTGTAATGTGTCTGAACACTGTTCCAAATCTTGCGCAAAATCTAAAAAGTATCTCCTGTTTTCTACACAATTAAATGAAAAGGTTTCCATCCCCAAATTCAGAGCTCATTTAACCAAATTAGAGAACAAATTAGCCTACATTAGTAATGAAAAGTAACTGAGCATCCTGTAATTAAAACCAAGACAAACGGGCCTGTCAGTATTTGGCCATATTTAAGTTTTAATTCCTCCATTTATCAAATCCAACTCAGTTGATTACATGGATGTTTTAATGGCTGAATTAAGAAATGACTGGCTGTTTGAGCATGTTACCTGACTCCTGTGTGTCTTTAGTTTTTTGTGTTAGTTTTGTGGCACTTTCTTGTCTTGTTCATATACCAGACTTGCTGGCACGGCACTTTGCTGACCTAATTTCTGTCTTTCTTCACAGCAATTTATCTGTGTTTAAATGACTAACTGTCATCCCTGTGTTACTTATTGGTGTGCTCATATCAAATCAAATGTCTGTGTGCCAGATGTGGCGGCTAGAAAAATAGGCCTACTGCTTAGTTTTGATGAAATATGCAAATTCATCCCTCTACCACCTGCATATCATGAAGCAATTCAGGAACAATTGATTATAATACTCTTAACAGCTTAAATGTGATTGATAACCAGTTGTGTGAGTGTGGCAGTTATATATTTATGACTGTGAGTTTAATGGCCTGATAATACCAATGTATTTCTCTCTCTGTGGACCTGTGTAGTTGAGCTGTGTGTGTTTTCCTCTTGAACAGCGTGAGAGAAAAACAAATGGCATCAACAGCTCTCTTCCCTTAAGATTGTGTTGAATTCCCTGCACTCTGATTAGGCCGTGCTAGTTTGACTGGCCATTGCTCTCGCAAGACAATTGGCCCTAATAGGCTTTGCTAAATGGCCAGAACCCAGTCAGTCTGTCATAAAACAAACGAGTGGTAGAGAGAGCAAGAGAATGAACAAGTCTAGGTTAGAGTGAGGTACAGAAGAGCTGGAGAGAGCGAGTGAGTGAGTGCTTTCCTGCACTAAGTGGCTGTAAATGGCTGTGGAAAACAGTTAACGAGTCTGACCTGGCGGGGAACCAGAGGGTAGGCGGCTATCAGGGTGTGTGTGTGTGTGTGTGTGTGTGTGTGTGTTATTTGTCTCCAGTACCCAGCAGTCACAATAATAAACAGTTTCCCTGTTGAAGTCTCCACTGGGCCATAACAACCTTAATAATTGTTCCAGGGCAACCCTGTCAATGGTAAACTGGCTATATATCTGTGTGTCTTTATTATTAGGAGGACACACCCAAATGTCAGTTTACGCACTAACTACCTTCAAGTACACGGTGTTACAAAACCAGTTGTTACTGCCCCGGATTGCAATTAACTTTCAGCAGAACGAATGTGATTTGGAAGTGTAATATTGAACATGGAGTACAGAGCTGATTTTACACTTTACTTGCTACCTTCCACTCTGTTCAGCACATTCTGTTTTTTTTTTTTTTCATCACATTTTGTCTTGTTCTTCTGGGGAGATTCAGGCTCCCTTATGAAATAAATATCACTTTACAGTATTTATAACACTGTTTAATCTGGTAGCACCATCAACCTTTTCATTTCCTCTTGAAAACGTAATGCCAAAAGGCTATTTCACACCGGGGAATCAAATGTTTTATTTAATTTAAAGCTGAAATGAACATTTTCTCACATGTAAGGCTGTTAACTTTCAGTGATTTTGATTATTTAGCATGCTTTTCCTCTCATAGCATACAGTTGCCCTCAGGCTGTGTAGCACCTACATGTATGGACCATTTTCACTCCTGTAATATGTAGGCTTTTCATTCCTGCATTTTAGATGCTGATAACATGTCTCTAGGCAATCCAGTGACACCAAAGGTGGTTGATTGCTGCTAGGATGGAGATGCTGCATGCAATGGTGCATCTCTATGTTGAAAAATCATCACCTAAAGTTGAGCATTAATTATTCTCTATGATTGAGGATCCATTTTGTAAAAGTGTAGGCTAATTGATTTGTCAACGGACCGAGTTAATACATACCCTAGTGAATTGTGGATGTATTTTTCCCAACACTGTCTTTATTGTGTTTTTGTTTGTTCATTTAGAACAAAACACTTAAATTCGGACACTCTGCATACAATAAAAAGAATATCTGTTCTTAGTCGTACTCTTGATACAGTGACATTACGGTGTGATTTAACGGGTTTAAGTCCTGAACATCCATTTATACTGCTGGCCTATTGGTTTACATATGGTATTAAATTGCTCATATTATGCTTTTTGGCTTTTCCCCTTTCCTTAAAAAGTCCCCCCCAAAGGGACTTACCATCTTCCAGAGAAAACACTGTTCACAAACTGCTCCAAACAGCTCTGTTGTAGTCCAGCCTTTACTTCCGTGACGAATGTGCGTCACTTTGTAACACACGTTATAATGCTCGCCTAGCTACTACCATGGCACTCCCTCATGCTCTGCAGCTGACAAGTTAGCAGTACTTACTGCGCATGTGCAACTCCCAACACACTCTGTAGCTAAAACAGAGAGCTCAACACAGGGTGAATAGAGGAGCTGCATCAGTGTGCAGTACAACAAAAATATGGTGTTTTCTGAAAATTAATCCACATAAAACATATTCTGGTACAACCTCTAAATACAATTATGAACCTGAAAATGAGCATGATATGAGGACTTTAATGGTTAGGGTTTTGGCCAAAAGTGTAGTCTCCTCCCAGTCCTCTACAGAGATATCTAAAGTATCTTAAGATGATTCTTCCATGCAGGTAAATGAGACATATGAGAGAGTTTAACCTTACCTTAACAAGGTGTTTATTGCTGTAACCATGACGACGAAGGTTCCCTAACCTCAATGAAGTAGTGACTTTAACCCAAACCAATGTTTCCCTAATCCTAACCAAGCTTAAATGGCAACATTGTCAGATCATAAAAATGATTTGTAACGTTTTTTGGAGGCACTGAAATAACTATTGTTCTGTCGACAGTGGCGTTACATCAGAAAACACTTACGGTATGTGTCATTCCAGATGGTTTTCAGGAGACTTGTTGTTGGCTGTAGCGATACACAAATCTCACGATACGATATGATATTTTCAGCTCACGATACGATATATATCACGATATTCAGCCAACGATACGATTCGATACGATTCGATATAATTTGATACACTAACATCATTTTCTGAAAGATTTAAAGGGGACAGAGTGATTTTGGTGACATCTTGTGAGTGTTCCATTTAGTTGGATTTAATTAATTGAACTGAAAACTAAAAACATCAATTACACAATATATGTCTCTGAGTCTACAGCTTGCAAATGCTGGATAAAATGAATCAAAGATGTGTTGAGAAAATTATTTCCATTTATTGAAACAGTGCAAACTGTTGCTTACAAGCCTTTGAAAAGTAAATAAAGTGCAGTGTTACAATTAACAATGGAGAGTTAAAAAGGGCAGCAAGTGGCCTGTTCTGAACAGTTTCTTTGACAGCTTTTTTAGCTTGACGCTGAACATATGAGGTAGCCAGTCTAGCCACCAGGTAAGTAAACATAGTACCATGGCTTCTCCAAAACATCCAATAATTCAAGTCACTAAGAAGAACATTTAAACATTTAACTTAAAATGTACCCGTCTTAGCCGAGTAGTTTAAGGTCTGTAGGCCTACAAGTATGTGAGGTAGCCAGTCTAGTCAGCAGAAAATAAAAATTAATTGAGTGAATTAGCGTGGAATGTGGAATGGTCGGCATTTAACAGTCAAACTACCAGCAGTTAGTTGGATACAAATCACCTAATTTCTGTACCAGTCCGTGTTAACACCATGGATGTATTAAGAGAACGTTAACACAGCCCACCGGCGACAGAGCAGCTCTAGCTCGGAGGGCTAGCAGGCCTGGTAGCTGGACAGTCCGGTACACTGTTGTTCAGACATGTTTCCACAAAGACAAAACACAGCAGTCTCTTTCGTTTAAGTTGGATGTAGCTAGTCCAGTTTGTTGTCGGACACTTGGAAGCAGGATTGATGGGACAGGTGGCCAGCTAACGTTAGCTTCCCCTAGCCGGCTAGCAGCGTTGAGCGACACCGCTGGTTGAGATTCTGGTCTCCGTGCAGGCGAAGCTCACGTAGTGTGTCTAGTCCGTCTGTAATAACGTTCCCTGCATATTCACCGATCTGTACCAATGTATCTGTCAGTACCCAATTCGTGCTGACAGTATCCAGGTGGTACACATGTGCGGTATTTTGAACCATAGACAGTTTGACCTGACTGTAAACAGGAAGAGGTAGCGACCAAATCGCTCTTCCTGCAACGCAAACGGGGGTAAACACCAGCAAACACGGGGGATTTGAATGGGACTTATGTATTGATACTCGCGGCTTAAAAATCAATACTTTCTTGGGAAAAAAATTATCGATTTATATCGCAGAATCGATAAAATTGCCCAGCTCTACTGCCAGTATTATGTCATGACCTACAAATCCATACCAGGAGTTGTTAAATAGACAGTGAGGGTTTTTTAATTTAGGAATTTATTTTAAATGTGACACTAGAATACATTGACCGAACTTGGGTAATTACCCTTTGCTTGGGGGTTGCATGTAGGCTATAATTCATAATATTTATGCGAGTGGATGAACTGCCACCTCAAAACTCGGTCCCTAACCTAGAGATCCTCACCACTGGTTTCACACTGGCCTCATCACTGCTGATAGTAATGTGTGCATGTTTGTTTTTTTCTCCTGTTTGTGCACATTTGTGTGTCGTTTGACTGAATGACGTGGACTGATTTATTCATGCAAAAACACAGCTGAGTGTTTACTTACAGAATGCATTTGTGTGTGTGTGTGTGTGTGTGTGTGTGTGTGTGTGTTTGTCACTGTGTATTTACAAGAGGTGGGTAAACATATGCATGCCTGTTTTATTTACGATTTGACATTAATTGTGATGCTGATTTAGTTTTACAGCAGTAGACACAGACACACACACACACACACACACACACACATGCAGACGCACACAAACATGTACCAACAGCTGCATGGATATGCTACTTACAAGCCATTTGTGTCTGCCCTAGAAAACAATTAACCTTGAGCAGAACGAATGGAATTTGGAAGCGGAGTATAGTGAACGACGCATACCGAGTAGGGAGTTCCTGATGTTGCTCATTAGTGACGTGTAACACAGTACAGATATGGAACCGTGCCATACATTTGCATAAACATGAAGGCTTGTGCTGTTCAAGAAAATTGGCTGTGCTTCTATACTTATCCAATGTTTATGTATGAGTCACACACTGATGGATGGCCTCCATCAGTGTGTTTTGTTACTTATGAATCTATATAGCCTAGTACAATGGCTATACCTGCGTTTTGTTATTTGCATTTTAAAGCAAAATAGATGAATTTTCTGACGTGTGTGTCTGGTACTGTGTCGATCTTGTCGATGATTCAACAGATTACGGAATCATTTCAACTGGAAAGCGGGCTGTGATGGCGTTATCAAATTTAAAGAAAGGTTGTGTTACCTGGATGAATAGATGAGACATACTCCGGGAGATGAGAGGCTGGGTGGTTGCCTCATGTTCGCAATCTTTAAGCTAGTACCCAGGAGATACATGATGAAAATGACACACAGGCAGAAGGACAAAGTGGAGACAGGAGAGAATGTGGTGATCGGGGATAAAAGGGAGGAAGAACTGTATGACTGACTGACACAGACAAGGAGAGAACAGTTTGAACTGGTCTAAACAGGGTGCTCTGAATTTTGGGTGGATGCATGATCTTTTCTCTTAAGCGTGTTAAAATGAATGCAAATGCATGAAGGTTGCTTTGATTGGTCTCCTTGCCTGTCAAGTGAGAAAAACATCAAAACACAGCCACTAAAATCACAAGCAAGCCAAAATGTCTGCTGTGAGAAAGGTCTATCATGCCATACACTATCATCCCCCAACCCCTATTCATATACACATTCTTCTCTGTAATGATAATAAAATAATACTGATAAATAGTATAAAACTAGAGTTATTGATCTACCATATTAGTCAATTTGATCATTATATTGTGGATAAAGTATGTATACATTACATACTTATGAGGTCATAATGATTTAAAGTAGGTTATTGCATTATTGGGGTTTACTACATCTTTAACTGATTTAGTGGGATGATTTGTCACATTTCGAGCAAATATTAGATTATCTGGTAGTTTATAGTTGCTACATAGAATAGAATACACTTTACTGTCCCCAAGGGGAAATTTGGCTTAGGCATAGTGCTACAATCTGTTGCTCCACAACACAAACATGTAACAGAAAAAAACATTTTAAAATCAACATATTTAAACATATTTACATATTTAATGTAAGTTTACATGCACACCAATATTCCACTATTATTCCAAATACGACAATATTCCGAATTCGATACAGGTCATGTAAAGAAAACAACATATCTTGGTTGGATATTCAGAATAAGGTCTTTTTTCCGAATATAGCATTTTCCGATTAAGACGTGGGATATTCCGGTATTATTCGGGTTATAGAAGCATTCTTTGGACACGTACAGCGCATTCGAAATATGCGTCTCAATCAGGGTTTTCACTGCAGGCTTATGGTCAGCTCTGTGCATTGCTATGGTTTCTCTACACAAACCAATCAGCCAACAGTTCGCAAGGCTACAGACTTGATAAGGAGAAACACAGCTACTTTTTAACATTATCAAAGACTTGGATAGGTTTTTGGATATGCGCAAACATTGCCGACCTTTTCAAGAAGCTGGTTGAAGGAATGAAAGAGGGACGCTGTGTTTGCACGGTCCAACAAGACCGTCACCACTGTTAAACTTTGAAAAAAATCCTGTTTTGCATGGCTACATGTAAGCGGGAATATTAGTGGAATACTAACTTTCATTAGTCATGTGACAGCTCAGTTGGAATATCGTCTTTTTCGGAATAAGGGCAAAAACCATAATATTATGTGCATGTAAATGTAATGATTGTTTTTTTTTATAGCCTTAATCCTCTCCAACAAGCTTAGTCACTTTCAGGGAGCAGATAAAAGCTGCATGCAGTTGACTGCGTACTATAGCCCGACCGATATATTGGCGGGCCGATATTAGACATTTTTCAAACTATCGGTATCGGCATTTATAATGGCCGATAAATGAATATTTAAAAAATAAAATAAAGGGAGGAAACCCCCTTCAATCATGTTGTGAGTTTTGGCGTTGCATGGTTTGTCCACCAGAGGGCGCTCTACAACATCCCTGTTGACAACACTCGTGTTTAACCCTTTCATATCTTAAGTTTGTATTTTTATACATTTTATTTATCAGAACTTTAATATATTTTGATGTTCCTCTGATCTGTTGTGACAATAAAACAACTTTATTTTTAAACTGCATTATCATATTATTTTAGTGACTTATAACTAACTAAAAATAACTAATGTTAGGGAAATCTGTTTGTTTTGTTACGTGTTTCTGGATAAAAAAAAATATCTATCTATCTATCTATCTATCTATCTAGGATTTTTTAATCGCCAAATATTTGTATCGATATCGGCCTTAAAAATCCTTTATTGGTTGGGCTCTACTACGTACTTTTGTTCTTTTTCTGCAAACACGTCAGGCATCAGTGAATGTGTAGGTGAATTTAAGCACCTGAATCAGATTACCATTCAGCGGCAGTTGTGACTGAAGTGTTCTGGAGTGAGCATAGTTATCTCAACATTATATTAACCTCATATTAAATTACTAGAACTGCTGCATTATTGATAGTTGTGTGAAATGAAAGTTCTTTTCTTAGTTGGCTAAAGTCAATCATGTGAGCATTTGTTAAGCAAAACCCTGACATTGGAAATAACAAATTGATTGTTTTCAGTAATAAGCAGTAATTACTGAGCTATGGTAAATTATTATGTTTATTAGAAAGGCAATCTCTAAATCCAAATTACTATCATGCTTGCCAAGAGGGGAAATACACGTGCTAACCCTAAGATAATGTTTTCCAGTACATGGCCACCCACATTCATTTAAGAATGCCTCTTCTAACAGGCTCTGAGTCAGGTGTTGGAAGTTAGATGGTTTATTGTTAAGAATTCTTTAGGTGGTGCTATCAGTTTATCAGTGAGGGGGAGGTTTAAAGATTTTGTGCGTGTTAAATGATGGTTGGCAAAGTTATGTTCGGAGCGAGCTACATCATTACTTGTCTTTGTCTTTACAGTTGACTTGTTCATATTGAGAAATGTGATACTGAAGAGCAGACTGCAATTTTGAACATTGAATGCTACTTTATACTCTGATCAATCAATCCCTTGTGTGCTATGTCAACCCAAAGTCTAAGGTTTAATCTGCACGTGCACCGCCAAATCCACCATGACTGACATTTTAAATATTATAGGCTAACTTTATAGGATGATAAAACATTAGCTTTGGGTTGAGTTTGGGTTTAAAAGTTTTATAAGCATTCAGCTCTTCGCTGCCTGGCTGATAGGCCTGAATAAATCGCTAGCCTTTGAGATTTGCTTAAATATAAAGTGCGTTAAAAATAAAATGTAGGCTATTATTATTATATTAGGGTGAGTTGGGCAACACAGTAGGGGTCGTTGATATACTGTATTTATTGTAATATAGTACAACCCCAAATCAGAAAAAGTTGGGACAGTATGGAAAACACAAATAAAAAAAGAAAGTAGTGATTTCTAAATGTACTTTGACTTATTTCATTGCAGACAATACAACAGCACATAATTTAATGTGTTCCTCATGATTTATTGTTTTTGTTTCAAAAAAAACAAAATTCCTATTTTGGTTCTTGCAACACATTTCAAAAAAAGTTGGAACAGTAAAGCATTTACCACTTTGTAATGTTGCCATTCCTTTTCACAACAAGTAAAAGATGTTTAGGGACTGAAGACACCAAGTGATGAAGTGTTTCAGGTGTAATTGTGTCCCATTCTTGCTGCAAACAAGTCTTAAGGTGGGCAACAGTACGGGGCCTTCGTTGTCGCATTTTGCGCTTCAAAATGTGCCACACATTCTCTATTGGAGACAGGTCGGGACTGCAGGCAGGCCAGTCAAGTACCTGCATCCTCTTCCTCCGCTGCCAGGACTTTGTAATGTGTGCAGAATGTGGTTTTGCATTATCTTGTTGAAATTGCATGGACGTCCCTGGAAAAGATGTCTTCTTGAAGGCAGCATATTGTGCTCCAAAATCTCTATGTACTTTTCAGCATTAATGGTGCCATCACAGAAGTCCAAGTTACCTTTGCCAAGGGCACCGACACAACCCCATACCATGACAGACCCTGGCTTTTGGACTTGTTGCTGCTAACAGTCTGGATGATCCTTTTCTTCTTTGGAGCACACAGCGTCCATTTCTCCCAAAAAATACCTGAAATACTGATTCATCTGACCACAGTACACGTTTCCACTGTGTGATGGTCCATCCCAGATGCCTCCAAGCCCAGAGAAGTCGATGGCGCTTCTGGACACTGTTAACATAGGGCTTCCTTTTGGCACAGTACAGTTTTAACTGCCATTTGTGGCTGTAACTACGTATTGTGTGTAGTCCTGAGCCCATGTGGTGATATCGCTTATAGATGAATGACGATTCTTGATGCAGTGCCGCCTGAGGGATCGGAGATCACGGGTGTCCAGCTTAGGCTTGCGCCCTTGTCCTTTACGCACTGAAATTCCTCCTCATTCCTTGAATCTTTTAATTATGTTATGCACTGTTGAAGGTGAAATAAGCTATGTCTTCCTGTCTTTCTTTGAGGAACATTGTTTTTAAACATTTCAATAATTTTCTCACGTATTTGTTGGCAAACTGGTGATCCTCGGCCCATCTTTGCTCCTAAAGGACTAGACCTTTCTTGGATGCTAAATTGCTCCTGTCCCAACCTTTTTTTAAATGTGTTGCAGGTCTGAATGACAGGAAAGGATGTATATTTACAAATTAAATTAGGTTAACCAGACAAAACATGAAATATTTTGTGTTCACATTGTCTGCAATGAAATACAAGTCAAAGTACATTTAGAAATCACTACTTTCTTTTTTTATTTGTTTTTTTCATACTGTCCCAACTTTTTCTGATTTGGGGTTGTATAATTTCTGTAAGTAATTTGAGAAACCATTTATAGATAAAATAATGAGATGGCAATCTATTGCAATTGTTTGGTTAATAGCTGACCAATGTGGGGCAACATTTTGCGAAGATTTTGCACTGATTTGACTAGCCTATGCAAAGGTACTGAGGCTCCTTTCTTAAACAAATAACTTTATTAAAGAATATTTAGAATATAAGCCTATTAACAGTAGTATACAATGTATTACATTGTCAACAAATTCTAGAAATGAACACTGAGAAAATGAAGAATAAATAAAAATAAAATAAATGGGCCTAGCTATAAACATCAGTTCTGTTCAGTATCAGTCAATTGCTAAGTCACATTTCTATTTTACATCTGACAACATAAGTATGTGATAGGCCAATATCACCAATAAATACGGTAACCAGTGGCTCCTCCTCTTCCCTCGTTGACCCATCCACACAACAATACTGCAGAAAATTACAGATTAAATGTCTAGATGGTCATTGATTGAACTGTGTGAATGACGTTGTGTTAAAGGACAGGACGATGTGATGTATCACTGTGTGCAAACTGTGCTGTTGTCTACCACAACCATCAGTCAAGATTTTAATAATTGACCCTTCCATCCATCTGGCATTTCATAACATCCACATGTCACACCGACCCCATACTCATTTTCTAATGAAGTGACCTGGGGCCAAACCACAAGAGCTGGCTTCTGTTGCATTATGGTCTCAGAAGGAGTCGATTTGACGTTGTTTTCACAGCACTTCCACAGGTTTGAACATGTCCAAAACTGTTCATTATGGACATTTGTTTCCATTAATTGATTAGGTTGAATATTATTCTTACTGCCATGCTTTGCTTGCTGAGAGTTGCCAGGTTACCAGACAGACATTGCTTATGCACTGCTGATTGAATTTGCTGCGACTTTGTGGGGATGAGAGAGTCTTGGCTTCTGTACTGCAAGTGCAGGGAAAGTGCAAAAGTTAATTAAAAGGAGTACTGTGTGTGGGTGTGTGTGTGTGTGTGCTGTATATTCAGAATGGATAATCGCAGTATAAGAGTCTCAAGTAGTACATTTCCTATATTCTGTTCTGTAATATGTAAAACGTAAAGCAGCTGAAAATACTGAAATTCACTTTCACTGTATTGTACCTTCTTTCTTAGGTCTCTACATGATTCACTGTGATGTGACAAAAATATTCTACCAAAATATTAAACACTGACCCCCTACTGGCTTTGAAAGCAGCTCTGAAAAGTTGGTAGCTCATTTCTTCATGGTTGATGACAGCTGGAGTCAGCCTGGATTTAGAGGGGTTACTGCTGATTTAAACAGCAACCCAGATTCAAGGCATAAATGTCCACAGAAACCTTTCAAACTCCCCCTGGAGCATAATCTGCCACTCTATCAATTTTTATGCTTAATATACTGTAAATGGATATAGCTGTTTGTGTCCTGCATTCTATATTCCCGTGTACCATTTTTGTCGTTTTAGTCTCAGTTTTTGATCAGCTGCTGCTGAGAAGTGGTGTCAGTGAGAAATGGATGGCATGCTGTTTGTAAGTGGCCAGTAAAACATCAGTGGTAAACCAATAACTTCTTCCTGCTTCGCCTGTTTATCTTATTTCAGACATAGGGCTGTATATGAGGAAAATATCTAATTGCGATTATTTTGACTGATGATTAACAATATTGAAGGGAATGATCATGTTTGTATCGTTATTCTCATTTTCATTGACTAATATTAAATCTTAAAAAAATAAAATTATTATTGTGTGATTTTTGTGAGGATCTGTACCAAACAAAGATGTTTTCTGTAGTCTATAGGATTTTGCCTTTAACAAATATTGCACCCCTCTGTGATTTGGATATTGCACTAGTCCATATTGCGATTTCGATAAAATTGCGATTTTAATTGTGCAGCCCTATTCAGACATACTATACCAACCTGACTTTATCCATACATTAGCATTTGCCCGCAGCTTTTTCATTGTATACGAGCCTGTGGCGTGAGCTCTGCACGTTCTCCGTCTCACCCTTCCCTTCCTCCTACCGCTCTCCACTGTATCAGAGGCGAGTCATGCTCCCTGCTATGTACCGTGTGTGGAATCTCGTCACTCACCCAGACCTCGGACACCTCCTGACAAGGTCACAGAGGTCTGCCAATCTGAGATTAAAATGGCTCCATCCAGCCAGAGAGTTCCCCCTCTGGGCTGCCATTATCATAGCAGATCGCCATGCCAAAAAGCTCAAATGGATGTTGTGCACAGGCTGTGACCTTCCAACAGACTGCTGTCATTTTCAGATCTCTCTTTCTTGTGAGATGACGATGGTCGGTGGTTGTGTCCCCCTCTTTTCTTTTAGGTAGAATGTGGAATGATGCTGTCACACAAACACAGCTGTCGAAACTGGCACACAACCCTTGATACAGTGCCCACTGCCTAGTGGTGCGCACGTTTGCTTATGTGAGTTTTGTTTGACTCATGGTACGCTGTGGGAGAAAGAGGGCAGTCTGGCTTGGGGACCTCAGAGCACTCTCATCCATCCATTATTTCTGTCTTGAGGTTAAAAATGGAGTTTGTTTGGCATCAAACATTTTTTTCTTTGTAGATAAGGAAAAGAGAAATATCCCATACACTGCAGTGCCATTTCATCTCCTCATAAGCAATGATGGACATTATATGCTGCGACTTATCACCACCTTCCCTTTTACTGCTGTTTTACTTTGTGTGTTTATTGAAATGGAAGAGGAAAGATAAGAAGTGATGGCAGCTCTTGATGATAGCACACATGCAGCCGTTGAGTCAGGTTGGAAAATATCAGGCTTTCTTGTTAGAATAGTTCAAGTGCAATAACGCTATACATTACTTTGAAAGTTCCAGTTCACTTTCCTATTTTAAAATGGAACAATCTCACTTGCAGCCATAAAACAATCCAACAGAGAATTTCTGTAAAAGTATGCCTGGTGTCATCCACTTTAAAATGCAACGTAAATGCCTACTGAGGTATGCAAGCAAACAAAACTCGCCCAGTTTGTCTCCAGTAAGCGCACTAATTACTGTGATTATACTAATGTATCTTAATGGGGTTATGATTTATTGATATTTAAATGTGACACAAAGCCCCTTTGAAGTCATACACCATTTATCTGGATAAATTCATTCTTTCATTAGCTTACGAATGCGTGGTTAGAAAGCTTGTAGTAGTTTACCTCAGTATAGTTCACCTCAGTATGCCTAGTTGTTTTGCAGTAACAGTTTTTGCTATTGCGCAATAGCCTCTTTTCATGGCAGACCATATAGAGAGGCAAAGGCCCTCCCCTTCTGGTGGACCGCCATGGGACCTTAATTCGATTGTGAATGGGGAAAGACAAATCATTTTTTGATTCCGTTTGAATTGAGCCATAAATTACACATGCTGAACGTCAGTTTAAAAGATAATTTTGTAAGTCAAAGTCTCAGTTTATTGTCAAACTGTTATAATATTCAAAGACTTCAAAGTCGCATGGATGACGTCTCACTGAAGCTACGGTGTCTGTGTGTATCGTACCAGGATGTAATGTTACTCACATGAGCGGATCTCGCTTGTTCTTTTGCTTATCTGCTGATAACACTTCACCGGATAAAACACATCAGGTAAGATAACGTTACATGTGTTGTGGAACAGTGCTAAGCCAGCTAGCGAGCAAGCCGAGCATCAAGCAAGGTGACGTAAATTGCGCGAGACGAGATATGTAGTTCACTGAGCGGTTTCACACAAAACTGAGAGGTCATACGACAAACCTACGATAAACTGAGACTTTCTTCTCTGGAAAAATATCTTTTAAATTGACGTATACACATCATATTTGTAAACCATGGCTCAATTTAAATGGGATCAAAAAACAATTTGTCTCTCCCCGTTCACTACCATGTATATTTTTTCCGAAAGGGGAGGGACTTCTCTCTATAGGCTTGTCTTGTAGGGGTAGGGGAAAATAGATTAATACAAGACTTGTCTAACTTTTACAATTCTGAACTGTTTTACAAAATAAAATCTATTTTTGCATGGTTTGCATGGTTTATGGTTTCACATCACAAGGGCACAATGATGATGATCAATCCGTTGATCTTTAATAGGATTGGATAGTTTGGATGCATTTTGGATTTAATAACATTGCAAGATGAAGGTGAAGTATTTTGTGAATATAGTGCAAACAAAGTGAGACATCAAACTCCAGCACTAGCAAATTAACGCACGCTGCACTTCATTACAAAACTTCAGCCAACTCTGATCGGCCGCAGAAAATAACGTATTCATAATCTAGCCTGTTTCATTTCAAAAGACCTGCCCCCGTAAAGCATTGTTGATAACAAGGTGTTTTCCTTGTACTAGCGTTGCAGTTGATGTTGAATGCCGCTCTGTTAATTAAAGCCCCAGTGTGTAACATTTGTAGTTGTTTATTATCAAAATCTGTATTGCCCTTCACAAACTTGTCCTTTTTTATGAATATTGACCACAACCATCAATTCCAAGTATTCCTATTGGCTTGAAATTTTACATTTGCGCTTACATGAACTGGGGTAGACGCTCCATAGCCATGCGCCATCTTGAAATACGGTAGCCCGTAAGGACATACAGGCGATACTGCTCCGCATTTTGCGCTTTTCACTCAGTGGCACTGACTGTGACGTATGCCAGGGGAGGGAGGGGGAGAAGGCTGCGACTCACCGCCGTCAGATTTGAAAGCCTGTTGCGTCTATTATCGAGGACATGTAACTGAGTCGCCGAGGAAATTAAAATGACACCGCGACAGGCAAAGCAACGCGACCAAAGTGAAATTCAGTTGGTTGTCATATACAATTTCACCGATAGATGGGAGCAATTCTTACACACTGGGGCTTTAAGTAATGTTGTTGCAGCATCTTCTTTTGCAGTGGTTTAATGGCACCCAACTGTAGAATTGCCACCACCAGCTGTTAAACTCCTAATATTCACATACCAGTAGTGGATGGAAAATCTGCATTAATTCGCATTTTCTTTTGCAGATTTTCTGGAAACTTGATTAAAATTTGTGCTACATATGGACAAAAACTTGATTAAAGACAAGCTTGTATTTCTACAGAAGAACCTAGACATTCAGTTAGGGGTGTAGTAAGTAAAACACTTTTGTTTTCTTAATCTCACACAGGCAGGAAACTGTAATATGTTTCCAAAAGCCGCATTCTCACACATAACTTTCTCCGCTTTTGAGAGACCTTCATCTAGACCAGTTCATTCAACTGCTAGTTGTGCTTCATATTACAATAAAGTGGACTAAAACATGAGTGAATGGTTTGGCACACAGTGCATGGGATAAGAGCCTGCAAAGAGCTCTCAGCACTTTACTGACCTCACATTTGAAACTAATTTTCTCACCACTCAAAAGTGAGTCAAACAAACAGCAGGTAAAACACCCATACACACAGCCATATTTTACAACTTTAGGAAATGCTCTTGGACATTCTCGGGTGTTGATTTTACATTACCTTGACAAAGTCGTTATGACTGTAAGCAAAACCTCAATTTTACACATGTCTTATCCAATGAACCAGAACAGGAGTGATTTCTGACACCAAGGGGATACTTCTATTACATCTGCTGTGTTTCATCACATATAAACTGATGTACTGACATGAAACGTCAATCTTTCACTGCTTTCTTATCTTTCCTTTTCATTAAATTTGTAGCCTCTCTGCCAACTACCCCTTCTCCCTTTCTTCTTCACCGCAGCTTGTTCCATATTTAGACAGCATTAGATCTGAATTGATGAGAGTTTGTGTGTGTTTGTCTACCCTAGAGCAACATGGGGCCTAGTGGGGGCCAGGGACATGGGTATGGGGAGATTATGGGGAACGTGTGTGTGTGTGTGTGTGTGTCTGTCAGGAGAGTTGCTAAGACTCAGACAGCATGTACCCAGGGAGTAAGGAGGACTGGGATGTATTTGTTTGGAGATGATTGCGCGCACACATACACGCACACACACACAGACGCACGCACATGATGCGTCTAATTGGCAGAAGACAGCTGCTGCCAACCAGAAAACCCATGTGAAAGTACTCATCGTGCTTTGGGCCCACAGGCAGCCACGCCACACTTAACAATTTACCCTCATCGTAATGAGTGTGCAGCAAATTCATTTCCCATCTACAGCGTTTTATTTACAGGCCATAGCCACACAAGTGCTAACAACCTTTGATTAAATCTTCTCATCATAGTTGTGGAATATTGTCTTTGATATAAGATTCGTTAGACTGGTATCAAGTTGACAGACTTGGTTCCTCAGCAGAGCGGAGTCTAAAAGATTATAGTTTACTGCTATGGGTCGTTTGTTTCTATTTCATTGGAATAAAAGTTGTTTTTCAAGCATGCATGGCTGTAACAGTTAGCCTTATAGTATACAGTACATTGTCAGTGAAGGCACTTGCTGTGTCAGTGAAGGCACTTGCTGTGTCCTCTAAGAGGACCTTGATAGCCAGATTATTTTTTGGAAAATTGTGTTGACGTCATAATCTCAACAATTAAGATTGCAGAACACTTAAAGGGATACTTCACCGCTGGAAAGCCTAATATATCTTTAAATTGGGTCACCTATGTAGCAGAAATGTGAAAAAAAAAATTTAATTGTTGCCTTCTAGGCCGAGAAAAGCCAGAAAATGTGTTTTTGGCTCATATGGATGAAAGACACCAAATCCCAGAATGCACTTCGCTTCGCTGCTTTGAGTCCACTCCCAAGCCACGCCTACCGCTTGACAGACAGACAGTGAGGCATTCGACTCAACTCAATGTGTTTTATTGTTATTTCAACCATATACACAAAACAACGTTTCATCGTGGCTCGAGTCAATTTAAAATATATAAATACACATTTAAAATATATAAAAACTACATTATATAATAACGACATACGAAACAGGCTACATTTACCGTGCACACGTACATTATAGGCTCCGTAAAGTTCAGCTAAGCATACCAGCATTAGGCTTGGTGGGCTGTAAACACCGAGTATAAACACAGCCGTGAATTAGCGTGGGATGTCGAATGGTCGCCATGTAACAGTCACAAACTCCAGCGGTTAGCAGTTAGTTGGATACAAATCACCCCATTTCTGCACCAGTCCGTGTTAACACAGCTCACCTTCATACAGAGCATCTCTAGCTCGGATTGTCGGAAGGCTAGCAGGCCTGGTAGCTGGACAGTCCGGTTCACTGTTGTTCAGCCATGTTTCCCACGAAAGCACAAAACACAGCAGTTTCTGAACTCGCGTTGGGAGCATCGTTGAAGTTGGATGTAGTCCAGTTTGTTGTTAAATGAACGGACACTTGCAAGCAGGATTGATGGGACAGGTAGCCGGCTAGCGTTAGCTCGCTCTGGATGTGCCTTTCCCCCGGCTAGCGCTAGCTTCCCACCTAGCCGACGAAGATGTCCCCTACCCGGCTACGAGCGAGTCCGCCGGTCCCCGTGCTGGTCTCGGTGCAGGCGAAGCTCTCGTAGTGGGCCGATTATTCCGTCTGTAATAACGTTTCCTGCATATTCTCTGCTGTGTAGCGATGTATCCCGGTGGTACACGTGCGGTAGTTTGAATGCACATCATTGTTGTAAAAGTTTGCTGCTGAGAAGTTCTCTTAATACATCCATGAGAGAGAGCCATAGACAGTAAAAGAAGCTCGGATTGTCGGAGGGCTAGCAGGCCTGGTAGCTGGACAGTCCGGTTCACTGTTGAGCAAAAAACACAGTCTCTGAACTCGCGTTGGGAGCATCGTTGAAGTTGGATGTAGTCCAGTTTGTTGTTAAATGAACGGACACTTGCAAGCAGGATTGATGGGACAGGTAGCCGGCTAGCGTTAGCTCGCTCTGGATGTGCCTTTCCCCCGGCTAGCGCTAGCTTCCCACCTAGCCGACGAAGATGTCCCCTACCCGGCTACGAGCGAGTCCGCCGGTCCCCGTGCTGGTCTCGGTGCAGGCGAAGCTCTCGTAGTGGGCCGATTATTCCGTCTGTAATAACGTTTCCTGCATATTCTCTGCCGTGTAGCGATGTATCCCGGTGGTACACGTGCGGTAGTTTGAATGCACATAATTGTTGTAAAAGTTTGCTGCTGAGAAGATAGAGCAGAGCCCTGTTTAGCGAGGATTCAAGATGGCTGACATTTCGTTTTTTTCCGGCCGAGATCGGCTAGCTTCGGGCGATGGGCGGGTTTAAAACATGCGGAAGTAGGTCCTACTACTGGTTGTAGTCTTTTGCTCTGGCCAAAAAATCTTCCGATGACGCAAAAATCGTCATTTTGCGTCATCGGAAGATTTTTTCCGGACCCCCCAATGCAGATATCTCCTGTCTCAGGGGGATATGAGGGAGGGACGCACGGTCATTCAACACCATGGGTTTCTACTGATACAAAGCCGAATGTTAAATCGGTGAAGTATCCCTTTAACAGAGATCTCTCTCTCTCTATATATATATATATATATATATATATATATATATATATATATATATATATATATATATATATATATATATATATATAGATAGATAGATAGATAGATAGATAGATAGATAGATAGATAGATATTTTAGGGCTCTCTGAGAGAGAGAGAGATATAGATAGATAGTAGGGCTGGGCGATATGGCTGAAAACTGTATCACGATATAAGTGTTTCATATCAGTCGATATCGATAATTATTGATATTTTTTATGACCTATTTAAAATAAGGACCAGGAGAAAAAAATGTATTCAATTTAAACGTTTTTATTTTAAGCTTAACCTTCCTCCGATTATAATCCTCTCAGTTATAGAAGCAGAAATGTCAACACAACCATGGAAAACACTCAAATAATTCAAATGGAAACATAAGTCTAAAATCACAATAAACACTTCTGGTGAATGAAGTGTTTTAAAATATGTGCAGTGTTTTGTAAACATAGGAGAAATTGAAATAAAACTGAGGTAGACTTTACATCAGTAACATAAAAAACAAACCTGATACAGCACAGTAACAGTTATTATTATTCTCCGTCTAACAGTCACGGTACAGCCTAAACCGTACATGGTGGGGGGGTGGTAACCATGGTAACCTGGCTTCTCAACAGTGCTCAGCGGAAGCATGTCTTTGCCTATATGATATGCCACTGCCTCCGTTATTTATTTGTACCGTTTAGCTTTTACAGTCATAAGGCACTGAGAGTACCTCTCCGTGGTGCTCTGCTGCTTGTGCGGGGTTCCAGCTGCAGATGTTGTTGGACGTTGCTGGCGAATACGGCTGTGCTCCAAAGGGTGAGCGCGGCTAAGGTGGTAAAACAGGTTTGCGGTGCGGACGGTGGTCTTGCATAATTTGCAGACGACATTGGTCTGACTACGGTAAGACTTATAAAATCCAAAAAACTGCCATATTGGCGAGCTGACGTTTCCCGTTTCATCAAGAACTTCCGCGCTCGCTGCTTCACGCATTTTCCACTTATCACTCCACGCCGCTTCTGTTATTGAAGAATCCAACACGAGACAACGATATGGCGCAACCAAACACAATACTGTTACATGATTGGCTGATAGCGTGTCACTCCCTACGTTGCTAGGCTACCAGAGAGCGAGTGCCTTTGTTCATGCAACCAAACTTGCTTTGAAACCTCTGGTTTCTTCCGACGAAAAAAAAAAAAATTATCGAACTTTTATCGAGCGCATTTTTTATTGATATTGATTACATGTCTATCGCGATACATATCGTTATCGTTTTATCGCCCAGCCCTAATAGATAGTGTGTAAAATATCAGTTTGTCTAAATCCTTTCTGTATTAGTGCGCAGGTACTGGAGTAACAGCCTGAAAACAGTCACATATTGTACCCTCCTCCTTTCCCAGGAGATTATTTAATTCCAAAATGTGAATCCAATCAGAATTTTGGAAGATAAGAATCCCTGTCCCCATATTGTTTAACCAATCCCAAATTTCCAACCTTTTGTCCACACATTTGAATGCATTTTTTAAAGCCTGAGCGTGCAGAGAAAATGCTTGAAATATCTTTGAGACAACCTTCAGTCCTGCATTGGGAGAGCTGTGTTTGGTTTGTGTGGAAGGATCCCAGAGCAGAGAGAGAAGTGAGTGAAAGATGGTGAGGCAACAGATGGCTTGGTTGTTTACGGAACTCAGCAATCAGTGTCATCAGTTAGTAACACACTACAATGGTCCTTTCACTGATTTGAAAGAAACTCTCACTGATGCAACACACATACGCTGTCTCAGACACACTTGTCCCCCTCCGTCTCCCAGCAGTTTCCCCTCTGTCCAGTAGATGGAAGCAAAGCCACACACACATAAAAACTAGTTTTGGTGTGAGTTTCCCCAGGTGGTGAGTGGCACACTTCTTTCCCGAAGCAGGCAGACAGGTCCTTTCAACTCTCTTCAATCAAGTTTCCATAAAGGTAGAAAGAGAGAGTGCTCCGTACAGTGAGGGCTTTGCGAAAGCTTCGATCCAAAGTGACAGATACAGCGGTTTCAGATCCAAGTGACCTGCACCACGACAGGGAGAGCAGGAGTGGAGAGAAAAATAGCAATGGAGAGAGAAAAGTGAGAAGGAGTCATCGAAAGTACAGATTTGATTACCAAATGGAGTTTATTGGAGAACACAAATGAAATAAAAGCAGAAGGTTGACTCAGGGATTCTGTACATCTATTTATCTCAACTGGCCCTTGATCCATCTTTGAACCTGCAGTTTTTAAGCCTTGGGTGTATGTAATACTGCCTCTCTTCTGCTGCATCTCTCTCTTTAATTAATGCTCAGCTATGTGAACCCAGGATTACATCAGGCCAGGGAAATCAATGGCTGAAAAAAGGTGAGCAATAAGCAAGCTGTCACATTTTAATCAGGGTGGGTGAGGATCGTAAGTAATAGCAACGGTTCCCCTTTGAGGTTGACCTGTCGGCATGCATGTGCAGTATATACGGTGTGTGTGCATCCACATGTGCAAGCCAGTGTCAAGGGTAGCTTATAAAGGAACACTGTGTGATGTCTGTGGGAGAGGTTGGACCCTGAAGTTCCCACACAAAGACTAACTGATCCTTGGAAGTCTTGGAGGCATGTGCAGCTATGCAAGACTGCAACCTCAGTGGCAGCAGTTGTGGGAATGGGGAGATACCCTGCAGCGTGTTTTCACAAACCGGCCTCAAATTGAAAACCTCACACTCGACTCCCCTTAAATGATTTTACCATGGTGTTGAATCCTGCACATGACAATGTGTGAAAATATTATTTAGGATAGCAGTTTGCTTTAAAGAGATTTTAAATAGACTTTTTTAAGAAATCTTGCCTTTACCAAAACCCTAGTCTTGAGATCTTCAGGTGATCTTGCATTGATGGCTCTAGTATACAGTAGAACCGGGCTATGTTAAAATGCTCTGGCTATGCCTATAGACTGAACAGTTTGGAAATGAAATGGTCCTTACTAAAAGTGTATAAATACACTTTTAGTAAGGACGCCCAAAAGCCAAAAATGGTGTATGCCAAAAAACTTCAGATTTATAAAACCGTGCGTATGCACACCTGTAAGCAATGTTCCCTTTTATAAATCACTGATTACCCACAAGTCTGCGTACGTGAATCAGCCTCTTATCTCTCCCTGTACATGCCCATAAATAGTCAATGCAAAGCACCTCATGAATGCTGAACATCAGTATGTTAATGATCCTGGCATGCAGTTGTTCTTTCGTTACGCCAAATCATGACATGGGGGGGAAAAAAGCAAAAAACTTCTCAGACGCTCGGAAATTGCTGCAAATTGAATTATAATTTCGTCCTGTTCTCGCACAGTGTAGGGAAACTGACCTTTATTAATAATATCTTCCAAAATAGCAGGCATTATGGCACTCAGGAATGGCTGCGATATATACCAGACCTCTAGGATAAGATTTAACAGAACTATATTTTATATCCAGACAAGCCTTAGCGATAAAGTTGAAGATTATATAGTATTTATATGAAACACTTAGCTGTCTGCCATTTCCCTCTGGAAACAGCCGGTTGCCCCCAGAGTGGCGAGGACCTGTATTTGGACCGGGATGGCACGGTTCTGGTGCGTTGCCGTCTCTACTGGACCCACTTAAGTACATAGATCCAAGAGCGGCGCTTTAGGGAATCTAAATCGGCATATCATCGTCGTGGTCCCTGAAGTCTGTCTCTCCTGATTGTTCCACTGGCGTAGTCCTCCTACAGTGCCAGCAGTGCCATCATGCAGTGTTATGCGCAGGGGTCACCGCAGCATTTATGTTTACAACAATTTGTGATTGTTAACACCTTTCTAAAATCACACTGTGGTGTGTGGTATCCCCCACTAGTTGAGAGTTTGCATAGAGGACCGCACATTTCCCGTCTAGTTTGTTTTTTATAAATCACAACCTTTGCGTGGGAAGTGGCGTACGCACATTTTCAGCCCCGTTTTGTGCATATGCCACGTTAATAAATGAGACCCCTGATGCTCAGGCAATGTAAATGTTTTCTTTGCAATAATAATGGTTGATTATATTCTGTTTGTTGTTTTGGTTGAACTTAACCACATTTGATGGCTGCTCTGTTTCTGATCAGGAGCATGACCACCCCACGAGGAAAGCTTGTGCTTCAGTCCATCTCTACCACTGCTCACGTCCTTCCTCTTGATCTCTGTGCTCTAACAAAGGCACTGGTGACTGAGTTCCTGCACCTCAGCAGTCCACTCTCTTGCAGACAGCAAGCAGACAAACCTTTAAGATATGCTGAACAACTATCCCCCATAAGCAGTCAGAGCTTTTAAAATATACCTTTGTCTCTCTTTTTTTTACTTTAACAGGCTAACAGGGTGTGTTTTGTGGTTCACCTTCCTCAGACAACTGAGGCATGGGCAAGACTCCACATTTCTGAGTTTAAATACCTAGTTAGCATCTTCGTACAAGTCATAATCCTGTTTTTTGAGGACAATTTAAGTATATTCTGCAAATGGAGGGAGATATCTTTGGAAAAAAAAAACAGAATCAGAAGTCTGTAGAGACTAACTAGCTGCAGTGTCGGTCTTCGGTCGAAGTTCTTTTAATCCACAGTGTTGGTTCCACTGATAGTGTTATTTTTCCAATGGGTCATGTTTGCTAAGCCCCTGTCCCCGCCCCTTGTCAGTATACTGGACTTGTGTATGTTACCAGAAAGTCTACCAGATTATATGTCTGGTCATACCGTCAGATTCTGACTGCTGGAAACTCGGTTATAGTTATAGAAAAACTATTTAGCATTTTCCTCAGGCTGCACGTCTCACTTTGATGGCCCTTTTTTAATGTCTAATCCCATTCCAACAAGTTATTGAATTTCAATTTTATTTTAAGCTACAACTCAAATTCTCTTTATTTATAAAACATGGCTACCAGTTGACTCTATTTGTTTCTCAGCTCTATCTTAGTTTTCCACCCAAAAAAATCTTCTAAACAGCTATCCTAATTCCCCCAGTTCTTAGGGTGGATTGGAGTCCGAGATGTTGTCTTTAATCATTTTAGTTGTAGACTTTTGCCTTCAGATGACATTGACATAAATGTGGTGGTTAGACAAACTGAAACGCCTACCTCAGGTGTACCTTATATACTGCCAACTTATTGTATATTATATTGCTGCAGTTGCTATTTCATTTCAGCCAACAAATGCTCCAAAATACAATGCAAAAATAATTTTAAAGTAAAAACTTGTTGCAATACGTTTTTTTAGTAGTACTTGTTCATGTGTGTGGCTCAATGTGCTGCCAACTTCATTCCTAAGGGGAGGCTCCTGAGAGGAGAGGAAATTACCGGACTCAAATTCCTTGTTTGTTTACGCAAATCTGGCCAATAAAGCTGATTCTGATTCTGAGCAGCCACTGCTTTTACAATTAGCTTGCTAAGCGGTGTCCTTCCATTTACCTTGTGGTTTAATCCAAACCAATACACGTAGCAAGGCCCCTTAGGACATAATTCCCTAAAGCAGAACATTCTCCTGGAAAGACAACGGTGCACTTTTACATCCAAGATTTACATTGATTTTGTAGGGGTTTGCAGAGCAAATTATAGTGTATTTAAATTCAAGGAAGTTGCTTAGAGAGATGGAAAGTTGAGGTCAGGTAGCTGGAAGTAAAATAAAATACTCTCCGTCATGGTGTTTAGTGGAATAGCACAAGCCTCGGGGGCTTTTTTATTTTTTCGAAAGTAGAAGAGCTGAATATGCAGATTAGAACACAAAAATACCTCGCATCTCTCACATCAGCAGCTGGCAGACCATTGCTTATGCCTTCTAATGTTGGAACAGGCAACAAACTCTCGGGTTAATTTAATTCTATTACATGAGTGAAGCAGTATGCACGAGTCATGTCTGAGATTACGACAATGGCAATGTTCATGGCTACAGTGACTCATTTCAGCGGACGTGCTAGTACAGTAAAGTATGTTGCAACTGCAAGCTTGCATTGAAGGAGTCCTCTAGCTGTGAGCTCGGCACCACTGCAGATAATTTGTCCACTGAGTGAATGCATACATTTGTGTGTACTTCAGTGTTGCACACAAACTGCCCCAGTCATCTTGCACTGTTTGCAAGACAGGAAAAGAGAAATGGAATGCGGTGTGCATGTGTGTAAATGAGTAGTTGGTAGTGGATGAGGGGGTTGCTGTGGGAACGGACTGCAGGTTGTGCAGAATATTGATGAACCAAAAAATGTATAAGAAAAATTAGGACAAAATAGTAGAAGTAATATGGTATAAGTAGTGGGATGGAATAACTACAAAAATTCAGTCCACATGGGTATTATTTTGCTGCTGTGCACACAGAACTAAGCAAGAAGAGCACACAGCAGAATGTAACTTTGCTATAAAAGTTACCGCACCAGGGAGACTGAACCATGTGCTTCTTAGAGCCATGATTCTGCAGGCATTATATGAGTCCATACCATTGACCCAGAGTTCAGCTGTCTCTAGACTAGACAAATATTGGGTTGATAATGGATGAGAATGAAAGGTAGCGAGGGAGGAAATGGAAAATGGAGCGTGTGGGAATACTGTAGAGGTTACAGAGAGAGAGAGAGAGAGAGAGAGAGAGAGAGAGAGAGAGAGAGAGAGAGAGAGAGAGAGAGAGAGAGAGAGAGAGAGAGAGAGAGAGAGAGAGAGAGAGAGAGAGAGAGAGAGAGAGAGAGAGAGAGAGAGAGAGAGCCAGTGTTTACAGGGGTCTGATCAACATCTCTCCAGTCATAAATAGAAGCAAATTAGGGGAATTGGGAGGAAGAGCAAAATAAATTTATTTGAATAAAAACAGCCACAGGAGGTTTTTAAAAGAATATTCATGCCAAATGTGGATACCATTTTTATAAGCTCTTAATAAAATGGAAAATAAAATACTACAGTGTTAGAGCAAAAAATATCTCTGAATAAAAGTGTAGGAAGAAGTATTTTTGGGAAGTATAAAGGCACAGAGGAAAAGGAGCAGTGAGGAGAGGGAATGAAACAGTAAGAGAAGAGATGTATGGCAGGACATTAAGATGAGCGGTAAGACGAATATTGGAAAGGAGTATCGGAGGAACATGAGAGAATGAAGAAATGAGAAAACTTGATTGAGGGTCTGAGATTGAGGATAGCACGATGTGGAGAATTAAGTTGGATGAGAAAATTTAAAATCTGGCATGCATGCTCAGCAGACTGACAAATTAAGGTAAACAAACATAACTTACCCATTCTCGCATTCTTTGGGAAGTTGTTGTTTGTATTAAATTAAGCATTGCAGTGGTACCAAGAGGCTAACAGTGTTTCCTTATTTTCCCCTGAGATATTTATTCGAGGTGTGTTGTGATGAGTGAAGCCCCTTGTGAGTAAGTGAAGAATGATGCATTCAAATGAAATCAATGATCCATAAAGATTATGTCTATATTCTATTCTGTATCTCTGCCCATTCTGTCTCCTGCTTAAAGCTCAATTTTCTTTCTCCACTCTCCTCCGAGCATGTGTCTTTTCTTCTTTCCCTTTCCTTCACACTCTGGCTCCTCATTCTCAGACTGTTCGGTCGCTGCCATTTCTTTCTCCTCACTTACTTTACACTCACTTTAATTGTACACGCATCGAATGGATTGTAAAGAAGGAATGGGCAGACAAAAAGACTTAAGCTCCACTGTCCGCGGGAACAGTGTCACTGGCAGCTTTCAATCTTTTTCTCAGGATGGATCAATAAACTTCACACCCATGACTTAAGTTTGACACAGCCAAGCAAGAGAAACAATTTAAGATAGGTGGGCTGAGGGATGTCAACATTTTTCCTTTGTGATTTTGACAACACACACAGGTCTCTTCTTTAGACGATGAAAGCTGCAATAGTCCGTATTAACCCAAGCTCCAAACATCATCTCAAACAAATGCATCAACATTAATGCAAAAGTTCTATTGTTTGGGTACTCACTTGAAATAACCAATTTAAACCTTGTAGCAAAGTTTGAAGGTTTCCAGTGCTCTGTTAATGTAAACACTGTAAAAGCTATTCCGTTTTATTACATCCAGTGAATGAGGTTGCTAATTTCACAGAAGTATTATGGGCCATATATCCCTCTGGGCTGCACAAAGTTGGTGGAAAGGTTTTCAAATTCAACAAGCCACAGCAGTCCTATTTTCTAGACAAAATGGACAGTCCTAGAGGTCAATGTGCTGTGGCTACATGAAGTAAGGTGCTGTTTTTTGCCTGTGGTGCTACTGAGCAAAACCGTCAAAAATCCATATACTGTAGTGCACTGCATCCATTAACTTTATGGTCTATAAAACTAAACTAATAAAACACTCATTTGGAGTATTAGAAATGGGTCACCTTACCCTTCTGAATTCCTGCTGACTCAGATCTCCCTTCATCAACTGAAGACACACCTTTTTTAAATCTCCTGCCAACCTGCAATCAATCTTGTAGTCAATTGGAAGACAACTGAGCTGGGATTACCGATCCTGTTGTCTTTGTAGTGATGAAGTAGGTGCATGATGTCAACAATGAAAATTCATCATTTACCCTATTTGCCAATATAGGCATATTGAAAGAAACTTGACATGTTAAAAGGATTTGTTTTTAAATTCCAATAAAAAAAAATTCTACAGTAAATGAAAGGAAATAAATAACATGAATAAGGATATACCAATCAAATAACCAATCAAACAACTAACCAAAACATAACTAAATGAATGGCAAATAACCAACTAGCCAGCAAAAACAGAAGCAAGATAACCAATTATAATAATTACTATAACAAAAAACCAATCAAATAACCAGCCACCTCCTACACAAATAACCAACAAATCAACAAATAACCGGCCAAGCAACCAAATAAACAAATAACCAAGCAACTAACCAATCAAGCACAAAATGATCAACTGGCCAATTGACTTTCACGGGAGTGTTGGACAGATTCTGCTCACCTTGATCCACCATGCTAGCTTCTACTGAAAATAATGTTGAGCCCTTTAAGTTTGTTCCAGCTTGTGGTGGAATTTAGTCAGGTCCAAAGAAATGCTGGTGGATACAATGTTTATGGCGCAAGCAAGTGCCAGACATGAAGTGATTAGTTACATTTGCTAGAGACTGCCTAGTGCCAAATTGCTTGGAGAAAGCGAATGTCCCTGTGATAACAGCCAAGAAAAAGTCACCTCACGCTCCTGCTGAGTCAGCACTACTGCCACAGTCTGCGATGTCCTCACACCTTTGGCCAACCATCAATCAATACATACTTCCATCATTGTTTGACCAGCACTACAGTTTAATCACTGAGCTCTGATTTCAATAAAGATTCTCCTTTTAATGGTGGATCGATCAGCTCTTTTGGACTCAGTTAAAGACCCAATTTCAACCTCCGCATTTCCTCCCCCACACGCACACACACACACCACCACCACCATGAGCCAAAGAAAAATGCAAAAATTATTATTATTATTATTATTATATATATATATATATATATATATATATATATATATATATATATATATATATATATATATATATATATATATATATAATAATAATAATATTATTATTATTATTATTATGATATTAAATATTTACTCTCTCCTGACAATTACTCTTGTACACTACTGTGGCTCAGTGGTAGAGCGGTTGCCTGCCAATCGGAAGGTTGGATGTTCGATCCCCTGCAGTCCAGCTATCCTGCAGTCCCATGTCGACTGCAGGACATGGGACAGTTCAATAGGTGACTTCAGATTTGAAGATTGAAGATTTGATGTCCTAGTAACACTGCTGTCAGGAACCTGCATTAAAAAAAAATAAAAAAAATGCAAGCAGCCTTAACTCTTATTTATTTTACTATGCATACAGCATATGTTTTGGGGTGTCAAATCCAAAACGTTTCCACATTCTCAGGCGCTTTGGTATCATGATTATCTGTGCAGCACGGCTTGCTAGTTTTCTTCATTTTGCATTATCGAAGAGAGCAGCAACAGCAATAGAGAGAGCAACTGGGCATGCAGCAGATAAGGGTAACAATGCATGTTATGAACGCCCCCCACTGGAGCACAAGGCACAGCCTTTTGCTGCTTATAGACTGTGAATTTTGCAGTTTGAATATTTGATCATTTCAAATGAAAGTTCAATTTCCGAATAAACACGTTTGGACTACATGAGATGCAGAGATGTTGCTTGAACCCATTAAAAACACACCCATATGGATGCAAGCCCAAAAACATGGTGTTAGTTGATGATAAATAAACACACCTTTCCCCCCGACACTAACATTTTTCTCTGGTAGCATCGTCCTCCATGCAGTCTAAAAGTGCCTGACACCCAAAGTCAGATGGTCTTCTTAATTAATTGGACTCATAAACACTGTAATTGGTGAGATGTCACTGCAATGTGAGGCTAGCAGACTGTAACAATGTTCCCAGTAGTGACAATGAAATCTCCATTAAGGGTACATCAGTATAGCTCACTCTACAACCTCAGTTACTGCAGAGTTTAATGGCCATTAGACTCCAGTGCAGGACCGACTCGGACAACTGTCGCTGCCGATGACCGTTTAATCATTATGCTGCATGCAGCTCTGGTTTTTTGTTGTGCTTTTCTTTGCGTGTACATGTGTTTATATCATAATGGGGTGTTGTGTTAGTGTATAGCCTATGTGTATTGTTTGTCCTTTTGTTAGTTATGGTGTGTGCTTCGTGTTTGTGCAGTTCTAAGTTTTTTTTTATTCACCTCGTTAGTAAACCTCATAGGAGGAAAAAAAAAACGTTTAACCTCTTCAGGCCTATTGTTTAAAGACACCTCTAGAGCAGGGGTCTTCAATGTTTTTTAAGCCAAGGACCCCTTAACTGGAGTAAGAGACGGAACAGGGACCCCCTACTACATACTGTATAAAATGAAGTTACATATTAAACTGGGCCTAAAATAACGTGTGGGCGGCCTAAAGCCTATATACCTTTTTAGTGCACAAAAGCTATTAAAATAATTGTTGGCATGATTTTATAAATCATGTTTTAATGTTAAAACATCCTTAGTGACTACCTTACCTATGGGCCAGTAAGCATATTATCAGTGTCCGTCCCCCCCCTACAAATAGGCAGATTTATATTTGCTGATATGCTGGATACATGTCCCCGGACCCCCTGTTGAAGATCTCTGCTCTAGAGAGTTACAGTCCTACAGTTGGGGTTAAAGTAGCCTCTATAGATTAGGGAAGCTAATTTATATATTTTTTTCGACAGATAGGTGGCCCTCAATCAATAACCGAAAAGCAGGTGGTTAACAGAGTCCCAATTTACCTGTCTGCGGGGCTTGGACATTCTGTCCTTTTATGCATTCAGCGTCTGTGGACAACTGCAGACTTGTACTGGTCATGCAGCCGCTATGTTGCGTGCATTGTCACGGACACTTGTAGCCACTTTACAAAAAATTAGCTGCTTGCACGTCTGTGCGACCGGTACATGTCCGCAGCTGTCTGCGTAATGTATGTCTCCATCGATTCAATTAGATTAGCTGGGTAGGATTTCAGCTGCGTGTCTGCCTGGCATACTCTGTGTGTAGGACGATTTAACCCACCAGTCCTCATTGATATAGTGGCTCATGTCACGTAGTTAGCCATCGTGAGAGCCAACAATTTAAAAATGCTTAAAACGCAACTTGCTAGTGCAAAGATAGAATTAGGAAGTTAACTAGCAGTTAAGAAATAGATTATAGTCTATTTGTCTTTTAGAGCAAGAATCCAGCTGCCATGCAAGTTAGGGTCCCTGGTGCAGTTGCCCATTTTTCCCAGTTGGTAATCCAGCCTTGGATAACTAGAGCAGCGATCATACTGTATAGTGCTACAACCATGGATAAATGATAGTAAGTTTTGTCTTCTCTTCATCTTATTGCCTCCATGCTAACAACTGATTTGAAGTATGGTAAGTTTTCCTTTTTTTGTAGGTTATGGAGGACGTGTGTGTATGCCCTTGGATGTGTGTGTATTTGTGTGCATGCATTGAGAATCACAAATTATCAGTCACCAGGAGGGTTGACATGTTGTGATATGGTTGATTTATTGGCTGTAGCTTTGATGAATGCTTAAAGGCACAAAGTCGTTAAGATGGTGCAAGTGTGATAGGAAGAAAGGATGGAAAACGGTGACAAAGTTATTAGAGATGGATAGCCTTTTTCCAACCTTCCAATGACTTGCATAGAGTTCTCACAGCTTGGGATAACTGGCGACATGAATGTGAATCAAAATGAAGCAGAAAGCCTCACATTAGAGCATACCGCAGGGGTTTTAAAATGTATACCCCGATTACAAAATATTAAAGTGTCTCCTGTCGAGGATTTTCCTACTCTGCTAATATACTGCCCAATTGATGTAATGCATGTAATGTGCATGGCACTGCATTTTATACATATAGTGTATATTGATCTAATTGAAGGAAAAATGTACTGGGTAATTGTTGATTGTCTTGATTGACACTTGCCACGTTGGATATTGGACCCTTCATTCATGGCACTAACCAGCCCAACTACCTGACATCAGTCCCTATTTAATTTTCTATAAGTATACTCTTACGCCCTTTGAGTATGTTTTTGCAAACTGTGCTTGGCAAAGCATCAAGGCGAGTGACAAGAGCTCCAGCTTTTATTTGCCTGTCGCTCTGATGTATTTGACGTGGACATGTTTGCTGAAGGAGCGAAAGTTGAAGTGAACTCAGTAAATAATTACTTGCCTGTATATCCACTTTCTCAGTGAAATGTGCTATGTATTTTAGATTTATCTGACTGCAGGTGCTTGACCTAGAACTTGCCCGTCTTACGTGGTTGCTTGTCATGTTAATGATGCAGACATTTATGTGTTTGCTCCATGGACAAGCTTGTCAGCTACTGTAATTGCCTAAAATGCAAATGTTGAGATAAGTTAATGTAGACAAGTCGGCTGTCTCACTAGTGTGTCCTATTAAAGTGATAGTGTCTACCTTTTATGTTGTTACTTGGGGCTGAAATGTTCCCTGCTTATCTTGCAAGTGTAAGACAAACATGTTTTTGGTCCATGGACAACTAACAACTCCCTTTTCTCTTTATCATGAACTTGCTCTTTCTTTATTTCCTCGCATGGACGTTACCCTACCCATCTAGAAGAAGAATAACTTTATTATTCGTCACATGTACAGTACAATGTACTGCATCTCTGCATTTAACCCATCCTAAGCGTTAGTCCACTATGCGCAGTGGACAGCCACAAACAGCGTCCGGGGAGCAATTTGGGGTTCAGTTTCTTACTCAAGGACACTTTGACATGTGGCCTGAGGAACCTGGGATCGAACCACCAATCTTGTGGTCAAGGGCCGACCCGCTCTACCTCTGATCCACAGCTACCCCAAAATTACTAACTAATTACAGTTGAGTTACTTGACAATATTAAATCTATCCATCATAATCCAACAATCCATTCCTCTGAAAAAGGTGGCTTCTAGTTTTCCATGACAGGGACTCTTCAGAGAGGCATAGAATTAGAATTGAGGTGATGCCATCTTTCATCTCAACCTCCCATTTCTGGTCTCAGCCTCCCCATACCCCTTCTCTCCTGCTGCTACACTCTCACCTCTGCCCTCTTGTTCGCTCCCTGCTCCTGCTTACCCTTGCACTCCACAGGTCAGGACCATAGACTGTCCCTATGGACGTAGTCTCCTTGACGTCACCCATTGGTTTTTGAAGAGTCTAAGTGGGCGGCTCCCGGGGGCTCCAGCCGTCGCCATCTTGGCATCGGCTAATCAAAAAAAAAATAAAGTTGGGCATTTTAACATGGGGGTCTATGGGGATTGATTTCCTTTTGGAGCCGGCCTCAAGTGGCCACTTACTAAATGGAAGTTTTTGGCACTTCCGCATTGGCTTCATTTTTCAGCACCGGAGGATGTTGCTTGGTCAGGACAGAGGAGAATAAAAGGTGGTTGAGTTAAAAAAAATAAAAAAAATAAAGCCAAGCTGTCCATCTCTGTCTGTAGGTCACTGAACCCACACGACCTCAGCAATCGGCTGATTCTGGACTCCTTCGGTCCCCTCTGGTATTCTAAAGTATTCAAGTATTCAATCAGTACTGATTGTTACCACAGGCTGTCTGCCTTTGCCTTGTCATGATGGTACTTTTTGAATTTTGTCAGCTTGACAAAGGAGCGTTGATTTTGCTTTCTTCAATCCTTTGGTTATGCTGTTTCCTGATAATTTTCTGCTCATTTTTCACAGTGTTTTGTTCATATTTTGGGCAAGCTTATATGTAAATGTGCCTCAGTTTAAGGACACAATCAAGTGAAGCATGCTAAACGCTATGCATGCTGTCATGGTAGCTCTTTGAATAGAAGGTTTTGTGTTTTTTAACATTAACAGTCCAAGCTGTAATTCTGGCAAACTGCAACCTCTATACAAGTATGCCACATCACTGATTTTATCTGATGTGTGGGTTGAAGATGAGCAAGGAAATGGATGGCAAAAATTGTTTTGTTTAAAAATACTTTTTATTTTCTCTTGTATAAACTTAGAGTTCATTTCAAGGTTTTAAGCTAGTTTAATTCGTAATTGCAGTGGAGCCCAGGTTTTATGTTTATTAATTTATGTTTAAGTAAATCCTTTTCATGGATCATGTCCAGATGTGACAGGTTTGGGATTCTAGGGGATAATGTAAAATGTATGTCTGCTTCTATCAAACTTTGCTTCAGAGTCCTTTTTTAATCTTATTTTGCACTTTTGAGTCTTAACTTTAACGTTTCTTTTAAGTTTAGACTTGGGATTGCTGAAGAAAGTTCAGGATAAGAAAACTTGTTTTAGTAAGTTGCCGTGCTGGCTGCCGATACATGATGCTAAAGCAGATTTTTTATGTTCTCGTCACTTACAAGATCTTGGATGAGCGGTCACCATTATGTCTATCATATACTGTACACCAAACTGTACTCTTGCTTTATGCTCGCTATCTGGGTGTCCCAAATTATTATCATCATCAAAGGACCAAATAAGGGGATTTTTTATTTTTGGAAGAATGGCGTTAATCCACCGAGAGCTCCAGAAAGTTGGATGTCAAGGTGCATTGAAGTTGTACTGGATGCGCCTTACTCAGCCATCTCTATGTGTATATACACTGTAGTATACATTCACTAATGTTATATCTGGACTGTTAATCAGATTCATTTTCTTTTGAGACCTTTACGATGATAAGCTGCTCCAAATTACTGAAAGTTTTTTTTATCAGCCTGTCCACACGGGTTCAAAATGTGAACTACAAATCTCTCAAACCTCTTGTCAATCAATATACTGTGCATCCTTTGAAAGATGTGCCAAACTTTTTTGCTGATGTTCATATTTTCCATGTATTCCTCTCTGCCTTGAGGTGCTCCTCTGGAAAACACCACTTTGACAAGATCCCTGCTCTGTTTCTCTCTGCTGTAAGCTGCGTGTCTAACAGTGTAACAATGTTTGGCTGAAGAGCATCATTTCTTTACGATACACAAGTGTCAAAAATACAACTCTATACACACACACACACACACACACACACACACACACACACACACACACACACACACACACACACACACACACACACACACACACACACGTGCGCCCTGTGTTTGTGCAAGAAGTGATAAAAGCCCAAACAGGCACATGCTAATGTGTGAACATGACCTGCTTGTAAGCAGGTATAAATACTGTATCTGTATGCATATTCAAACATACACAAACTCACACACTCAAGACCGACACACTCACTTTCACAGTCACATGAATCAGCATGTGAGTTTGGAGACACAGGGGAAGAGAAATGCAAATGCTCCTCTTTTCAAGTCAGTGACATGGCATCCATGGGGAGGTGAATGTGTGGTTGTGAGAGAAAGCGGACGATAGCGAAAGGGAGAAATTTAAAGAGAGATGGTGCTGATTCACTGTGTATTGTCTGTGCCTGACCTGGCGCACATCGCTGTGAAAGAACATGCTTGTCAGGCAGCAAAAATAGAAAAATAGATGAGTCTCAGGAGGATGTGGCGTCGCCAACATGCCCTGCTCTTTTTACTAATGTTTAACTGTTTCTAATTTCTCTTTTCCTCTATCTCTCTTTTCCAGCGTTACATGCCTGTGTCTCGGTCGTCCTTGAAGACGGCGAGCTATGCCACATATTTTCCTTATTCTCAATTCCCCCTTTAGCCTCCTCGTGTCTCCGAATTCCCATGCTTCTTTTCGTGTATAGTCAGGTTGCAAGTCGTGTGAGAGTAGGATTTGTTGGAGCAAATGCGCGCTGGCGAGACACCGTGACTGACCTGATTGCTGAGAGGGAGGGACAGGCAGAAAGAGGAGACGGAGATAAAGGCGGACTCGATGCGAGAGTTAAGAAATTTAGAGTTGTATTTGGTTTTCTATATTCTGTTCCAAATGAATTACATTGATATAACTATGCACTATTCATATATCATGGTTTAGTTTATTTGACAGTATGAGAAGGATAACATTAAATCAAACACACAACAACAAAGATATCTAGGATTACGTAATAAACTCCAGGACTTGCATCCACGAATGGTCCTTGATGTAAAGATAGAGAAGATACAGCAGTCCAGCGGCCAGATGCATTAACCTTTGTGTAGATTAATGACTAAAACTGTGTGTATGCACATGGAAATATGCACACGCATTATTTCGTTAGATTTATAAAGCCGCATGTGCACCTTATTCTGTTTTATTATTTATTAATAATTAATAATATTATTATTTTTTTGTTATGGACCTCATGTCCACTCCCACAGTTAGCCATAGTTAGCCATAGTGCTGTGTGCTCATATTCTCACTGCACAGTCTTTACTAGTTTATACGTGGGATATGGCATATGCATGGTTTTTGTGTACCTTTTTATACCTCATATACCAACACAGTTATTACCTATACCATCATCAATTAATCAAGTAATCACTCCAAGTCAAACATTCAAAAATGTAATTATAAAAACTGACTAAATTAAGATTTTCTTAACTAATGATGTAAAGCTTGCACTTCTGTTTCTAATAAGCCAAAATGTCAAACTTATAACATAATAATAACTAATAACTCTTATTATTATATACCACTTTAAGTTGAATTTGCACAGCTCTATGCTTCAAGGATAACCATTAAATTAGCTTTTCTAGCCCAAAATCTAGTTCTTTTGCTCATTTTACCAAGGGTTGTTTCTAATGCCGTGCTCTTCCTCCCAGATTAATGTGCAAGAAACATCCTAGATAACTAATAGAGGACTTGGCAGAAGAAAGAAAAACACTCATGGTACATGCCCACAGGGGTGTTTTGGACAGGAGGGATCGTCTCGCTTCCCAGCATTGGACGCTTGATGGACAGTGGTCCCTTTTAAGGGAGTCGGGAGTTTCAAGAGGCTGGACTCCCCCGATTTGCATAAAGTAGCCTGGACCTCAACTTAATGCAAATGAGGAGCGGGCAACTTGACGCCCAGAGGCTGGTCTCTCGAAAGTTGCCGTGACACTACCAGAATGCATTCCCCGGCTGCTTACATATTAGGGATCGACCGATATGGATTTTTTAGTGCCGATACCGATTTAAAAAAAAAAATAAAAATTCTTGAGCCGATACTGCTTTTGGTTCCTCAATTTACATCATAAAAATGTAAACCCTGCCACACTGGATTTGTTTTCAGAATCTGCTCTGCTTTTTCTTTAAAATAATAAACAAAAACACAGATCAATGTCACTTCTGCAATCATCTTACATTCATATCACCCAAATTATGTGTGCAATGTGCATCATATGGATGGGTGCACTGCATATGGTTAACTGTGCAAAGGTAAAAGGCTTTCATCAACATCTACAAAACAGCCTTGATGATGCATTGCTTGCTGACATATTATAAGACGGATATAATCAGGTCATCACAAAATATCCTTTGTCAACACATTTAAATAATTTAAGAAAACAATAAACCCGAAAAGTAGCCATTGAAATAAAGTACTTGATTTATAATTTAAGACTGCCATGGTGCTAGTGGTGGAGGGGCAGTGCATGGTATGCACGTGAACTGCAGCGTCTCCAGCAACACAGAGCTGCCTGTGGACGCCTGCAGCAGCCGGGTATCGGCTACCGGCCGGCCGATAAAATCGGTCTATCACTATTACATATGAATAGGAAGTGTGGAAATGGTGATCCCTGTGGACATGTACCGTTAGCCTGCTTTACCAGGTTTTAATCTAAATCAATTCAAATCTGTTTTGAGCAGATGAAGAGACTTCAAGCCAGTTCCTTATACTTATTTCCTCACTTGAGACTATTGTAAGTACTTCAACAACAATACACTCTAAAAGGCAAAAACAAACAGTTGTTACTGCTGAAGGTGTCAAAAAGAAAATGGATAAACCAAAAAAAAGTGATACATATTTGGTTAAATGGAAAATATATAGTACAGTAAGGGAAACCGAGATCTCATTAAAACAATGAATCACTTAGCCAACGATTTAGACAAAAATGTTTTAGTCTACTGTCTTAAAGCAGATAAATATCCTGTGATTGCATTTCTCTTGCAGATATCAAGAAAAGCCTCTCTGTTGTCTCAAGAGGAGGTCGTTGTCATGACAAAAAGAGGATTTTATTTAATTTACTTAAAAAATACATAATTTGATCGTTTCATTATGCTAAAATGCTTTCGACTTGGACACAACGGTTACTAAAGTAGCAGTTGTTTCTTAAACATACTGGTCAATTCAGCTTTTAGGAATATATATTGTTTCCTATTCATGCATCTGTAAAATATATTTCAGCCCAAACATTTAGCCATTAAGTTTTATTATAGCGGCTATAGCAGCTTAACTCCAGAAGTAACTTTAATTGTTTTCCTTCCTCACAATAACATGTTCTCTTGCCACCACTGCTCATCACTTCTCTCTTCATTTTGATGTTCCTCTATTAGACCAATTTCCAGTCCCTCAAGCAGTCCCACATCTATAATTTACTACCAATAATTTGTGTAGCTTCCACTACCGCATTTCTCCCTGAGCTAGCCTTTATCTTTTCTTATTGCAAAGAAGAGAGACAAGTCCAATCCTTGATATTTCCTTTTTTTGTACTCTGCCTGTAGCAAAAATCTGACGAAGGTGCTGGGATTCAGGCCACACTCATCAGGGATATATGTGAGTCCAGAGGCAGTGACATTAAATATTGTATTTCTCAAGGCACTTACCTTTATATTACCCTGCCATCTTCTCTCCAAATCTATCACTTTTCTGTCCACATTGCCTCTTTGCTCCTTCTCTCTCTCCTTAAACCTTTTTTTTTTACTTTTTCCTCTTTCTGTCTTTCCGGTAATAACTTAAGAAGATATCTGTGAAAAAAGGGGGAACTTGCATGTCATGTGGTAATGCATGTTTTTTTATGTGCACTAGGGCTGTCACTTTAAAAAAGACATAAAGACAAATGAGAACTAACGTAGTTCATAAATTCAAACGCAACCCACCAAGCCTAATCATAAACACTGTTGTTGTTCTTGTGGTAACACATTTTTCAAAGTCGTCAAAAGCCTCACATTCATTCCTGATTTTTCCATACAAGGCATGACCTGTTGCAAAATTTAAATTTGGACGGATCATTACAGATCAAATATGAAATTGTTTCTCTCGTTGTTATGGTAGTTTGGATGTTAAATAAAAAGGACAGCCCCTATGTGCACAAACACATGCATTCACTTACATCCATTTCCATACATTTCTATGAGCTGTGTTTGTGTGCACACAGAGCTGTAGGCATGCTTTTCCACGTTGTGATGCAGGTATGAGTGTTTGTGTGTGTTGCTCCCCAGAGCAGGGGCTTGTTAGTTCAGTCAGCCTACCTGCTCACCCGTGGTACCATATATCTCAGCTTCTTAATCAGATTTGACTGCATTCCTCCAGCCTCTGTCTCTGCCAACAGCCCTCAGTGTGATTCTGTTGTCTGGCACAAAGTAATGAAAACACATAAAGCTCTCGTTACCTGCCAGTGGCTGTGGGGCTGAGCGGTAGTAGGCCTGTACGCTCACTGGCACACACAGGAGAGACGACACACAGATGAGGAGCATGCTCTCACATACTGTACGGTCATGCACACATGCACATACACACAATCACAGACTCACACGTGAGCCTGAGGCGTGCTGCAGTTTAAATTCCTCCGCTGTCATCAGGCTATTATTGATGGTTCCTTCTCTCATGGCTGCTATATGATAAGCTCCTATTGGCCCTGTAATTTGGTCTGAGGTGCAGTATCACATTCGTATAGATTATAGCTGCTGTACACTTGCAATGATGTCATTTTTTGTACATCCGTAGCTTGCGTTTGCACAACAGCAGATATTGTTGGGTGTTACTGATTTTAAAGACACGTATACACAACACATGTTATTGCAGCATGTTTCTAATTGTAACATGTACTGCCACAAATGATTGTTGTTTCAAAGTTAATAGAAATGAGCAGAATTCTTACTGCTCAAATAAATAAACTAAACTAAATGTAATGTCACTCAAAATGTTAATGTTGATGTCATCCATGCTCAGGGCTATTTGTCAGTCACTATTTTCTTAATGATTATTTTCATTTTTGATTAATCTGCCGAATACTTTGTTGATTAATTGTTTTGTCTATAAAAATAGTTAAAATTGCCAGACACAAATATCCAGAGCCAAAGATGACTCCTTTTTAAAATGCTTGTTTTGGCTGAACAATTTTTTGTTATTTTAGTTATTAGTTAGTTTAGTTATTATATAAGACAAAGACAAACGGGAAATCTTCACATTTGAAAATCTGGAACCAATACATTTTGGGCATTTTTTCATGAACTCTTAATTTAACAATTAATTGATTATCAAAATTGTGTCGATTAATTTTCTGTGAATCCATTAATCGATTAATTGAGTATAGTCGTTGCAGCTCTTTTTTATGGCTGTAGCTAGCTAGCTATGTAGTAAAATGATGTTCATGATACTTCATGCTTCGCTATTAACAATCATTTTAGGTTGTTTGAACAAACGACCAGTGGTTCGGTAAGGCTTACGCTCCGCTAAAGTTTCACTTCTAATGTGGATCCCCAGTAAGACTATAAATGAAACGGGTACTTTGCCCTGACCATCTTTGAGTTGTTCATACATGCAGATAACATTTTACATCAGATCTATCATTTACAGGTATGTTTAGATTGATCTGTCTTGAAATATTTTGCTAAACGTGTAGTCCTACATACTGCTCTATTTCAAACTTGCCCTTATTTTCCCTCACACACATTTTACACAGACACCTGGGCCCTGGCCAGTAGAGCCACAGTCTTTTACTTCTGGCCATTGTGCAGCTCCATTGGAACAGTTTTAGGTTAATTCACTTCAGTAATGGTGTTTTCACAGCAGTCATTGTGCAAAGTGGAACTTCTCCAGTTCCTTTCTCATGAATTTGAACCATCCACCTTCCTTTTCATGCCTGCTTTTTGTCAAGCTGCCTGCTTTTAATCTTGACAATTGTGACAATGTTGCTGCAGATTATTAGCCTTCAAACAGAAATTATGAAACATGCAGACAGCCATTCAGACGGAGTGCTTACACACACACACACACACACACACACACACACACACACACACACACACACACACACTGTATTTGTCCATTACTTAAGTTTATGACAAAATACCTGCAAAACTCATGACATTCCCGTCATCCATCGCTGTACTTTGTGTTTAGTGCTAATTAGCAAACTCTGAACTAAGATGGTGAACATTGTACCTACTAAGCATAAGCATGTTAGCATGCTGATATTAGCATTTCGCGTAAATCACTGTTGGCTAAGCATAGCCCTTATAGAGCCACTAGTGCGGTTGTAGACAGTTAGTCTTATTATATATATCTTGGTAGACAGTATATTTTTGGATTGGGATGTAGCTTTTCCTGATATGAGACACACAATGCTGAAGAGTGTTTTGTGATACTGAATCTGCTACAGTACAGTACTATTATGCTCACAGGCAGGGTTCAAAAGCAACTTTTTCAACATATATTCTGACATATAGGAAGTTAGTCTCATGGTAAATGGTCTTGATTAAGGGACATCTGTATATCTACAACTCCCAACAAAGATGTTCATTTCATTATGGTCTGCCCTCTCTCTTCATCTCAGACTTTCCTGACCATTAGTTCTAATTAGCATCCCCCTTGGTGTCCACCAACATCAAATGCTCCTTTAACTTACATTTGGCTGCCAGCTGCCTTCAATCGGCTACAATCACACTACCCGTGCCCCATGTGGTGTCAAAAACTAGAGGTCCTTTTTTTCTCTCTCTCTCCAAAGCTCTGAAATATGCTCCAACTTACTCACTGAGTATGTCTTTACACGTCACTCTCTCGCCTCTCCATCCTTCTTGCCTTCAAAACATCAACCACCACATACTCCTTTCCACCTGTGCTGATCTGGAAATCTGCCAACGTCTTGTGCTCTGAGTTACTACTTTGTTTGACAGTGCACCCTCTCAACCAAGCTCTACCATTTATGACCACATTGTACATCTCCTGCTGTGCGATGGCTTTGCCGCTTTCCTTTTTTCCGCCTCTGACACCAAGATTAAAGCTCACGTCTCTGCTCTCCTTTATATCTGCAGCTGGAAATCTGCCCACAATCGAACCTCAATCTAGACAAGGCAGAGCTGTTTTTTATGCCCAGAAAAGAATCCTGCTCTCTACAAGACCTTTGAATCACAAGTGACAAGACTCTTGCCCAGTCTGCGAAAACACTTAACACAACAACAGACTGTCAAGGACAGACTACAGTTACAACCTGATCCTGCGGGTTTGAACTCGAAAATATTTTCTTACCATCATCTCCGTCCAGCTATTCCTCCCCTCAGTTTACCTCCTTAAACAGAGGTTAGCTTGAGTGAACTTTCACAATTTGAAATGGCACCATTGACCAACCGCAAGCATCCTTGACAGTGCTTACATTTTGAAGGGACATAGAGCTGGACAGTCAAAAATAGAGGTTATCGTAGCTTATTAGCTGTGTTGCATTATGTACTTTTATTTAATCCACGCTGTCAGAGGGACAACTGTTGCATAACGGCGCAGTGCTTTGCTGACAGTTATGAGACAGAAGTTGATGATGCAAACATGTCTTTTGAATAAAGTGTGTAAACTTATTGTCCCATTAGTATTGGAGATAAGCTAGTTTATATCAACGATGTTCCACTTCCGGGATTGCTCTGTTACTGCTGGAAAATCTGCCGGATTTCACTCTTTTTGGCCTGATTTCTGTTACCTTAAGCTTACTTTGTGTTGAAATTTTAAGCTCCGGTTGATTTTTGAGGACTACGGTTAACTGCTCCTCAGAGGTCTGCAGGGTAAATCCAGACAGCTAGCTAGACTATGTGTCCAATCTGAGTTAACTGTTGCACGACTAAAACAACTTTTTGAATGTACATACGTTCCATCAAAACAAGTTCCTTGCTGAGGCTATTTTGCAGCGGCACCATGGCTCTGCCCGGTGCTTTCTCCCATTCCGGAATCCTGTGTGGACTAAACAGACCCTCCTCCGCAGCATGTAGGAGGGTCTGGCAATGTGAGACTAGAGCTAAGCTAACAAGCAAAGGAGTTTGCTAACTAACTGCTTTCTTTTTTTCCTTTTATAATACATTTTTATTAAATGAAATAAGTAATACACTGTAATTCGTTCCCACATTAACGTTTGCTGTAAGACCGCGCCCTCTACTGTCCATAGTAATTATGACCGGAGCACCTAGTATAAGAACGCAAGAACAACCAGAACAGGACTTTCAACCGGGAGAGCGGAGTTCATGTCCTGGAAGAACTTAATGGGAAAAGACAAGCCTTCACCTGGGAAACAGATATTTGTGTCCAGGAAGTACTACTTAAGGGTACTGATAAAAACCTTTTGTTGACTTAACCTGTTATCACGACTGCTGTCACCTTTTGTTTGCTAAACTTGACTGTCACATAGGCCTAACGGTGACCAACGGTGATACAAATTGTAATGCATACGTTTTCGTACGATATCAGACAAATCCATTGATGAAAATGCATTGACAGCAGTTCACCAATTAGCCCTGTGATTAGTCAGTATGGTAGAAAGTAAGGCACCACCTGTTTTGTGCGGATGAGCGAATGTCACTTTGTGGTTTGAAGGGCTCGATGGTGTTTAAGCCCCCAACGTCTCCTTCCAGGTAGCGCTGTGACTGTTGACTTCAAGGCACCTAGCCCTAACCTTAACCCTAACCATTGCCATTGCCTAATCACCATAACCATTGCCTAATCGACTTCAAGGCAGTGCTATGACCGTTGACTTCAAGGCACCTAACCCTAACCATAACCATAACCATTTCCTAATCCTGGTGCCTTCCAGGCAGCGCTGCCTGGAAGGAGACGTTGGGAGCTTAAAACACAGATAAATATTTGAAGGCCCCTTAATACTGATTCCACACATTTGAGAACCTGGAACCAGTGAGTATTTTAAATGTTTTGCCTGATGAATGACTTAAATGATTAATCAATCATTTCCTGTTAATTACCAAACTGATGAATTGACTAATGATTTCAAGATTAATCTCAGTGGTAGCCAGTTAAAGGAGGCAGTGGCGTTTTAGTTTCTGCATTTATGCAGTTTTAACAGGTAAAGTTCAGCTGAGTCTCTTGTGTAAATAAGGTTATAAAACAGTGTTTGTGTTTGCCTCAAGTGCATGAGTAATTTTGTATGGCCCGCTGACTATTTGGTGCATTTATTGGTATACATGAATAAGCAACATCTAACAACTCCTACTGTATGTCAAACTGTCTTGGCTAAACAGCAGAGAAACATTCACTCCATCTCCTTTTCTTTCTGCTCTGTCTCTTTCCCTCCCTTATTCCCATATGGATGAGACACATGGTCCAACAGCTGATGTACTGCACAGAATTATGTAGTTTGCTGTTCACTGTGCCCTTCAGGTTGTAGACTGAGGCAATGGATGTGCAAAAGGGAAATGTACCATTATTTAAAAAAAAAATACGTCAAGGAGAAAATGCACTTTCACTGTTGAGCAGGAAGTTAAATAAGTGTGAGGGAAACACAAGGCTGAAAAAACAGTATTGCTCAGTCCCTCCAGAAAAACGCGATTATGCGATCGCAGAATTCAATGCATAATCAGCCAATGTCCGCATATTCATGCGGGGGCCGCATTTTTTCAAATACGCCGCACTTTCGCCGCATAAATTGCCGATTTCCGCGCAAAATATGCGGGGTTTGCATGATTTCACAATCCCCGCATTTTCGTTGCAAAAAAGTCACATATATCTAGGGTTGGGTACCGAAACTCGGTGCCAATAGGCCCCCGGATCCGACGTAAACGGTAGTAACGAGACCGAATAAGAACGAAGATTTCGGTGCCTTGTTTTGGTGCCTGACTTTACACTACAACCGACAGCAGGTAACGTTAGCCTAGCTTTAGCTAGCAGCGTGATTAAACACGTTAACATGCTGACAGGTAACGTTAAACAGTGTAAAGTGTGACTGTATATCAACAGTCTGCTCTGCAGCGCAGCAGCTGCTGACGTCGGAGAAACACAGACGGTGCATTCACTGACACTGGTAACATACAGCCTCGCGGTGCATTCGTAGTTATTGTAAAATACCCTTTTCCCATCTGGTTGCTGTTTTTGTCGTCCAACAGCAATTTAGGCCTACTGGTGACCCTACATATATCTCAGCAGAAAGTTAAAAAAAAATGTTGTGTTTACTTCACACAAGAGCAGCCATTTTCCCCTGTTGCCATGAGAACGTTATGAAGTGATGTAATTTCACCTACTGAGAACACGGTGTTGGGGGAATCACTTTTTTTCTCTTTTTCATCAAACCGCAGTTTTTGCAAGTTCCCGCAATTTCCCGCAATTTTTGCAAGTTCCTGCAATTTCATCGCATAAAATGGCATAAATATCCCGCATATTCCATCGCATTTTTTAAGAAAACGTGCCGCATAATCAAGGATTTTTGCCCGCAACAATCACGAAAAAACTCCGCGTTTTTCTGGAGGGACTGATTGCTGTATTTGTGTGTATACAGACAGGTAGGCTAATTGATTTCTCACCACTGCAACATGTTTATCTAAACCCTTACTAACTCTTAAATGTCTAAACTTTCAGCTCCTACAGGAAGTGTTTCTGGGCACAAATTAAGTGTTCATCTTAAAGTCACTTTAGAGTGAGATCCCTAATTGAAAAGGCACCTTTGGCAGATGTGGGAAAGATGTTTGATTGATCCACTGATTTATTGTCTAGGGATGATAGACTGTATTCACAAAAACGTGTGTGTGTGTGTGTGTGTGTGTGTGTGTGTGTGTGTGTGTGTGAGAGAGAGATTAGTGGCTGGCCGAATCAACGTGCTAAACACGGCTCTACACTAAAATTAGATTTTACCCATTTTAAATGGTATACCTTTTTTTTTTTTTTTTTTTTTTTAAATCAATATGTGCCGGTCAATGTTGATATTGTGATATTGGGGTGGGCCACCACGAATGTAATTATGAGAAACAATGACTAAACGTACACTTTCACTACATTGTCATTTCGGTGGTATTTACCCACTGATTAACCGTGATATATGTGCAGCTGGTTTATTAGATTAATAGGAAGGTAATTTATCATACATCAAGCATTTTACATGGCACGCAGTCTTCTATATTGGATATCAAAGCTCCTTATTTTGTACATTCTTCAAGCTTCTGAAGTTGCAACATTGGAAAGAAGGAGAGATTAAAAGAGTAACTCTAGACCTACTAAATGTTATAGTAATTGTTGCTTGTTGGGAACTAATTGTACCAAATATTTTAGCATATGTCAGATACATTACCTAAATGGCAAATATGCCCATATGCACACAGTGAGATCCATAAAGAAATGGTTTTCTGAGTTTGGTGTGGAAGAACTACACTGGGCTGCACTGACCTCCATCTCCATCCAAAACATTTAAATGAACTGGAATGTCAACTGTGAGCCAGGCCTTGTCGTTTAACATCAGTCTAACCTCACTAATGAACTTGTGGCTAAATGGGAGCAAATCCCTGCAGCCAGGTTCAAAAACATGTGGAAAGCCTTCCCAGAAGAGTGGGAGGCTGTATAGCCCATGGTTTGCTGAAATGACTGATTCTGTCCTCTTTCTTGGAAGGAAAGTCTTTGTAATTCACTTGCTGATGACAAATCGGCAAAGACGCATGCCGGACTATGCAAATAAAGCCTGTTGTGGCTGCAGGTGGTTCACACATTTTTCATCATTACTTAAAAAACCCTTGGTAATTCATGTAAAACTTGTGAGAATTTAAATCTCCACCAACTGTCAGCGCTTCTCTCTGATCATCCTCCCTTCCTTTGGGATGGCCCTCCGGGTCCTTCGTAATCCTCCAGTGAAACTATCTATCGTTGCTTCCCTCTTTGCCTCCTTCCTTCCCTCTGTCTGTCTATTTTGTTCTGTCCTTCTGTTGTCCCCCCCCCCCCCCCCCCCTTCTTGTTTTTCCCTCTCTTTTGATCAGCGCGCCTCTTTGTCACTGGATCCTCAAGCAAAATGATCTAACCTTTTATATAATTACCTTTTTCCTTTCTTTTCTCCCCAACTTTCCTTGAATCAGTTTCTCTGCCTTTTCTAATCTTGCTCTCTCCCTTAGGGTGTCATTTAAACCACCGGTCAAATTATTTGTCCTTTGTTTACCGCCTCCTCTGTCTTTGTCTTCTTTTCAGTGCTGTATCTCCCTCCTATTGTTATTCTTTCTTTGGTCAATTTGCTTCTCTTTCATACTGTCTCTCAATCTTTTAAACTTTTCCTCTGCCTGCTGCATTTCCCTTTGGGTCTCTTTTTATCCTCCAGCTAAAATATGCGTTTCTCCTTCCAATTAATTTTTATCTCTGGCTGGCATCCCTCTCTCTTCCCCAGTTTCTCTCTTCAAAATAATTTCGATCTCTTTACTCTGTCAACATTTCCTTCTCTGTACATACATTCTGTGTACTAAATGTTGTGTGTGTTTGTGTGTGTGTGTGTGTGTGTGTGTGTGTGTGTGTGTGGCTGGCATCTCACACTACCAAGCCCCTGTTCCCCTGACAAGAAATCCATTATCTTCATGATGTTCTTGGACTTGGAGGAAATTAGCTACGCAACCCTATCGACTTTCTAGGACTTGGAGTACCCTGAAGTAACTTAAGTCTCTTTTTGTATGTCTCTCTTTCTCTTCTATTTGGTGAGAATATCCAACTAAGTCAGAGAATGTAATAAAAAAAGTCTCAGTGAGATTAAAAATCCTCTTTCGTCACTTGGCCAAGAGCGTCAATTAAGTGACTAACAGCAAAAAAAATAGTAAATCCAATCAAAATGAATTGAAAACAAGTCAAGATATACTCGAATGTGCGCTTGAGGGGAAAACTAATTCAATAAGCTTTCTACATGCATACCTGAATCTACTGCCCAGGTTTTTGTCTGTTTAAATATTATAGCAGCATTGTGAAAACATTTTCATTGAAAAAGTTCAACAGGGTTGGCCGTTTCCCTTCAACCAGAACAAATCAGTTCACAGAACTTAACACGGGTATACGCCCCCAACCATGTATACTTTACCTTTACCATTCATTGAAAAATAGGCAAAATGAATGACACATTCTTAAATTAAGTGTAGGGAAGTAAGTATTTCATCATGAGCAATCGTATATTTAAATCTCTTGCAAAAGTTAAGTGAGTTTAAATTTCTCCAAATGAGGGGAAAAAACTAAAACTTCTAACAAAGATATGGAAAAGGATGGATATAAAGGAGTTTATACTTTCTGGTGGAGAGTGAGAAAACATGTCACTCTCTCCTTTAGTAAAACAGATAAAAACCCAAAATTGCAATGAAGTGGCCAGGCTGTAGGATAATATTAAGAGTTTTAAAAAAAGGAAGATTAAAACCCAGTTTACTTCGGACAAAACTAAAAAAAAAAAACCTACGAGTGTGACCAGAAGGTGAGAGTACACCTTTGACTTGCTTCATTAGGGTTTTTTTCCTCAAAATCTCTCAATGTTTCTGTTGGCAGATCATAATCTATAAATTACCTTTTAACAACTGGGTCATTGCCTCTACTTCATGTGGCGATTGAGTAAAGTGTCATTACATAGCCTACTTTCAGCAGAGTGAATAGAATTCCAATAACTGGATTTAGGCATCTCACTTTTTAAACTTGCGCAATAATGCTGTCATGTATATATGTGAAAGATTGAACTTTTTTAACGGCTTTATCTATGAAATATGTCTGGAAGATGTTACATGTTAAAATACATATATTTAGTCATCTGATGTTATTGAAATAAAGTTTAAACAGTTACATCTATTCACCTGCAAGTCACGAAAACCACACTGACTGGGCTGTTAAACTAAAGTGAAATTAGGGCTGCAACCAACGATTATTTTCATAGTCAATTAATCTGTTGATTTTTGCTGATTAGTTGTTTGGTCAGAAAATGGTGAAAAGTGTGGATCAGTGTTTTCTAAAAGCCCAAGATGACGTCCTCAAATGTCTTGTTTTGTCCACAACTCAAAGATATTCAGTTTACTGTCACAGAGGAGAGAAGAAACTAGAAAATATTCATATTTAAGAGGCTGGGATCAGAGAATTTTGACTTTTGTCTTAAAAAATTACTATTTTGATAATCGATTAGTCGGTTTGACTAATCGATTATCAAAATAGTTGGCGATTAGTTTAAGAGTTGACAACTAATCAATTAAACGATTAATCGTTGCAGCTCTAAGTGAAATCCAAAAGTTTCTGCTCCATGAAGTTATTGTAACTTTAATTGAACTCAAATCCTCAAATTTGTAGTCTGAGCGGCATACTGCAGCTCTTGCTAGCTGGACTGGGTATGGACTCTGCTTAGCCTAAGTTTCAGGCCGATTAAAGACAGCTCAGGTCAGCCAAAACTTGGTCATAAGTAGAGATGCACCGATTACAACTTTCTAGGCCGATACCGATTTTAGCCGATTCCGATTTCATTTTTTCTAACCACTTTACAGGACACACATATTTATTTTCTATCTTTTCTTTAATAGAACATTTTACATTTTGCATAGAACATAGAACATCTATTTTTGAATAGATAATCGATCGCTATAAAATAAGACTGTATAAATTACTCCTGGTGTGGTAAATTCACACACATCTAAAGTGCAATGTTATGAAAGAACCATTTCCTTCTTTTCACATCCAATATCCAACCTCAGCCTGTCAGTCAATCAACAGAGCATAGTGAACACAGTGGTGCCTGCCTGTAACAGAGGAAGGCTAACGTTAACCATACCGTGACAGCGTTCACCTCGCCGTTACCCTGGATTTCCACCGACTGCGTAACTGCTGCGGAATGGCTCTGGAACGTCTGCGGAGTCAATCGGTTTCCATTCTAGTCAATGTGTGTATTTCCACCAGTTGCGTAACGTCTGCGTTCCGACTCAGGCACAGCTGCGGCGGTCCGCAGCCCTCCGGATCAGATACGCAGAGCTTCTATTTTTGCCGGACGGTTGCAGTTCACATAGACAGCAGCAATTCACATAGACAGTATATAAAAATGGACCCAGCGACCCCGCTGTTTTTGACGGAGACAAGTGAAGCCTCTTACCAGCACTTTTCCGGCAGAGATGGGAAAAGTACTCACTTCTCATACTTAAGTAGAAGTACAGATACTTGTGTTAAAAAATACTCTGGTAAAAGTAGAAGTAATGATTTAACTTATTTACTCAAGTAAAAGTAACAAAGTACAGGCTTGGAAATGTACTTAAAGTATAAAAGTAAAAGTAGCCTTGCGAATGACAACCATTTTTTTTATGCAAAGCTACCTGGACCACAAATGTTACTAGAGTGCAAGCTGAGAAACTTCAGTGGACATGGAGAAAAGGCTCTTTACGTATATATGCCATTGTCTACATTTTAAATGGATGTCTGCCAAAAGGCCTAAAACATCACATATATGATTATTGTGACAGAGACTGGGACTCCAGGTTAATAAGATTCTGACTGAGTAGCAAGATATGAATTCAATTGTGATTCTGTAATAATTCACAGATCCAGTTCCATTTTTAATCAACATTTAAAGGAATCTACATGTAAGTTCTGCATACTTTTAGAGTAGAACTAACCAGTGGTGTGGTCTATTTTTTTGTAGTGAGTATACTGTGATTTTCCCCTCCCAGCCTCATACTCGCCTGTCCCAGAGCAACACCCCAGACAGTCGGTACTGTGACGTTTCTGAATACGAAGTGTACACGGGCAACAGACGTTTAAGTATTGATGGCGTTTATTTAAAGTCCTGGAAAAACAACACTTTTTGAGAAACACAACCGAACCTGAACGCAACAGGACATCACATCACACAAATGAGCCATTTAACCGACACCCTCCCATTGCCAAGCAGCATCCGAGAAAGGTCTAGTCCTTTAGGAGCAAAGCTGGGCCAAGGATTGCCAGTTTGCCAACAAATACGTGAGGAAATTATTGAAATGTTTAAAAACAATGTTCCTCAAAGAAAAGACATTTGCTTATTTCACCTTCAACAGTGCATAACATAATTAAAAGATTCAAGGAATGAGGAGGAATTTCAGTGCGTAAAGCACAAGGGCGCAAGCCTAAGCTGAACAACCATGATCTCCGATCCCTCAGGCAGCACTGCATCAAGAATCGTCATTCATCTATAAGCGATATCACCACATGGGCTCAGGACTACTTTGGCAAACCTTTGTCAAGTACCACAATACGTAGTTACAGCCACAAATGCCAGTTAAAACTGTACTGTGCCAAAAGGAAGCCCTATGTTAACCGTGTCCAGAAGCGCCGTTGACTTCTCTGGGCTCGGAGGCATCTGGGATGGACCATCACACGGTGGAAACGTGTACTGTGGTCAGATGAATCAATATTTCAGGTATTTTTTGGGAGAAATGGATGCTGTGTGCTCCAGACCAAAGAAGAAAAGGATAATCCAGACTGTTACCAGCAACAAGTCCAAAATCCAGGGTCTGTCATGGTATGGGATTGTGTCAGTGCCCTTGACAAAGGTAACTTGCACTTCTGTGATGGCACCATTAATGCTGAAAAGTACATAGAGATTTTGGAGCACAATATGCTGCCTTCAAGAAGACATCTTTTCCAGGGACGTCCATGCATATTTCAACAAGATAATGCAAAACCACATTCTGCACACATTACAAAGTCCTGGCTGCGGAGGAAGAGGATACGGGTACTTGACTGGCCTGCCTGTAGTCCCGACCTGTCTCCAATAGAGAATGTGTGGCGCATTTTGAAGCGCAAAATGCGACAACGAAGACCCCATACTGTTGCCCACCTTAAGACTTGTTTGCAGCAAGAATGGGACAAAATTACACCTGAAACACTTCATCACTTGGTGTCTTCAGTCCCTAAACGTTTTAAGTGTTGTGAAAAGGAATGGCAACATTACAAAGTGGTAAATGCTTTACTGTTCCAACTTTTTTTGAAATGTGTTTTAAGAACCAAAATAGGAATTTTGTTTATTTAAAAAAAAAAAAAAAAAAAAAATCATAAGGAACACATTAAATTATGTTCTGTTGTATTGTCTGCAATGAAATACAAGTCAAAGTACATTTAGAAATCACTAGTTTCTTTTTTTTATTTGTGTTTCCCATACTTTCCCAACTTTTTCTGATTTGGGGTTGTACATTGTCGTGTTTCTTTAGAAATAAACGATGGACAAATCAAGTCTTTAAACACTTCAGATGTAAAGTTATTGGCTGTCAAAGTGACGCCAAAATGAATGGCAGTCAATGGGATGCTAACGGGGGGTGATGGACAGGGGTTAGCAAAATGGCGGCTTCGCTCTGAGGAGAGAAGCCTGCCCCCTTGGCAATTCAGCACACGGCAGATAGTGTGGGACAGGAAGTCGAGCACAGAAACAAAATAAAACATCTGGTTAATTTTCAAAATAAAATACACCGTGCTCACGGCGGATCATATTTCCACAGCACAGCACGGAGTTGTTTCCTCTCTACTCCTCGGAATAGAAACAAACTGTTGGTGGTTCTGTGGTTCTATTCTACGTGAATTCGCGAGATCTAGTGGGTCCTCGTGACTACAGCTGTCAGTCCTGGCCGCAGCCGTTCCGCAACAACTCCGGATCCGGTGGGTATTGACGGACGGCGGACCACGGAGCCGTTCCGCAGACGTAACGCAAATGGTGGAAATCCAGGGTTATATACGCTGTCTGTGTGGAGTTTTGAAAAGTGTAAACACACTTGCAACCGCTTTACCGGCATTGCCGTGACTCACTGACTTTAACAAAGTCAACGTTTTGCTCCGTCGGCACCACAGCTAAGCGCGTGTGTGTCGGCAGTCGAAACTCCGCTCTCTGTAGTAGAGCAGACGGCTCAACAGCAGTGTGCTGCTGCATGCATATGAAGTTAATCATGCGGCGCCCGAGTGCATTTGACTGGCATAACATCGGCATATGTCAGACTGACCTGCCGGTCATGGCCGATGACGTGAAAATCGGCCAATTCCGGTCACCAGCCGGTCAATCGGTGCATCTCTAGTCATAACCAATTCACAGCGTTTTGAGACTTAACTTCAACATTCACGTAGGCTATCTGTTGGAGGGGACGACTGCCATCAGTGATTAACCCAACACGCATGCTTTCACTGTCGGTGTAAATTTGTTCAGTTTAATGTTGGCACATACAGATGTTATGTTTTAGTCTGTGTCAGCAGATAGTGTGTGTAGTTAACCTGATGAGAGGGTCAGACTGACAAATGACACGGGGGGGGGGGGGGGGGGGGGGGGAGGGTGAAGCAAACATCACTGATGCTTACATCGCTCAACCGGAGAGATTCATAATGTTAACAACCAAAAGTGTAATGTTATAAAATTATTTAAAATCAGCCAATGTTTTTGTCACATAGTCGGTGCTAATTTACTGACAAATTAAACTGAAAAACAGTAATTACAGTCACAATCAAACCTCCCAGGGTGCATCCAAGCACCGGTCCTGTCAACTCACAGGAACAGGATTTGCATAATGCAGATCCTGACAAGTCATTCAAAATGGATGACTTGTGAATGAACCCTGGTGACATGAACAGGGATGATTCAAATTATGGACTATTGTTAAGCTTGGCTAGATGTAGTAATTAATCTCTACTGCCACAACAAGTTGCACCCGGCACCCTGCTGATGTGGTCTAATTGTTGATGTGCTGTGTCTGTTCTCACATCTGTTTACAAAGAAGGATTTGACAACTTGCAAACATGAAACCAACAAACTGTTTGCAACAAGCTAACAAGCTCCTGTCCATGTTTCTCGCCTTCTCTATGAGTCATGACTGTTCAGACAGAACTTGGGTTTTGAATGGGGGTAAAAAAGATCAGAGGATAGACATCCATGTAGTTTTAAAAGATGGAAATGTCAGTGCTTTATTCAGTCACTTTCATCCTTGGATTTGTATCTCTCTATGATGCAGTGGCTCAGTGAAAATAGAATATCCTCAAAGTCTCAGGTGATTTCGCCACTGCTGCTCCATCACAGATAATATTTCCAGCTGTCAAACTGATGATGGTTTTTATCAGTGGATGGTTTCCATTATTATGTCTGTTTCTCTGTGGTAATGGACGGGAAAATGTTTTAAAGTAAGAAAAATGCACATGGAGTCCTTTTTATTTGGACAGTTTGTCCTGGATTTCTTCTTTTTTTACTGTCACCAGTTTGACATGTCAATATGTCTAGGGGCATCAAATGTCCTTTTTCATTTTAAATATAAATAAGCACTTTCTGCATGGTAGAAGACATCTTGCGAGTAAGCCTTTCTCTGTATAGTCATTTTCAGTCATCTAAAACAGCATGTGGCCTCTCTGGGCAATTTACTCAAATGCAGATGTGAGATATACTGTCATCTTTTTCTTTTTTTTGAACACAGGACATTTTTTCATTTAATTCAGTCTCCTACATACAGTATTTACGATCCGTTTGCAAGCCCCCTGAAAAAAACATAGCCAAGCCTTCACAAGTTGGTGATAGGTTCCGTGTACAGATGTTATTGCTTATTGCCGCAGGGTGTCTCTCCTCAGATTAAACCCCATACCATCTCATCAATAGCCCAATCATCACTGTTATACAGATCTGTCAATATTAGCTGCTCATAGCACTTTAGCCATGATGGCTTTTGAGACAAGGTTGTGGAGTTCAGGAGAAAAATAGTCCCCCATTTACACAGAAACTGAACATCCTGCCATACCCATTACAGTAATTGTGTTGTTTTAATGGAGTCACTTTGCTACCCTGTCATGTTTTATCACAGCACTTAAAAAATATGGCACGTATGAGGTTGAGGTGAAAGGCTACGAGAAAAACGGCAGGCCTGCATGTCTGTTGTTCAAGTTGTCTCCATATAAGTCGTCAACTTGACAGCGTCAAAAGATGTGTGTTTAAATATTATCGCTTGTTGGAGTGATTCATGGTTTAATTCACATGCTTGAAACATACTGTACATCCCAAAGGCTGTAATCGCAATTGTAGAAGCAATGCATGTGTTGTGCATGTTTTTTGTGTCTTGCAATTGCAAGGTTATAAAAAAAAAAAAAATCCATCAAGACAATTATTATTTTGTGTGAAGCATCTTCACACACACTTTGCAAAAGCTCAGGTCAATTAGGGGTGAGACCTCTAGGGCTCTCATTTAGCTTTTTTCTCCCTTTGGGAATCATTTGAATGCCGTCTTACTCGTCTGCTTCCCCTCACTTTTAAACAGTAGCTTACTTTGTCAACTCTGATGAAAGAGTAATAAATGTGCTAATTTATGGCCTCTCCTCTGCTCTCTTTGGGTATTATAAAGGCACCCATTTCATGATGAAACCACTTTGAAACTGAAGTAATGTTCTAGCAGTTGCATTCACAATGCAATGAGTTTGTCAAAACAGATGAGGCAGCTATTTTTCTCACAAAGTTTAAAAAAAGATGCTCAGTACTGTATCCTCGATCAAAGGGCAAGATAACTTTTCTGAGATGTGGATGGATTTTATGGATGGAGGTATTAAAAAAGAGAGAGAGAGAGACTGACTGACTGACGTTACGTGACAGCAAACAGCATCTGACCTCAAGTTTCAGGTTGAAAGAGCTAGCCTAATGAATATAAATGAAAGGCATCGACAAAAATGAATCGACTGTAGATTAAGGATTAGACCCATCTGTAATTGTGATTATGCATGCATTCGCCCCATTGAACAGATGAAAGATGTCAATCGATGGCAAGCATCGGCACTTTTCAGCGTTTTAAAGGCCAATAACTTTCTCTCTCTCCCTCCCCTTGCAGGCTTAGGTGTTCTTCTTGGTGTGTGTGTTTGCGTGCGTGCTTGTGTCTCAGTAAAAGAAAAAAAAAGGCTTTTCCCATTTATGAGCATTTTCTAACATAATTATAATAAATGGAAAATATGGTGAAACAAGTGAAAGACTGATGGAGCAAGGAAAGAAAAAGGAGCAAAGATATTACAATAACTATCAGAAACTATTCAACAAAGATGTATTGGTGGTAAAACATGCTCCACATAGAGTATATCTCTTCCTGAGCATGAATCATGACTTTATTAGTCATACTAGGGTTGGGCGATATGACGATATATATTTATATATACATACTTAAAACAATATAAAAAATGTCTATCATATATATATATATATATACATTTTTCTACATTGTTTCTATTGTGATGTCGAAAAATCAGCGGCTAAACTGCGCAATATTTACGTAACTTGGACGAGACTTGACGCCCTGATCCTTTGACGTTATGTTCATTTTGTACTAAAGTTCTTAATAAAATGACAAAATTTTCATTTGTCAAGTATTTAATTCCCACAAGTATACAAAAATAGGCCTTACCATGTGGTTATTTTATATAGACTATTTATTTATTTATTTATTCATTGAATTACCAGATAACACAATGTTATCGAGACATGAAATGACCTATATCAGGAAGAAGATTTTCTGTCCATCTGCCAGCAGGCCTTTGGAAGGTGCTTATCAGCAGGACCAGTGATGGGTTAAATACCCAATGTTTTGATACTTTGATCGCTGAACTGCCGACAGAGTTGGAGATGGTTGGGTGGGGTAGAGGATGAAACATGAACGTAGATATGGAGGCTGATGAGAGGGAAAGTGGTGAGAAGAGTCACAGTGCTTGAGGTGGAGGGAGGGAAAACGTGCTGCAATGCAGATAAAGAGATTAGAGGGAGAGACTGAGTGATCGACACATAGGAGAGACATTATTGCTGTAACAAACGATTGTAATACAGTCTGTTTAATCTGTTCAAGATACTCAAGGCAAGGTTTTCATATTAAAGACTGAACGTCTAGCCCTGCTATTGGCCCTGCAAGGCCTCATTACACTCTAGATAACAGAAGTGTTTGATGGATGAAAACTAGGCAATTCTTAGATGCATACCACTAGTAAGGCAAAAAATGCTAAATAATATTAATATTAAATTACTTAACCAAAAGGGCTGTCAGGCTCAGCTCTGTGTTTTCAACTGTCATTTGCCTAAGCTAAAATGTTAGCATGTAAACATTAGGGCTGTGCAATTAATCAAAATGTGATTATGATTTCGGCTCCCAATGATCACAAAAACAGAATAATCGAGAAAAACAATTATTTAGCTCATTACGTTTTGCAAGTAAACTCTCTCTTGTGTTCTGAATGGGAAAAAAAAAGTATTAAGGCAAAGTTCACAGTTGTATGTGTTTTTTTTACTGTTTTTTATTTTATTGAACAGTGGAAAAAGTTAACTTTTTTCCACTGTTTTTTAAGTTCAATAATTTCAACATCTTTCCAGAAGTCAACGAGTAATCGTGTTAAATTATTGTGATTTCAGTATTGACCAAAATAATCGTGATTATATTTTTTCCCATAATCGAGCAGCCCTAGTAAACAGAGGTATCCTGTAATGAAGGTTTGACACATGGACATTTTGAAGATAAACTTCAGGGGATCACCAATGTCTGCCATCCATTCAGCACTAACATAATGCCATTTCTAGAGCCGAGCCACTAGCGTACACTGGTCTTATCAGCTTAAATCATGAAGTGGAGCAGCGGTAGGGGAGAGCGTCTGAGAAGCTATTAAATAGATTTTCCAAATTAAATTGTGGCGGCAGGTTCGGTGCCTGACAGGAAATCATCTCTGTTCGGGGAAGTGATCAATCAAACCTGAAAGTGAAGTAAAAACTGTGTTCTATATAAATGGTAACGCACAGGCACTCTGAAAAGAAAGCTGGCTTAAGATTCTTATTTCTTTTGACAAACCTCTCCAGCGTCTTGGGCTTATTAACCCATTTCAAATTCCCATAGCATGGCATCATGTGTGGTTGCTTTTCTTAGTTCCTGACATGTTTTTGAAAAACATTTTGGATTTACAAGGTTTTCCTTTGACAGTACAGATAACTTTATATAATCCCAATTCCTTATGCTGTGTTTTCATGTTTATATTCATCCCCTGCTTTATTCAATGGCTTTTGCTTCTGGAAAAGTTTCTATAGAGTATCATTAAAGACTCGTCTTATCTTCATAGAGAAAAAACAGTCAGGCAGAGAACAATACAAACAAAGACAGAGAGGAAAATAGGACAAGACAGAAAGGGGAAAGAAATGCACAGACTGAGAAGCAGGCAGGCTGACAGACAGATAAAACACCCTGACCGACCAAGCCAAAAAACAGACGCTTGCTCCCTGTTCTCCCTGTTCTCCCTGTCCTATCTGGCTCTGTGCTCTCCAACCCTAGTCTTCAAAGCCACAGCATGAGGTGACACTTGCAGCTCCGCTGCCTGGCTTGTATGTAAAACCTCCCCAGTCTATTTGCCTTCCGCAGGGATTACACTCAACACTCATCTTTCACATGCAGCTCGTTTGGGCAAGTCCCCCCTGTGTCTGAGGGAGAGTGTGTCATCAGGAGAACAATTGTGTTTGTCTGTTTGTGTATATCTGTCATGGGGGCTTCATTTCTACCTGCAAGGCAACTTTCATCTGCGAGAGTGTCTTATTTGGCAAGGAAAGCATTTTATTTCTCTTAGTGACTGCATGCTCTGTGATTGTCTTGGCAGCCACATCAAAAAGAACAGGAAAGTTAGATGGTGTTTGTTGTGGAGGATCAGGATCCAGGGTGCATCACAGGAAGACATCGGCATGAGATTATTTTTCTTTTATAAATCACTTGATTCGTCATCAATATATTCAGTTGGGTAAGTCGCTAAGAGATAAGACAAGACTAAGACAAGATAAGACTGCATTTCAGTCTGTATTTCAGGTCAGACAGCTTTTTGTTAGGAATATTAATTTAGCAGAGCTGGTAAATGAATTGAGTGAACAACAATTTACCCATCACAAAAGTCAGACTTTTTACAGTTCGTGCTTTCTGCAGAGCAGCATGACAAATGTTGGGAGGTTTCTGCAATGTAAACCCTTGTGCAATGTACATTGCTACTTAACATCTTTTAGATTCCCTTATGTACTTTTACATAACAGATACATCAACCTATTTGTAATTTCCCCATATTAAACAATGTTTCTGTTGAGTAAACGGGTCTAGCTGGCTGAGAACTGTTTTGTGCAAGCCATGCCTTGCTTTGAGGTACTGCTGTAAAAGCGTCTTTGCCTCATGCAACTTACAACCTTTGCGTCAAGCATTTTGATTGAAATACTGATGCACCTCATTTATGTCATATTTCCTACTGTGTGGAAAGTTTGACAATAGCAAACTGTGTTTATGCTTAAAAGTCACGCTTTCTATCTGACTTGCCTTTTTGCCAACCCTAGGATTGAAGACCAGCTGTAGTTCACTGAATGCCAGGCTTAGTTTTCTTTTCACCTTTATTCATTCACACAGAACACATTCACACCTGGAAGCTGCCCAGTCTCACCACAGTCTGATCTGCTGGCTACTGCAGCAGTTGGGGTTAAGGGCCTAGGTCAAGGGCTTTCCTTGCTTTACCCAACCAGACGTATCCTGCCGGTCCAGAGATCGACAACCTTCCGGTCACAAGCTCACTTTTCAAACCTTTAGGCCACCACTGCCACAAAAAAAAGTGAGTGGAGAAGGGATAAAACTGTGTGTATGCACACGGAAATATGCACACGCATTCTTTCGTTAGATTTATAAAGCCGCATCTGCACCTTATTCTGTTTTACAAATATAAAACATCCATGGACCTCACATCCACTCCCACAGTTAGCCATAGTTAGCCATAGTGCCGTGTGCTCATATTCTCACCGCACAGTCTTTACTAGTTTATACGTGGGATATGGCTAGGGTTGGATATCGTTTGGGTTTTTTCCGATACTGGTGCTAAAGCGGTACTTTTAAAACGGTGCCGGTGCCTGAACCGATACTTTTTAAGAAAGTTTTAAAAAAAGAAGAAAAAAGAAGGTTACTAAACAACAGTCGGTGACATTTAAGAACACATTGTTTATTACTAAGACCATATGGTCAAAATTAAATTATTTAATAGTAATGTAATAACTATAACTTATAATAAACAATAACTTATTTCACCAGTAAATTGCTGTTGAATGACAAAAACAACCACCAGATGGGAAAAGGGCATTTTACAATAACTTTGAATGCACCGCGAGGTTGTAGGTTACCAGTTTCAGTGAACGCACCGTCTTGTGTTTTTCTGACGTCAGCAGCTGCTGCGCTGCAGAGCACACCGTTGAAATACAGTCACACTTTACACTGTTTAACGTTAGCTGTCAGCATTTTAACCGTGTTTAATCCAGCTGCTAGCTAAAGGTAGGCTAACGTTACCTGTTGAGTGTAGTGTAAAGTCAGGCACCGAAATAAGGCACCGAAATTTCCGTTCTTATTCTGTCTCGTTACTACCGTTTACGTCGGAACCGGGGCCCTATTGGCACCGCGTTTCGGTACCCAACCCTAGATATGGCATATGCATGTTTTTTGTGTGTACCTTTTTATACCTCTGGGTGTCAGGGTGACATCATACCAACACAGTTATTACCTATACCATCATCAATCAATCAAGTAATCACTCCAAGTCAAACATTCAAAAATGTAATTATAAAAACTGACTAAATTAAGATTTTCTTAACTAATGATTAAGGGTGCTCCGATCAGGATTTTTGGGGCAGATCACCGATTGCTGGAAGACGTATCGGCCGATACCGATCACTTTTATGAACTGAAAATTACGCCATTACGTAACAGTCACACATCTAAAAAATGTCCTTTCAATCACTGCAGACATTTCTTCAGCACACACACACACACACACACGGACTGACACACACACCGACACACACACACACACGCACACACACGCACACACACACACACACACACACACACACACACACACACACACACACACACACACACACGGGGAAACAGCTGTTTGAGCGGAGCCGGAGCTGCTAGCTACACGACTCCGCTCTGCCTTAGCATTAGCTAATTTTGAAAACTCCTCATACTCCTTTCCGTGACTAACCTTCAAATGTCTGATGAGGTTGGTGGTGTTGAAATGTCTTTGGAGCTTTCCGCCTCGTGGTATTTCCTCGGCACACGCGTTGCAAATCGCTAATGTATTGTCTTTTTCCCAGATAGCAACGAGTCGGCGGACTACCGGCGGTGCTCCAGAGGCAGTAGAAGCGTCAGAATGGCGTAATCGCAAACACGTTTGCTGGAGCACCACTGGTGGCAGCCGCTTTTTAAAAGCGGTAGCCGCCTTCCTACTGTCTTCGTTCCGCGGCCGGCCTGCGGGCCAACTGCTGTTCTGCCGCCGTTCAGACACCTTGTAGAACTGCCAGACCGCTGAATGTAGGGAGGCCGCCATTTTAGCGCCATGTAGAAAATGTTCTCACGAGTAGTGCACTCTTAATACATCCATGGTAGTGCGTCATCTGATCGGCCTATCTGATGGGCATTTATGGAGACCACCGATCAAACTATTTAAAGCCATTATCGGCCGATACCGATCGGTGACCGATCAATCGGAGCACCCTTAACTAAAACTGTGGTCATGGTCCAGTAAGGGTTGATAAACCCTGCTATAGAGCCCTATGAGAGGGCTCTTTCTGAGAATACAGATGCGTAGTTATCGATCTTAGCTTTGCTCTGCTTAGCCCGATTCATTTTGAAATTCCACATATTTCTCTTTGCCATGATCTCTAAGTCCTGTCTAACTCTGGTGGCCACTGTATTAACGTTCAAAGTTGTGTTTGACATTGTATGTGTGTGGCTGTTTTGGGGCAGTTTTTTCTGTCGCATTTTCAGTACAATGTAGTAGTAGTACATTTACATAGTATATTGTAGTTTCACTGAAACACTTTTTTTATACAGTTAGTGAGATCTTGTTTTGTGTTCACATCTGCTTATAAAACCTACAACCTACCATTGAACTCTGCCTCTGTGAAGGGAACGAGCAAACCACTATGACAAGAGAGCATGAATGATGGCAACAAAAAAGGCTGTTATGTTGTGTTTGTTGTAGGAGTAGAGTTTTCTACAATGCAACCCTACGCTTACCACCCACTCCCTTGAAAGTATTTGCAGCAGAACCCTTGCATTCAGAAATGTCTAAACATTTTTTATTATTTTGTATGTTTTGAGGTGGCGATGTATCTTTTCGGTGTTTGATTTCTTTGGTAGGTCAGGCACACTTTAACCCTGTACAACTTGTACTACAGAGGGCTGAAAAATGGAAAGTGAGAGATAACAGAATGGCGGTAAGCGATGACGTTGCAAGTCAATCCCTCTTTCCTCAGTGGAGCTGACACATCGCCAGCAGTGTGTGTATTTGTGTGCTTCTTTGTATCTGTATTTTTGTGTGTATGTCTATTTGTGTGCAAAGTGGAAGGTGGCCAAGGATAAAGTGTTTCAACGTGGCCAAATGCACACTCTCCTCTCACATTATTGTCTCTTAGTCAGGTGTGACAAGGGGAGAAACAGATAGAGAACGAGACAAAGTGAGAAGGCCTGAGTGCACAAAAAGACATGTCCAGTATCATAATCTAATTTGATATCCAATTTGTTGTTACCCACACCCCTCTCCTCCCTCCTCTTTCTCCTTCACCCTTTTTGATCCTTCCGTCCATGCATCTCTCTCTCTGCTCCTTTTCCTTTCTTGAACACCATGCTCTTGTGCTCTTGCCAACTTTTTGCAAGTGTATAGCGGAGGCAATTTTAGCTTGAAGTACACTGCTTACTTTGCATCTTGCATACGCAGCTGTGTGTATGTGTGCATCCCAGGCTTGCTGTCTTCTGAGCTTTGCCTGACAGTGGATGTGTGTGTTGCAAACAGGATTGACACGCTGTTGACAGTGAGAGGGAGATAACTCGATTCGTGGCTTCAGGATAATGTCTGCGACACTCTTTAAACGACTACATCACTAATTAAAATAAATGTTTTGTCAATAGGTGTTGCTGTTCAAATACGCAATGTGTCTTGTAAGCCATCTGAAACTTTGTTGATATTCTGAAAATAACATTCCATTGACTATATAGGGCTTCAACATTCTGTATAAGCCATTACTTTACGATGCATTTTCCCCCTTTTACATACATTTACATATAAAGCTTGACTTGCTACAATATATGATGTTTTGTTTGTTGTCTTGTAAGGAATCTTGATTACAAAAACAATATGTTTTGAGTTGCAATTAATTAAAGGGCTCATATTATGCTTTTTGGCTTTTCCCCTTTCCTTTAGTGTTATATATCTTTTTGTGCACGTTATAGGTTTACAAAGTGAAAAAGCCCAAAGTCCACCCCAAAGGCATTTGGCCAACACTGTTCACAAACTGCTCCAAACAGCTCTGTTGTAGTCCAGCCTTTACTTCCATGACGAACGTGCGTCACTTTGTAACGCACGTTATAATGCTCGCCTAGCTGCTAGCATGGCACTCCCTCATGCTCTGCAACTGACAAGCTAGCAGTACTTACTGCGCATGTGCGACTCCCAACAAAGATTGTACAGAAGTGCAATGTCTCACTCTGTAGCTAAAACGGTGAAATAAAAGCCTCTTATTTACGAGACCGGTCTGAGAGACCTCCAGCTTACAGCGGGGGCATCCTAGGATGGCAGGCCGGCCGGCGAGCAAGCAATCCCGGCCGCCACCAGCTGGCAGTCAGTCAATTCGCCAACGATTATCGGAAGACTGCCTATATTCGAAATCTAAACAGTTCAATTCTCGCCTAAAACGTTGTCAGAAGTGACTTTAATGATGAATAAGATGGTGAAAATGGTTAAAAATGTCCTGCTGTTGCTCTGTCTGCAAGTACAGACGGCGCACTGCAAGTTCCGGGTTGGCAGTGGCGTGACTTATAAGTTCGACCAATCAAGTAGACCTAGGAAAAGGGAAAAGACCCTGCTCTGAAGTAGGAGCTAAAAAAGTCCCGTAATACGGCCAGAGGAACTAAAAAATCCCCAAATTTGTCCGGTGGGAACACAACGAAAAAAGTGTTCTAGGAATGTTTTAGTTCTAGGAACTGCAAATTTCCCTCCAGTGGGAAAACACCTATGGTCACACCAGAGGCACATCACTCTTAGGCCTAATCTTTACAAAATATTTGCTTTTAGAAGCTTGACGTACAGTAGGGACAACTCCCAGGGCTTGTTGGTGAACTGCTGTACATGGGAAGCTAACTGATAACATGCTGGCCTGCTGGGAATACGCTAGCATTAGCCAGTCACAATAGCTCTCTGAGCTTCTTTCTTTAAAATACAGTGTACAGTACCATTCATCTGAGATTCTCGCAGGTTTTATAATCCTTATTTAGCAAGCGAAGTAACAGAGCTCTGTTTTGTTTTTTGAAATGAACTGGGTTATAGGGAATGTGATGGTCACATACACATTCATTTATTGCAGGCCTTTACTAGTGGTCCCAGAGCAACTGCACTAGATCAGCTGAGGGTGAAGTCAGCTGCTAAAGAGCAAGTTGGGGATCGGTCTTGACATTGAAACATATTTTCACTCACTGCCTTAATTTAGTTTGGTGAAATCCTACCTTTTCTAAGACCCCTATGTTCCTTGCTTTCAGAAGGATATGAGTTTCACCAGATTTAGCCTTAGTTACTCTTCCTGTCAGAGTTTTACAAGGGTAGAGTGAAAGTCCTGCATCAAAGTGTTTCTTAGCAGCTTTGTTGGCAAACCCTGAGTTTTAAATTTGGCTGAATCAGCAATGGTCGATAATTTGTTTAAGCGAGTTGTACTTGTGCTTTCAGCTTAGACTCAGCTTCTTTCAGTTTGCTTTGGCTGTGTAATGCCTAGATGTCTTCCTTCTTGTCTGGCCTGCTTGGACAGCTCAAAGTCAGAGGAAGAGGAGGAGTGCCACAAGGCCAGATTTCCGCGTGGTGACCTGGCAGAATTTTTTTTGGGGGTATTTTAAGGGGAGTGGCATTATTTTTAGTAACTAGATCCAGTGTCATGCTCATACCTTGTTATGAGTTTATAATTCATATCTCAGCTCACATCTCTTTTGTCATTACTGAGAAAATTTGTAAGCATTTTCTGTGTAATCCATCACTGCCACAGCAGATTTTAATCTTCTGCTGCCTGGGGAATAACTGTGCATGAGAGATATGAACTGGGGGTGATAATGTGCAGGGGAATACAGATGGGTAACATTACGAAGCAACAGTGCAATGGCTACTTTTTTGTAGTCATTAACATTGCCCTCATCTCTCACTGCCTTAGGTGACTTGGTTGTCATATCACCTACAGTATATACTAATGCATCATAAGACTGTGGAGCAAGACACGATTCACTATGCACAGGGTAAAGTCAAATCCATAAAGTAAAGTTCATACATTAGGAAGGCGCCGGGATTTACTGTCTTGCACAAATATCGCTGTGTGTGGGCCAGACCTTTTTAACGTGAGGCTAAAGGGCACTCTAAGAATATAGTGCCAATTTAATGTTTACTATTACATTAGCATTTACACTACGCATATATATAATACACAGAGTACACCTACTATGTACACATACTAAAGCTTAACCCTTACCACCATGGAATTCAGCAGTTCTTTTATGCCAATTGCTTTGAGGTTAGAAGGGAGTATTAGAATATAAAACATTACTTTGAATGCTGATTTTGTTATCATAACCTTGTTTTTGCCATGCTCTGAATGTACCACTAATTCAGGTTGGTTAAAGAGATATGCATATATAGTATCAGACAGTAGTTATTAAGTGTATTGCACCTCTTTAGTGCAAGGCTGGTAGAGACTTTACATGTACTGTAACTAGGGATGCAGCTATCGATTATTTTAGTCATTGAGTATTCTACCGATTATTCCATCGATTAATCGAGTAACTGGATAAGAAATACTTTTGTTTTATTGAAGAACAATAATATACAATAGTTTGGTTTAGTTTTTGGAAAAAGCTACATTTTTATTGCCTACATTGCTTGCTTACAATATTATCTCTCAAAACTACACATATTAAGTGCATTTAAGTGCCATATTATATTGTTTTTAAAGAAAACATTTTCTGAAATGCAATAACAACCTCAAACTAAGGCATACATTAAACATACATAAACATTACCTTAAGTTGTGCAACTTAACTTTCAGAACTACAAGTTTCAACCTGAGACTGATCTGTATATAGGCTTATAAGTATATATAAGTTATACTCAACCTATTTTCATTTATATATTTGATTACGTCACACAGCTCTGTTACACTTATGCTAGTAGATCGTTGATCAGCTGTTTCTCCGTGAAGAGAGAGAGAGTGAGAGAAAATGATGCGCAACAATCAGCTGTTTTTCCGAAGGGATAGTCAACAAGTCGGCTCTTTAGATCAAATTGTGGTCACCACTACGTATTTTCTTGTCTTTGTTTTTGGTGGTAGTTGTGTTTGGTGTAGTTTCATCGTCCATACGACTCTGTGATTTACCTTTGTCGGGTCTGCTTCGTGGAATGGATGATTAAGTTAGACTCGATGGTTTCTGTTCTGTTGCATTGACGTTGTGCTATTATTGTGGTAAGCTAGTTTGATTTTGCCTTAGACACACTGTACAGTTTTCGTTTTAATTGCATTTGATCTGATTCCAAACTTTGGACACTTTCCGTCGTTTTTTCCAGCCTGTCTTTTCTCTTAGCCCCTCACTATTTACACTCTTTCTTCATTATATAATCTGTGCCGTCAGTCTTCATAGCATGTGTCATGTGCCTTTACAACTTATGTGCACCAACATAAACTGTGAGTTGAAATTGACTGCGTAGCTGGAATCTAAAGCATCTATGTGCAAATGAAATGTCCGAAACCTCTAGACGCCTGCGTGCAGAGTTGCAGAAGTCAGTTAAAGTCACTTTCGTAGTCATGCTGTTTCACAAAATCTGGATTTAAAAGTAAACTTTTAGGCTGAAAATGGAAAATATATATATATATTTTTTTTGCCTGCTCCCTTATCTAGAGTGCCATGGCAACGATGTTACATGTCACTATAGCTCCTTTTCATTACATCTGGCTCTCACATAGGCCCAGTCAAAAATAAATTAGCTCAGCTGGGGTGCTATTTCCAGAAAAGACAGAGAAAAGCAATAGTAGAATATTCAGTGCCAACTCCAGGCTTCCCATTGAGGTAAATCAAAATTATTACATGAGTCATGTAGGCATCCTTCACTACGGCAGTCATCGCTAATTAAATAATTTGCACATTTCATGCTTTGCCTCAAGATTAACAAATTAAAAAAATGTTTTCCTGTTTCTGTGATTCAATTAAAGTCGGCCTACTTTCTACAGAGCATATCACTGAAGTTCTTTTATTTATTTTTTAACCAGCAACCATGGATGAAATTACTTGAGAGGCAGCTTTCAGCGTAGAACTTTAGGTCAAAAATGTAAACTTTTCAAAAGCTGTGTGTTCTCTAGGCCCAGAGTATCAGTAGCCTAGTTATCAGTGGCCAAGTGTCTCTTATTCGCCTTTACTCTCTGAAGTACAGTCGATAACGTGGGTGAAGCAACAAGAGAACCAAAATGTTAATGATTAAGCAAGTTAAACCTTTTGTAATGCACTTTTGTTTTCATTTAGCTGACATCCTTAAAAGACAAATTTGGTAAAAGCCTTACGTATTGCACGTGACCTGACTGACACATAAGTCTCAGCTACTTTTCTTTGTAATTGGTTGACACATTGAATGCCTGTGTCCTCATTTCCCCGAATGCATGTTCCATTTAGGCTTTTGTTCTCCAGCTCCATTATAGAGACTCTGGATCGCTTTGATTGAAACGAGAGTTTCCATGCAACTCAAACTTAGTGAGAATAATTTATGACATGACAAAACCGAAATAGAGGCGCCATTTGTTTATTAGCTATAAACTTTCTTCAACAGGACATTTTGAGATTTCAAGGACATCAGAATAGAAAAAGATGTTAGCACTCTTTACATGTTTGATAATAAACATGACATTGACATTGGGACATATACAGTAGAAAGGGTATGTTGCAGTAAATATAGTGTATAGACCATAGATTGTTAATATTAATGGACAGAGCATGTATGATGTCACCCATTGGTTTGTGGAGATCTGCTATGAGTCGTTGAGTTTGCTGTTACAGATGCAGCCATCCTGGTTGCGGGCGATTTTAGACGAGAGGGAAGAGTGAGGGAGGAGCCACGTTACACACTTTCACTGGCAATCACATCATAGCCACGCCCTAAAATACCCCCTGCTTTATCGCCGATTTTAAAATCAACGACAAGACCATAATTCAAAAATTGAACATCATTCTGTATTGCAGAATACTCGATCGATGCAATATTGATTTAATTTTTTTTTTAATTATTATTATTTTTTTATTTTTGTTTATGTGCAAAAATATTCATGTAAGACAGTTGTTCACATTTATGTTGTGTTTAAACCCCCTACCGCTAGATGGCTATGCCGAGACGCACCACTAGTGTCCTTGCCTAACAGTGCCTAGCAGTACCTGACTTTTTAAGCTGACAATGTACCTATGGCTGAACCTTGGCCTACTTTATCATATATTAAAATATGCTCACTAAGAACCTGTGAACCACAATCCCAAACTGGCAGCTTGATTTTCTGTGTACTGAATTGTTTACCTAAAGTAAACTTCTTTGACGTTTATGCAGATCATGTCTTTTTTTTAAATATTAGTTTTTCTGAAATTATACTTTAAAAATATCCCAATATATTGCCTTATGCACAGTATCGAAATATATAGCAATATATTGAATGGAGTCCCACGTATCGTGATACGTATTGTATCGCCAGATTCCAGATTGCCAATACACAGCCCTAATTGAGACCATAAACTTATTATGAAAATGTTTACTGAGGTAATAAATCAAGTGAGAAGTGGGTCACTTTCTCATAGACTTCTACAGAAACCGAACTCCTTTTGCAACCGCACGTGTCGCCCCCTGCTGGAATTCAGATAGAATGCAGGTTTATTTCTATTTCGCCAATTAGCCCCCTAGATCGGCACATGACAGCTACTGTCTTTTGTCCTGGAGGACATGATACAACTTCTGAAATCCTCCTTTTCCAAAATGTTTCAAATTGTTTGGCTGTTCTTCTACAGATTGTAAACACGTCTCTTCTTTCAGGTATTTTTCGAATCGCTGATGCTTGAAATGTTTGAGTTTGCTACAATGTAGTCTATATCCTCGACGTTCCATTTCCGGGATTGCGCCAGTGCTGCCGGATGCATGTCTTTTCGCCAATGTCAGTTTCCTTCCGCTTTCTTTGTGTTGGAATTTTAAACTCCGGTGGATTTATGAAGACTATGGTTAACTGCTCCTCAGATCTCTGCAGGGTAAATTGAGACAGCTAGCTAGACTATCTGTCCAATCTGTTGTCTCTCGCACGACTAAAACTTTGAACATACACGTTCCACCCAAAACAATTTCCTTCCCGAGGCTATTTTGTAGCGGCTCTGTGCTGAAATTAGCACCGCCCATGATGATTGTGATTGGTTTAAAGAAATGCCAATAAACCCTGGCCTGTTTTTCTCCCATCCCGGAATGCAATGTGAACTAGCCAGACCCTCCTCTGCAACATGTGGAGGATGGTCTGGCAAAGCGAGACTAGCTACAATTTAACATCTCCGATCTCTCTTTTTTTATTTGTTTGTGAATGTACTGTAGCGAGTAACTGAGAGTCAGCTGTTCCCAGAATGCCGTTCAGTGGTGTAACAGTTGGTCGGGGACCCTTCTCAACACACTACATTGTGTATAATGCACTACTAATATGTCCCATACATCTCAAGAGCTCGCACTTAACACTGCACCTCCTTGGGTCCTCAGCAATACACCCGCCAAGTGTGAAGTCGATGGATGAACAGGTGTCGAAATAATCAAAGGAAAGACATAGGCCTACATACAGACGGACAGAGACTCCTTCCATTTTAGTTAGCCTAGATGTTTTGCATATGCTTGGTTGTTTATTGTATCACTACATGCTCTTTAAAAGGACCTCTACAACTACATTCTTATGTTGGTTTGAGGGAGAAATGTTACTTTCACCAATGGGAATAGCAGCTCTTTCCCATCATAGCAAGGTCACCTCTCATCTCTGTAATGGACTGATGCCCTTTGTTAGTTTCTTTTCTTGCAGCGACCAGAATACAGAGAGGCTGATCAAAAGAAGACAGGAGAATCAACTGCTTTGTGAAAGAAACGGCACAAAACATTTACCGATTTTCAAAGTGCTCTTGAATGACCTGCTTTTTCAAAACTTTTTTTGTTTTTTGTTTACTTGCTTTTCTCCAAAAATATATCATCTTTTATCCACTTTTTTCAAATGCTCTTTCTAATGGAAAATGGATAGATGGCTAAAAATACAGTTAAGCACAGTTTGATTAAAAACCTTTCTCACAGTTTTTATGGAGTGTTAAAAAAGTACCTGTCAGAAACAAAAGCAGTATTCTGGTTGGTTAAATATTCTCACCTCGTGTTGACTGCTGACAGGGACTGCTTTCTTAGCCTCTTCATTTTTTCAACTATGACAATGGGCTAGACCTCTTGAAATGATGATATATGAAATGATGATGGTAGTCCCATGGAAAGACAGAAAGTCTTCAGTAAGCCACGGTTGCCAGATGTAGATTTGCATTTGAAACTTAAAAAAGGTTTTTAGTAACTCAACATGGAAACACAGGAGTCTCTTGATAATTAAACAATTCTATGTGGTTATGGTACAATAATCAATAATACTATTTTATTTTAAATCACATTTTAAAGGTCTTTTCAGACGGTAGACTACACTTCGCCTGCGTCATTCGTTATTGAAAATGAATTACTAGACGCGTTTCTATTGCAAAAATGAACTAACTAAAATAACCTTTAGTTAGTTTGCTATGGCATATAGTTTTAATACTACAGTAACAATGAGCCTCAGCAACCATTGGCTATGGAGAATGAGTCGGCCAATTACATTACTTAGTTGCTTACGTCTTCCAATCATTTAAAACGTAATTGATTTAAAGTAACTAACTTATTTTTTCAAAGTATAATCTTAAACTTCACCTTACTCTTAATTGAACAGACAGAATAATTTCAAGGTTGGTAAATGCAACATTGTTGTGCCCTATTGCTACTTGAGTTGTAGTAGACTTTTTCTAATGCAGCTGCTTGTTTCTTGTTTGTACTGATGTTTCTACTCGGACAGTTCCATACCCATCCACGCCTTGGAAGTGCTCCAACTGCCTGTCACCAATCTGTAGCATTGTCTACAGAAAACAAATAGGACTTTTACTTCTACTGAGTCAACTCCTTCCACTTTGCTTTATTGTCATAGCGTTGGTTATAGTGTATTTACCTTTCTAACTCCCTATTTCATTACCATCACTCCTCAAGTCTTCTCCCCAGAGATCTGCTATTAGTCTGCTTCTTTTCATTCAGCTCTCCCACAGCCTGACTACTGTAAAGGAAATTAATCATCATCTCATTACATCCCATCAAAGTAGTAGCTCTCTCTCTCTCTCTCTCTCTCTCTCTCTCTCTCTCTCTCTCTCTCTCTCTCTCTCTCTCTCTCTCTCTCTCTCTCTCTCTCTGTCTCTCTGTGTGTGTGTGTGTTCTGTCTCTTTCTTGTGGTCTGTCTTTCCCTTTGCTCTAGCTACAGTGAGGAGTCATTAGCCTGCCAAGCTTCTTCTTGCCTTTACAAGTTCTTCTGAACTCACGGTCTGTAGCATAGAAGAAGCCTTTTGTCGCAACTTACACTTAAGAGATTGCTGCATGTAAAGGATTTGTTTTTGTCTAACTAATTGAGTTCCAACCAAATATTTGACCAGTTTCTGTCAAAAATGCATTTGCAGAATTAAGTTAGCTTTATACTGGTTTTACGTTATAGCCTACTGAAAAGTACAGACACCTGTAAACATCCAGCTCCCTTTTGTTTTTAATATACTGTATACTGGGAATGAAAATCAAACTTATTAAGACCCACTGCTGTAAATCTGAGATCAGTCAATGGATGGTTACTTTTGCCTTGTACATGTGATGGAAACCATCCAATCCTTCTTTATGTAGCCCCAATTATTGGTCAATCTTTCACTATTTTGTGAATACGTAAGCAGCTCCTAGTGTCTGAATCTCTAAGTGTCAAGGACCCCGGCAAACTTTGCCAGTGGCACTTTTCACAGTCCAAAACTCTTTCAAGTTGATAGCCTTAAAGTTATTTTGTTTTCTTGCTGATTAGATTTATTCTAAACAAGTAGGCCTAATGAATCACAGATGCCCTTCTAGCAAATTGTCATTGGATTGAAAGGAAAATCATGAATATGAAAACAAGGACACACTCCAGAGGAGTTCCAAAATAGGACTTATGTGGTTGATTTTGAATTGGCAAGACAAGCCCTGAAAGCTCTGTGAATTTAACTCTGTGAAGGCGCATAAGATCCCTCAGTTCTTTAACAAAACTGCAGTATACTGCTGTGATAACACTGGGCAGCTCCCAGGTGAGTGTGTGAATTAGTGTAACCACTCCTTTACATGCAGCTACTCCCTCCGGTTTCGTCTACAAGGATTGTGACCTTAGCAGCCTGTCTTTTTTAAAAGGGTAAAATAACTGTGCTTGTATCCTTGAGAAGAAAATGGGCAGAATTCAACAGACAAATGAAAATATGCTTTTTGCATTCGTATATTTAATGATTTTGATAGTTTACACACAATTGCACATGCACATTTTCTGTCAGCACCGTCTGCTGAACTCTATTCTTTACCTTTCTCTTTAATATTCTCTCTTTTTTTCTAGCTTTTAAAGCTTATGTAGCATTGTTTACAGACCACCTATAGTGAGGCACAGGTTTATACACAAAATTGTACTGTCTCACATAAAGTAGTAAGTTGTAGACCTGTCAGTCTTTTCTCTATAATACCATTCGAATTTTCATTATTTTTTTTAAATATTCCAATAATATAGGAATATTTAATGCTCAAATGCAGCCTGTTATAAATATATACTACACTACTCAGGCTTATGCATTGTCAATGCCACTATAAGCATGTGGTTGTTGTTACATGTTCTGTCCACTAGAGGGACTTCCAACATCAGCCTGGCCTTGAAGGGGATCTACGTCATGGCGCATTGCATTTCTGGTACGCCGCTCTCTGTTTACATTATATTCGGCAGACCCTTTTGTGTCTACGCTTTTTTATTTATTTTTATTTTTACGATTTTTCATAAACTAAGTAACAATAGTGTAAGCCACAATGCTAACGACACTGATAACTAACTGTTAGTTACTAACTACTAACTGTTAGAAGGTAATATATGAAGTCAAAGCTAACTCTGACAGCTGCAGGCAGCTAACATAAACTTAAGCTTTCTCCATGAAGCTCCCAGTTTAGCTCCTATAACTCGTGATGCTGTTGTGATGCTGAAACCAGAACAAGCTAACTATTGATAACATAAGTATTTTGGCTCGGTGGATGTTGATTTTAAAGTCATGTTAAAACTATTTCCCATCCTTCTGATTTCCAGCCGCAGCCTGTCACTCCCCCCTGTACTGACGTTACTCTGTATGTAACGTTAGCTCACAATGCCTTGTGTTTCTCACTCCCGTAACTTGTTCATCAGAAGAGGGAGATAAGCTAATGTTAGCCAACCTATTTAAAAAAAAAAAAAAATCACATTTGAACACCACATCATATGAATAGTAATTTCAGCATTGGAATAGTATTGATTTTTTTTAAATTATATTTGACTTTTGGAATTTGTTCTAACAGCCGTAGTAAGTTGGCAGAAGTCTATAGTCACATGTTTGTACTTTTTCATGCCTCTGGCTATAGGTAGGGTGTTCTCTTGAAGATAGAAATGTTGAACTGAAGTAAACTGAATTGCATGTGTTTAATCAAATTGTGCCTGCTTATGTGATTGTCCAGCAATACACACTTTGAAATCCACTAATAACCCCTGAATTGGTCTTTGACGATGCTGTAATTATTATTTATTTAAGCTATTCTTCTAATATTTGGCTGTAATAAACTTGTCCTATTTTGATATTCTCTGTTTGTTCTGTTCTTATCCATATCTCATTGTCTTCTGCTTTAACAACCCAAATCTTGCCATGCCTCTCCTCCGTCTGCTTAACATCTGTGGCACAATCCATCACCATCAAACGCTATCTACACTGAAATTTCTTTTTGTTGATAAAAGAGTTCAACTTATATTCAGCAGATCTATCCTTACATTTCCCTCCCATCCTTTAGATGACCTTTTCATCCAGGCCACCAGGAAGTGCGCCAACCGTGAGGTGGACATTTGTGATTTTGAGTGAAAGGTCTCGACAACTATTGGATGGATTGCCATGGAATTTGGTGCAGACATTCTTGCCCCCGCCCCATGATGAATTGTAATAACTTTGGCGATCCCCTGACTATACATTTAGCCTCATCATCAGGTCAAAATTGTTTTTGTCTGCTACTTAGGTTTACCAAATGCATGGCAAAAAATAAAGACATTCCCACTTTGTTTTTAGTGTTTGTTAGTATACCAACATGCTAAACTAAGATGGTGATCATGGCAAGCATTAAACCTGCAAAACATCATCATGTAGCATTGTCATTATGAGCATGTTGGCATGTTGATGTTAGCCCTTGATGAGAGAGATGAGAGCATCCCTGTTCCTGCTCCATAGACCTGCTAGCATGTCTGTTTCGTAATACACAAAGTTAATAGTATTCAACCTTGAACATTGGTTCATGGTCTTATTATAGTTAGCTTACCAGAGCAAAGATTAACATTTGCCAACACATTTTTTTTATTTAAAAGTTGCACATACATTCTGCGAAAACAATAGATGGTTTGTCTTTTTGAACTGATGTTTAAAGCCACGGAGAGATTTCTCAGCCCTTACCAGAGCTGCATCGTTTACAACGCACAGCTTCACCACACTGCAGTAATTGGATAGTTGGGCCTACAGTGCTGGAATGATATTCATTACACCCCATTCCTGTGTGTGTGTGTGTGTGTGTGTGTGTGTGTGTGTGTGTGTGTGTGTGTGTGTGTGTGTGTGTGTGTGTGTGTGTGTCATTAGGTGTTCCAGTGACACTTTGAGGCAGGGGTCACTTACTAATCCTCTAGGGATCATGCAGATGTACAAAGAGAACAGATGACACAGCACACAGGTCCATGTTGTCTGGAGCGAGAAGGTAATTAGGGTTACTATCAGTGTTTAACAGCCAAACACGAAAACACTATTGGAAGTGTACCGTGCTATACAGGGAAAGGGAGGACAGAAGGTAGCTGCCCTTAGCTGTGAGAGAAAAGATTGTGAGATTCTAGCAGCCTTTCAGAAACAAAGTTGACCTTTCTATTGATAGCTTTAGCTCTCAGGCCACTTATTTAGGTGGTGAGAAGATACACTGGTGACAGTGTAAAGCCACATTGCTGCTGACAGGATTTATTTTGTGTTGTAACGTTTCTGTTTTTCATTTACTGTATCAGACACTTGAAGTGCTCTCGCAATTTAGGTACTTTGTGTTGCGTATATAGGCCTACTCATCTTGTGGAGACAGTCAACCACAACACATGAATAAATCCTGTCTGGTCACACAAGCACAGGGTAGTAAGTGTGCTACATCATAAACAACACAACATAATAACCGGTCAACCGTTTTCAATAATTTATTAAATACAAATGCCAAACATTTGTAGGTTCCCGCAACTCCAATGTGATAACTTGGATTTTTTTTCCCTTTGTCATATTATGATAACATGAATCCCTCTGGGTTTTTGAATGTGAGACTTTGTAACTTTCAGAAAAAAGAAATAACACATTCTTCCTCCCTAACAAATGTGAGTTTAATTCATAAGCAGTAAAACACACCCTTTCTCAATTCAAAACACTCCGAGGTAGGGTTGGGCATCGTTTTGACTTTAACAGTTCTGATTCCAATCCCGATTCTTCCTTTTGATTCCAGTTCTTATCAATTCTCGATTACGATTATTTGAGGGGTGGAGTTGAAATGGGTCACATGCTTATTTCACAAATAAGAGGAAAATTCAATGGTGATTTACAGTTTTATCGTAGTCTGGCTATCACCAGACCAAGCTCAATCTTTTAAGATTTAAGCATTGGTCTGGGGAGTCTGCTCTGTATTTTCTCTGCCCAAGAGGCGTGATCAACGGGCATAGTTCAAATGACTCTGTACACAATTGGATAGTCCTTCAATCAATCAGACCAACGATCCGGGTGACGTAGCAGCGACAGCGGCATCAACGGGTTGCTGCCATGGAGTGCTGCGCTTCGGTTGCATGGATGTTGAATGTAAACAAAAAGCTGCTTGGTTGCTTCTCTATCGTCATCGTGTTAAACCCGCCATTAGCGCGCCAGGTGGATAAGCCAGTTTGTGATTGGTTCCCGCAAAATTGTGAATGGAAGGAGGATAGATAAACGTACAGGTTTCCAGCCTGAGCTGCAGGGCGAAATCAAATTGCCGGCAGATTGGGCGAGGTTTACCCAGTCTAGTTTTACCGGGCTTTTTCCAATTAAAAGAAAGCTGCACTTTAGAGCGGTGCTTACTGTGCTCCGTGGCTGCAACGCAAAAAGCGCCTGGAAGTACGCCGGCCGCTGCGGAAACAAAAACATGCACGTTAAATTTTAAACCGCTGATTGGATTTGAAACGATTTCAAACAATTCCAATAAAGAAACGATTCCATTGGAATCTAATTTTTGACACGATTCCAAGTTGAAACCGGTTCTCGATGCCCAATCCTACTCAGAGGTTTTCTGGCTACAGCCTTATTTTGTCAAGTGGCTAGTGTTAGCTAATGTTAGCAAACGTTCAACATAGATATTACTGTGTAGCTAACATTACTGAGTCCATTCACAGACTTACAATTAAATATTGTTCCTTAACAATACTATTCAGGCAAAATATACAATTAATCAATCATCAATTTAATAAAATATCAATTACAAATGAAAAAAAATCATTATTTGCAGTCATAAAAATGACGCTTCTGGTGGCAGTTACGTCAGCCGTTACACGGCCTGTCTAGGCAGCTGCATTGATGAAGATAGATGACTGACCAATAGTACAAATTAGAACCCGGCCCATACCAAAGTTTTGAGACAATTGTTGATATTTGAGGGTTTAGACACATCTGATAATGTTATATCATCCATTATTCACTTTTTAACTTAATCACATAAGATTTTAAAGAATTAAAGAAAATGAACGATCCTTTCACAACCAAGATGCGTACTGGGCCGATCATTTTACAGTTACAGTCAATGTTTGTCTGTTTGTCTGGTTCAAATTGGCTCAAGTACTAATAGGATTATAAGACCAGAGGTGAAACGTAACTGAAGCTAGTTTACAGCTCACAGATAAAGTGACATAGCCTGTCTCATCTAGGTTTCCTCTCACTGTTCATGGGTAATTTAGCGTCATCAACCCACTGTCAGCCAGAATATATGAGTCTCCGCGCACTGCTATGTTGGCGTCTTTGATGGACTGATGAGCTGTTGAAGATGTTTTTATTCATCCAACATTGTTTGTCATGACCAACCATTAGTTCACAGTTGTTTTACACAGAAACTAATGTCTTCCAGCCTTTAAATTTGCAAGTCCAATCGTGAATCTGAGTGTGTGCTTGCTTGAACAGCCTCCTCAGAAAACAAATCGCTGCCAAGCCCATTGAATTGTAAAATTCAAATGCTCTTCTGATTTATAAGCAACACAAGCAGAAATGTAAATTAGTAATTCACTGGACTTGATCTGGGATACTGAATACCCCCTGCCAGTAGCAAGATTCATTTGGATTGACTAATTGGTAGTCTTATTCACTGTTTCATGATGCACATAGCATTACATCTTTATGGTCATGAGTCATTTGACATTCTCATCTTTTCTCACACCATCAGTCACAGCTATTAGGGTTACAGCAGACAAATAACCATTCTGTGAAAACGTATGCCAGTAAAGTGAACTAGAACAAAGATCAGGAAACTACGGAAGTGTTAAATTGATAAAAGGTTGTTAATTCATTTGTAATTCATATTCTTGAAATTTGTGACAAAATGAAAGGAAATAAATGAATATTTATTTTTTGATAATTGTAGCTGTGGTGTGTGTCACTGCCACAACAGATTTCACTAAACTCTGATGGCTAAGAGTGTGTGCCGATGCTGATGGTTACTGTGGAGAGAGGAGTGTGCTAACTCTGCATGCATCTCCGAAACCATTCTGAATACAGAATATTAATGACTTGTAGGTGACCTAGGTTCTGTGTAAAGTATACAGCAATGCCTTGCACAGAGGGGCAAATGGTAATTTGTATGCAGTAGTAATGGGAAAGCTTATGTTTGTGATTGCAGTGCAGAACTGCAAAACACTTCTTTGCAAAAAGAAATATCTAACCACTACAGAGCTTCCATGCAACATCTGTCTGGGACTTCTAAAACATGTTTTTATTCATATCTAAGAACATAACCAAAGATTAGAATTCTGGAAATAGTGTCCATCATAAGGTAGGACACCACTTTGCAGTTTCACATATTCAAAGTATTTGCAGTTCCTTATAATCTGAGGCACCAATGTTTCTTCTCTTGTCAGCACCCATCCTGTTCTGTAGTGTGACGATGTGAACATATATGAATAAGTGACTAATGCTTTTACAAAGTGATTGGTATGCAGCAAATTTGTCACTGTTAGTTAAACTCAGTGTAAAAAAAGTAAACGCTGTGCCATTGGTTGTGCAAGTCCACATCCATCAGAGTTGATTTTTAGAAAGTTCTGCAAAGTCGCCCCCAGAGCCATATCCGCTGGCTTACTAAATAAACAACAAAACAAATGACTGTCATTGCAAAGTCAACACATATTAATGCCAGAAAATTGGATGTACTTTGTAGTGCAAATGGTATGACAAAATAAAGAGATTTTCTTAAGACCAAACTTTAAGCTGATAGAAAGACTCGGTCCTTTTTTAATCGTGGGTCCTCATCCCTGAAAATACTGAATGAGGAATTTAAAAATTTCAGATAACCGTTGTTGTTTGGACATATCCTACATTAATGCATTTAAGAGAGAAATCCTTTTCATATGACAGCCTTTTGGTAACAGCAATTCTGTCTACCACTGTTAATGTTGACATACACCTGCTATTGTATTCATGCCTGGCCATAGTCTAAAACAAAACTTAAAGCAGCACTATCTAGCAAGTGTTTTCTTTACACTTTATGAATCTGCTTTGCCAAATAAATATTGTGCATTATGTATCCCCACTGAATTACAAATATACATTCGGACTGTTAAAGTCAGAGTGAATTTGTGTACATATGTAAAGCATACCAGATCAGCCACTGCAGCTCATTGCTCAGACAGGAAGACATAAGGCACACAATATCATATTTCCAAAAATACCCTATGCAGTTGACATTTCCAAAGTTGTATACTTTTTACTTTGGGAACATACAAGGCCAATACATTTAAAAGTGATTCATAAAGTCAGAAAACAGAGTTTTTTTTATAATAAGGTTTGGGTAGATCTTAGTTTTCCCAAATTCCTTCAGCCTTTGGGGGGCAGTGTTGGTTCATACCTCATGTTGAAGACTTTTTGAAAGTGCTTACAACTACTTTATGGAGGAGGGAATGACTGAGCTGAACAAGAAGAGGCAGGGAAGTGTAGGAGTTTGGAGACAGAAGACATGTTGGTAAGAAGAAAGAAAGTGAGAGAAGCAGGAAAGAGTGCAGATGCAAACAAAACAGTGGGCGGAGAACAGAGGAGTGCTAAGTTTGAATCACTGCAAATATGATGGTAATGAACATAAGTGTGATGCAGCAATGAGAAAGTTACCAGCGTTTGGTTAGCATGTCTCCTCTCCTCTTCTGACACAAAAAAATAAACAAGCCTACACTTTATCTTTGTTTTTAATGTTTGGAAAGCAGAAATTAGCAGTGACCATGAAGTGGAAAAGCAGTGAGAAGGATCACTTTCGGTTTGTTACATAAAAATAGCTCTCTCTGTTTATGGAGGATAAATATACAGTAAAGTGTGGCAGTCACACTAAGCCGAGCTGGATGCATTTTCCTCCGCACCCTTCAACACCTCTCTTCCCCAATCCCTCCCCTCTCCACCTCGTCTCTTTCCCTGGTCACAGTCTCTTCCTCTTTCTCTCTGCTGTTTTCCCAGGTAGATGAGGCCCTTGATCAAGAGGAGGCATTCATGTCAGTATTATGCTATGGAGTTGATGTGGTATCAAACTACTCCGAGAAAGAAACTCACTCCAATGTTAGAGGCGTCCTTAAAACACTTTGTCTTCAGAAGTAGGTCGAGAGGGAGACATTGAACTATAATTTGGAGGCGAGTGCTCAATATCCTTTATATTTAGACTATTTTTTCAGTACTGTAACTTCACAGGATCAAAACAAGTACATGAGTAGGCAAAAGAAGAAAGCAAGTCACTACAGTACAGTTAAGGAAGTAAGTCCTAATTTCAAAACAGCCCACAGAGCTGCAGATTATCTTCTGTTTGGTAGCCTAAGGCAAATTGATGTTCAAATATACCTTCTGGACAAAATGTTAGACAGTCACGCGGCCTCACACACAAACCCCCCTTTCTGGTGTTGAGTCCCAAGGAGGGAGGGTCTGGTTTGCAATCTCACTTTGTCATAATCTGACCTACTTTTCCGGGTAGTCACATTATTATAATGACGGAGAATGGCGGAAAAATTGCATATGCACAGTAGCATCATGTTAGTATCAGTATTAGAAGGTTAATAAGCGTAATTTTTCTATTTCAAAATGGATTATGATATGGCAGATATTGGCACAACTGATGAGTATAATATGATAAATGATTAATCATAATAATGATATTATAAGCCCAGAATCTAAAGTTAGAACAGTAATAGATTTCTGTCTTTGCTATTTTTCTCCGTACTCCCCTTACTGGTTTAAAGTGGGTGGGGGTCAGCTGGAAAAAGGGGAGGTCACATACTGCAACAATCTGGATTTAGCAATATTTGAATCATAAGGTGATGTGAAAGTTGCAGGGTTGTGTGCTTATGTTGCCTGACCACTATCAATGAAGTCTAATTATACTGCACCTACACAGTCTTCATGATTTTTTGGCTGAGTTAGCGTTCTAACTCTGGGGATGGCAATGTAGGACGGTAGGTGTGTCCGCCACTTTAGTCCAAGCTGAAATATCTCCCCAACTACTGGATGAATTGCCATGAACTTTTGAGTAGACATTCGTGGTCCCTAGAGGATTAATCCTTACCTTGCCCTGCAGTTCCATTCTTGCGATATCAAGAGATCATGAGAGAATCGGGGGATCATATATCATAAAAAATACATCTTGTCAGGCTTGTCAGTAATGCTTTGTGTCTAACTAACACCTAACTGAACCAATCAGCATTTGGTGTGGAGCTACTGGCAGCAATGGGTGTGGCTTTGGTGTGATTTATGTCCGTGGCTGTGCATACAAACCAACAATGGTGGACTTGATAGACAGATGGTTTATCCAATCACCTGCCAGTTTTTATTATTATTTTTTTTTTACTATTAGATGGATTGCCATTAAATGTACTGTACAGACATTCATGTTCCCTGTAATAAAGTCAAATTTTTTAATTTGTTGAATACCTATTATGCTAGTCCAATTATAATGACCAATTAACTGCAAAACTAGTGCTAAATAGCAAATTATATATGGTGTTAACATTGCCATTGTGACCATGTTAGTAATCTGATGTTAGCATTTAGTTTAGATATGAAACTGTTTTCAGGCGCTTTAATGTTCAGTACAATGAACTGGCTAAGCATATCAGACAAAAATCTTCTCACAGGCATAATCTATGCCAGTGTCTATTACAGGTGTTTTACTTTTGCAAATATATAGTGATAAATAATAAATATTGTAGCATTAAGTAAGTCATAATGTAGGATGGATCACAGGTTACATGCAGGTTATGTGTGGAGATGGAGGAAAGTATGCAGATCATGACCTTTCTGGTTTGAAAGCTCCCAGGTTGTTCTAATGCAGTACAATGACGACTGTTTGGGTGTATCTCGCTGCGTTAATGGCTTGTCTGGTGGTACAAACAAGCAAAGCAACATGGTGGAAGCAAAGGAAGCCTGTGGAACACATGGCGGTTTTAAACATTCAGTCTATAATATGCGTCCTTATGGAAATGAAGGAAAATCAAATTTGAGCTAAATATATGCAGACACCTATGCTGCAACAATTCCAACAAAAATCTAACATGACATCCCACAGATCGAAGTGTTTTTACCAGAGAAGTAACTTTAAATAGGGTCTCCTAAAAGCACCCGGTACAGCATTCAGGCGACTGTAATGAAGCCAATCACTTTTAATTTAGCTTCCCTGCGTCAGCTCTGTGATGGTATAATTGGGTTACATAATTAACACTTGCAGTAAAACAAACCACAGCACTTCTATCAGTGTCTTGCAGGAGGATGAGGAGCTAAGAGTTGTTGCTGGGGGTCTGATTAGGTTGGTTCTTGCAACCACAGGGGGAGAAAGTGTCGGCTTGCTGACAGCTTTCAGGCTACGCTGTACCGGAACTAACAGGTGAAATGGTGAAAGGTAGAGTGGAAAACAGGAGGAGAGAGAGAGAGAGAGAGAGAGAGAGAGAGAGAGAGAGAGAGAGAGAGAGAGAGAGAGAGAGAGAGAGAGAGAGAGAGAGAGAGAGAGAGAGAGAGAGAGAGAGAGAGAGAGAGAGAGAGAGAGAGAGAGAGAGAGAGAGAGAGAGAGAGAGAGAGAGAGAGAGAGAGATATCCCTTTTAGGTGTAATTGGCATGAAATGTTACTTGCAGAAATATGTTTGAGCTTGAAAGGTTACCATCAGGTTCTATGTAGACAGCAAGTGGCATTAATAAGCCTACTAGCTTTAATTTGTCTTTTTCTTTTTTTTCTTCTCATTATTAGTTGCATGTTTATTAGCTGCAGTTTATATATTTTCAAGTGGAATCTCAACCAACAGCCAAAAAGTACAAAAAACTCAAATCAAATTATCACAAGAGTGTGACACTCCAAACGAAACAACTCTGAAATCAGTGTACTCATTAGTGAAGAGATGAGCACTTATTAATAATGAAATCACCATATGCAATACGTAGTAGAGGACTGATAGAGGAAGAAGAAACGGTTGATGAAATAGAATGCAAGGTCTTCATTAAGCGCAGTGACAGCAAACCTGCTTTGGATCTGCAGGGAGCGGGTGCTCAGGGACGGCCTGTGCTCCAAGGCTACGACACGTTGGTGAAGACTGGAATTTACTTTGAAGCTCGTCGAGCCGCGGATTTACAGCAGTGTGGGACAAACTTGAGAGAGAGAGAGAGAGAGAGAGAAAGAGAGAGCAATCAGTCGTCACTTGACACTGCAGCAGGAAGCAGCCAATCAGAGTCAAATCAAAATCTCCGCTCTCAGGATATCAAAAATGACTTACAGTAATTCACAAGTAAAGACTGTAGAGATCAGCAGTAGCTTTCCTGGGAGGGCAAAAAAGTTAGTTCAAAATCATGACTCCTAGGGTGTTTAAATGTTTCAGTAATGGCTGTCCTATCACTTCCAAACCTCAGGTAAATATCCAAAATGAACTTATGAGGAAACATTTTGTGCTGTAATTCATCCACTGAAGTACTGTTGGTAAGTACAGTATATAGTAAAATCCCAGATCTGTGGCTGACATTTAGGACCTATAGCTATTCATTATGTGGCAGATGTAGCAATGATGCATGAAGATGACAGCTAGTAAACACCAAACTATATGTGTTCAGCTTCATAAGTGTTAAAACTTAAAAGACAATAATTGTCTCTGAATCAAACAAACCTTTCCAGCGCATAGCCATCAAAATTACCGTCTCTAGGCCTGCAGACATAATGTAGTAATGTTATTACTGTTATTATTAGTATTAGTGTTCACACATTATTTGGGTTTCTTTTTTCAGGACCACTAAAGTAGTAGTCCATTGTATTATAGTCAGATAATTATTTTGTTAATGTAGGGCTAAATGATTATTTTTTATATTGATACAGCTGAATGATGCGGCTAATCTTGGTCTTACAGCTTGCTTGTTTACTTTGTCTCTTCGACATACAATACAGAAAACATTCAGTTAATGTGGGTGAGCTGGTTTGCTAAAAAACAAATTTAAAATGTTCATTCCTATGTGTGCTTAAAGGACCTCATGTCAATGCTGGTTTAAAAATGTAGATTAAAATGTAATTCTTGACCTTGGAAACAGTAGTTAAAAAACACATATTCACTGATTTCAGTCTGCCTGTTTGTGATTCAGCCGATCATGTGTGTGACTGGGTCAGTGTACCTATTTTATTTTTAAAGGGTGCGTCTGCCTTTGTAATAATCTTATGTTTATGTACATGGGTTGTGTTTAAATATATGTGCCTAAGTGTATGTTGCTCATAAATCAAAGACTGTGACCGTTTTGCGTGCTGTGGCAAATGGAGTCTATTAAAACCAGCGTCAGGTTTACACCCGTCAAGGAGGACTTTAGACTGATAATCGGCTTATAGACACCAGTGTGAAAAGAAAGGGTGGGTGCTCGGAGACAGGGAGGAAGAACAATATGAGAGAGAGAGGGAGAGAAAGGGAGCTGAAAACGTATGTGTGGAGGTCATGACAGGGATAAGACATCTGGGTGTCGGATGTATTTGGCTTTTTAACACTTATCAAATCTAATTTCAGGCATTACATTTCTTTTATTTAGTAGTATAATACTGACATGAAAAGAAAGGATATTGGAAATCTACTGCATGCAATAAGACTCACACACACAATAAAATGTTGCATGTGTTTGCATGTGTAAGGTTGTGTTAGTCTTTGCTCACCCCAAATGATAATGTATGTGTCCAATGTGTGTGTGTTTGCATTTGTGTATGCTTTGTCAGCATGCCGCCTTCCTCTCGGCGGCTGTCAGGCCTCATTATTGACAGACAAGGAAAGAGTTAGTTACTGACGTGGTGCTGTTGTCTCAGCCTGTGCACTAAGGATTGGAGCAGCATGTCATTAAGCTAGCCCTGGAAGGAGAGCAAGTTTCTCAGCTTGGGCTTCAGTTAAACTCGTGCTTACACCATGACTGATTTACACAAACTTTGATGTACCCATTAGAGCTGCTGTGTAGCCTGTGTTGGATCTGGTGTGTGTGTGTGTGTGTGTGTGTGTGTGTGTGTGTGTGTGTGTGTGTGTGTGTGTGTGTGTGTGTGTGTGTGTGTGTGTGTGTGTGTGTGTGTGTGTGTGTGTGTGTGTGTGTGTTCTATCCTGCAGACTGAAAAAAAAAAAAGTTCACTTAGCATCATTCATCTCGATGAGGATCACAAGTAGGATTCTGGCAGTTATCTAATCTATTTTCTTGTGACAGCAGACAGTTGTGCGTCTTTCCTTCAATGATAAACCAGCCTTCAACCAGGGAATACATTACAGTATAGCTGCTGCTGCTAACCGTTTTGGCAAATGTAGGTGAAATGATAGGCATCCTTTTTAAAATATATAGGAAAAGCCACATTTTTGGTCTATATTACAATTCAAAAATCCAAATTTACAGAATTGAAATCCAGATGACTCCTTAACAATATGACTTTGACTTGCACTAAACTTTCCACACACATATCCTCTACCTTTGCTAATATTGATTTATTGAGTTTCTTACTTAGATGTTCCTGTTTAAGGGGAACCTACGTAAATGCATATACAGTAAAGAAGCTGGGAGGTTTCATCAACCTTTCTCTAAATTATGTTGTACATTTGCAACATCAAGTATGTTTTGAAGAAATGTAATCTTGCCCAGCTGACATTGTTTTAAAGTCAGTATAACCTATTTGCAAAGTTGCACAACATGCAGAACATGTTTTCAAAACTCTTCTCACTGATAGTGTACTAATGTGCTTTCCCTACTGTATTTGCTCGTGTCAAGCATGACAGGTCTATAGTTGTGTTTAGGCACTCAAAGTGATTGGTAAAGCTTGGGGAAAGATCCGCACAAGGCGGTATGTTTTTACTTTTTTAAATTGTTGACCCATTCAACCACACACGTGGTGAAATGACTTATGCCCTCGTTTTCCATCGGAGGACAGCCTCCATTTTAGTCTCCATTTTTACTTAGTTTTATCATGACAATCCTGAATGCGCTCAAACACAGAAAAAACCCATTCATACTATATTGTAAATGCAGACAAAACCATGTAGAAACATCTACAGACACCTACAGAAACACATGCACAGAAATATGTATTTTACACATATGTGTACAGACACATACTACATTATTTGCACCTTATTTGAAGTGATTACACATTAATTGCTTTATGTCTAGATGCACATGCTTCTGTATATGTTAGAATGAGATACTGTAGACATTTGCAGTAATGCTAGAGGAGGGGGTAGTGTTCCAGAATATCGACAGTCACTCGTTCTCTATTCCCCCAATAAAGCCACACCTAGGGAATAGAAGAATGAATACAGTCGCAGCAGCAGCCTCAAAATCCTTTTTGAGGGAATGAGTTTCTTCATGGTTCAGTTAAAAGATGTCATGAGAGTCGCTACAAAAAGGGACGTGTGAAGTCTTCCAAGTCAGTGTTAATGTGGGCACTTGGGTCTGAGAGCCAATGGCACAGCGTAGAGTGGGCTCCCCAGAGAGTGTGGCATTGACAAAAGTATCCAGAGCACTAAGAAGAAGCAGCACAGAGACTTTGGCATCAGAGCAATATCTAAGGCAAGATTAAGTGTCTTTGGGTGCAGGGGGATGAAATAAGGATGGTTTACAGCAGTGTACTACACTCTAAAATGTCTTTTTGGGACTCTTAAGAAAACTACAGATTTAGAGGGGATGACCGTGCTGTTGAAGCTGTGATTAGCATCTTTTGGGCAAACTAACACAAAAGCCATTACAGATAGTTTTGTGTCGAGCTTGTTTTTACAGGATCAATATCTAGTACAAACAGTTTCTCTTCACTTCAAACTTTTCAAGAGTTTTTTTTTTAGTTTTTTCGCATTGGTGAAAGCTCAGCATACTGGAAAAAAATTGACCCAAGTTACCGTTTAAGACTGTAATACAAAAAAAGGCTGAAAGGTGTAAATGTTATAACCTGAAGCCAAAGTGTGTATGTGCATGTGTGTTCGTGCCAGGTCCCTTGGTACAATGCTTCAAGGCTAAAACGTCAATTACTTGTGATGAAAAGAAGGCAGGAGGGGGGGAACTCCAAGACAAAATGCAGAGCTAAGGTGAAACGCGCTCAGGTGGAATCTGTCGTGGTGCTGCCCTGAGGCCTGGATCTGTACAAGATGTCTGAATTCTCCCCATCAGCACATCTTGTGGAGGAGTTTGGCCTGGAGTGCTGTCCCCTCAATGGCCTGGGTGTGTGGGTGTGTGGTGTGTGAAATTCTCAGAAACCGAACGAGTGTGTTTTGGCAGACATACACCTGTGTTTGTGTGTCTGTCCTAGTGTTTGAGATTGGGATCTGATAGTTGGTTACATTTCGGATTTGGTTCCAAATTGATAAAGTAACTACTGTAAGTGAAGCTCTGACCATCTTATATCTCCTTTCTTGTGTTTTAATTAATTAGATTAATTAATTGTACAAAAGCAATGCATTTAGATAAAAACAAAGAAATAATTTATTTATCTTTGAATTTTACTTCTTAAATAGCAACTTCTTTCGAATGTTTGTAAAAAAATAAATAAACCTAAATAGATTGTGACCCCTTGTCACAAGCTGCAACAGTTGTGAACAGTTTTAGGTAAGAATGATTTTGGCCTTCTTGTTACAGTCCTAAAAACTATTACGGTAATAATATTAAAAATAATTATTATTGTAGAAAAATAGATACATCAATCCCATCCTGTTAACCAGATTTCTCTTGCGTCCCCCACCCCTGGATTGGGAACATCTGCAACTCAATAAGTAGATTTGATTTTGCATTTTGCTCGATAAAATGCCGTTGCACCAAACACTAGTCAGCAGTATCACTAGGACCATGTGCATGCATGTCTGTGCATGCATAAATAACCAATAATTGTCTTTGCAGTGATGCAGGGCTGAAAACTTTCTGCCCGGTGCTTTATCAGCAAACCTCTTCCTCACCTCCTGTTCGCCCTGCCAAGTGTGATTATTTCTCCACTCAAATAACTCAGGATATAATTATAGATAGCCATGGCATATATAGCCAACACAATTCTCCTGAGAGGGTGCAGAGGAGGGTATTGGAATTAAGCAACTGTATTTCATTTGTTGAAACAAAAAGCACACAATATTTCATTACTACTTGAAGTCACCTTGGTTCTTGTTTGGTCGAGAAGAGTTTGGTCTGCCTGCCCTTTCATTGAGATGGACAGGGATTATAAACACAAGCATTACACTGTACTGTCCAAAATGTTGTTTTGGAAAGTCAGTGGCTTAGGGGTGTGAATCTTCACTGGTCTCACAATTTAATTCGAATACGATTATCCTGTCAATGATTCGATATGATTCGATATCCAGATGCATCACGATGCATCACAATGCGCCACCTCCTCAAATGTAATATATTGCTGCACGTTTTCATCAACAAATTCAAGAAGTCAGATATATATGAACTCCAATTTCTGTGTGTGTGTGTGTGTGTGTGTGTGTGTGTGTGTGTGTGTGTGTCAGACATGACAAGTATGGAGAAATATTTATTTTGAGTTGATCAACTGAGGAAAACCTCAAAGAGTTTGTTTCATCTGATAGGTGACAAGTCATTTGAGAGTTATACATTCACTCAGGGCTCACTCTTCTGTTCACCCCTTCATGCCCTGAAAACTCTGAGAAGAGCTTATCGTGGCCATGAATTTTCACTTCATTGAATATATCCATTATGATAGCTATTTTCAGTGCTATGAGATTGAATGTGTGCACTGGTAGACTCGCTTCTCAGCCCGTATTGCACACGGATAGTTTGTTCTGATGTGCTCGATGGTGTGCAATGCTGATGACCTAAATAAGAATAGCAGATACATGTGTCAAGGAGTTCACATAGAGATATACATGTTGTGAATTTCCAATGAGACTAGCAGACTTTAGTGTGCAGGGTTCTTTTATATTACATTAATTTAGCTGAAACTTATGTCCAGACGACTTCCAATGAGTACCACTTAAAAACTGCAACAATCATGCAAGTACATACAATTTATCAGTGCTGTCAGTTTAACGGGTTATTAACGGCGTTAACGCAAACCCATTTTAACGCCGACAATTTTTTTATCGCACGATTAACGTTCTTTCGGATCTAGCTAGACCGGAAACAAAACAGACACGGCCGGCAAAATTACGAATCCCACTATGGCCACGCCATGTCCCGCCCTACGAAGCAGCTCGATTGGTTGGAGTTAGGCATTTCACCTCGAGTGGTTAAGGTTAGGATAGCGGATTGGTCAAGGGATAGGACCTGAACAAATGGGGTTACATTACCTTGGGCGCCTGGCCAATAGTAGTGATTGAAGGGCGGGTCTTGGCGTGGCCGGCCACACACACTTGTTTTGGCTTGCGAGCTGTGTAGCTACTGTAGACTTGTCACGGCGATTAGCTTCGGAGCGAGAAGCGACTCTAGAGTCATAGTGAGAGAAACAAAGTGTCTCCCCTGTTCTTACTGACCACGGTGGGAAACCTGTAGTAGGAAAAGTTTACCCTCTCCTTGATTTTACGTTGTTTATGGAGAAGGACAACCAGGAAATGAGTTGGGGGAAACCATAGTCGCTATGACGACAAGCCACGCTCACCTCAGGCATGAGGCAGTATTATCTGCAATGGAAAATGGAGGTAACAGTGTTACATTATGTGACAGATTATTAGCTCCAAGTGTGAATGTTAGTGTGAAATTGAACACTACGTATATGACAATGTTGTTTTCAATAAAGAAAAAAAAACACATTTGCACAAAGCAAGCTGATCCACTATTCCATGTTGATAAGAGCATTAAAATGAGAAAATATAATGGGACAAAAAGAAATCAAGGGACATTTAGAATAGATAAAAATGTACGATTAATTGCGATTAATCGTGAGTTAACTATGACATTAATGCGATTAATTAATTTCAATATTTTAATCGTTTGACAGCACAAATAAGTAAAACTGCTTTAAGTGCTACATTTTAGAAGCGAGAGAGAAAAAATTTTCATAAATATATATTTTTTTTGGTTCATGGGCCATGCAGTCTGAACGGCTCAGTTTTCAGTCTGCGGCGGAAGATGTGTAGGGCTTCTGCCGTGGGGGAGTTATCCATGATGATGAAGAGGTCGTGGATGGGAGACGCCTTCCAAGAAAGGAAGAGCAGCTCAGTCTTGTCCAGATTGAGCTTCAGGTGGTGTGTCAACATCCCCTGAGAGATGTCAGCCAGACACACAGAGATTCTTGCTGCCACCTGGGTTTCAGACCATAGAAAGAACAGAATTAGTTGTGTGTCTAATGCATAGCTGTGGTACGAGAAGCTATGTGAGTGAATTACTTGGTGTACAGAGAGAAGAGGCTGGTACCCAAGGTTCAGACACAGATCCTCTCCAAATTACCCTGTAAGTGCAATATACTGTATCAAAGGCTGCTGAAAGGTCCAGCCCGGTGATGGCGGAGGAGAGAGTGAGGCTGCCGTTCTCTTTGATTTTTACATTACAGTCCAGTTTCCATTCGTAGAGTTCAGAGCATTTTAAGCCATTCAAAGCATTTTTAAACATCATGTTATCATTGTCTAATCATGAGGCTAAACTACCAGACGCAGTTGAGAACTTGATCTAGAAAAATGACAATGTCTCACTTCAGGGATATTTTTGCACTACAGTTTTCAAAATGTAGACCACATTACATAAAACCTTATTCCTTCTTCAGGACGTTTGCCCCTTGTTTTGGTTAACTTGCAAAGATAAAAAAGTTTTTTCCATTGATCTTATCATCCCATTGTAAGAAATTCTAAGCTTTAGCCACTGGAGGAGTAGCAGAGAATCTAGAGCTGAAACGATTAGTTGATTAATCAAATAGTCAAATAGTTGAATATTTTAGAATGTCATCTTGGGCTTTGGGAAAACAATTTGTTCACTACTTGCTGTATAGAAAAAATAAGTGGTAGATTAATAAATAATGAAAACATTGTTATTTGCAGCCTCAAATAATTCAATTACTTGCATATTACCCTGGTGATATCAAATGCAGGGAATCTGATCTCAGCTTTTTTGCCAGCTAGGCTACTCCATTAGTTTATGGAGTGTGTTTGGGAATGTGTGTGCGTGTGTGTGTGTGTGTGTGTGTGTGTGTGTGTGTGTGTGTGTGTGGTGTTTGAGCAAGCCATATGGTGACATTTGTATTGGTCATTTTTCACACTGACTTCATGTTAGCCTCCAGTACCAAGCCACTTTTTACACTGTGGAACTGCCATACAAAATGTATGAATGGTTTACATCATTCAGAGTGGAGTATGATTCATTCACTGACATACACAACACACACATTCACATATTGTAGATTTTTTTTAAGGCCTGTATCATACTGATGGATTTGTATTTCCTACCCAAAACGGATACAAAGAAGGGTGCTGGAGAACACAGCTGCGATCTGAAATAAGAAACAAACCTAACGCGCAATATTTGCTGAAAATAGTTTGTTTAATAGAAAACTACTTATTCAGTACATCACATTCATTCTACTTTACTACTCAAGTCAATACATTTCTTTTAAAATACATTTGGTTAATATGCATATCTTCCTGAGCTCTGCGGGCCATATGCTGTCATTTGTTTTTTTTAGAGCTCCACTCAACCTCACCAACCTTTTCCCACTCCCTAGACATTCAGATTGGCTTGTTGGAATGATAAAGTTACAGTAAATCATGCCTGGAAAGTTGGTGAAGTTGTTTGAAGAGCTCTGTGTTCATCACTTGAAGGGGAACTCCTTTGATTCAATCAAGACCAGTTCCCTGTAGGCAAAATACCTGGACTCATTAAGCTCCAACGCTAAAAAAAACGTATCTGTCCTTAATATTTTATTAGCACAAGCTATGTAGGAAACATGTAGGTAGCAAGCTTCACATGGTTACTTTTGGCGGTTAAAATGACAAATATCATCTTTAACGGTATCAACTTTAGATACTTAAGATTAATTCTGCAACAGCTTAATCACATTGTAAGCCTATCTTTTTTTTATGTTAACCAACCATCCAACCTCCAGCATTTTGGAGTAAGGAGCTTGTGAAAAATAAGGTGTAAACGTCACTACACGACAGCTGCTTTTTTTAGTGTGTCAGAAACGTAATACTGTATCTTCTGCTGCTCGTCTTATTTCCATGTTGGAGCTATGGGTGGAATGTGAATCGCTGGAGTAGGCTACCCCTTTAACATCTGAAAATCTCTCCGTATGACACATGATGCGACATTGTTCATTATGTAGAGCATACTCGAACAGACAGTCGGGCAGTAACAGTGAATTGTTTTTGTTTTTTAAACACACAACACGCAACAATTTAAGCCAACACTCCTGCTACTAAATACAAATTAACTACTGGGATAAAAAAATGTGCATCTAGAATACTCTAGTTCAAATGGAAATCTATAGCTTTTCCCTCAGCTAATTATTGAGAGAACAAGGCCCAATGTTCTGCTGTAATCCTCGGCCGTAATATCTGGATCAATTTAGCGATTTAGGTCTCAAACATTCACAGCTCAGAGCACAAAGAGAGTCCATTTTATCCACGGAGCTGTTGCAGCGTTATCTGTTCCTTCATAAGACGGGAGAGTGTGAGAGAGAGAAGGAGAGAGACAGAGGTTGAAGGAGTCAAACAGTCATGATGACTTATATCGTAAAAAGGAGGAGCTTTTTATCTGTATACTGTGAAATTGTCAATCATCACACACATCACAAATTTCTCCAAATGTAAGTAGCAAACGGAGCATTGACACTATCATGAGGGGTTTGTTGGAATGCAGTACACACAAATGGAAACAGTGGTGCTATGTACAAGTACATTATGTACATGTATTTTTGCTATTATTGCTGCTGTGATTGTGATCAAGTGCTGCCACAGTGCCTTTTTTGGTGAGTAAAAATGGAAAGTAATATTGTATTAGGGATAAAACCATCCATATATTAATAAGAATATTTTTCTAATAAATATCATGAAATAGCAAAGGTGCTGTATGCAATATCACGTATAAAATAATCCAATTGAAATTCAGTGAAATGGGCTGTGGTCTACTGTTTTGCATTAGAGTAGATAGGGGTGGGCTACATGGATAAACTCATCTATCACGATATAGCCTAATAATTTATATCATAACTGTGATAACAGCTCAAGGCACTTCATCACATTGATATAAATACATAATTATATACTTTTGCTGATTAAATTAATGTTTGAGCGCTTGGTGAACATATCTACATATTTTAATGCAGTTATTTAAAATCACATTTTACCTGCATTTAATATAATATAACTGTTAGTTTGCATTCGTTGATTTTTGATGAACATCTTTTGCCTGAAGATGATCTTTCACGCCCTTAAAGACTGAGGATTTTGACAAACCATCCAGAACTAATCTTCCTCAAAACTTATGCCACTGACTCTACACATGTCTAGTACAATTTAGGGCATTTGACTCACAAAATGCAGCTGCTCATCTGAAAGAGCAAACCCCATGATGCACCATTTATTATTCATCTGTGTAGGGGGAGAAAATAAGAGGATGAGAGGACAGAAAACGAGGTCTGAAACTTTTAAAAGATGAGGCAAAGTGCTGACTTGTGAACACTGAAACCAAGATGAATACAGATTTGAATACAAACAGGTGGGAGGGAACATTGTATAGTAGTGTGCCAAAGTCCTTTGTAAGCACTAAGCTCAAACTCTGGTGCACGGTTTAATTAGTTCGAGAGCCAAGCAAGTGGTTCAAATTAGGGTGAGACTATTGGAGAATAATAATCAAAAACAGGGAAGTCAGTGGAATGAGTAATGAATGGTGGCAGTCATTATGCCTCATACAGCTGAAGCTTTATAGAGAATGGCTGCATAAGGTCCCGGAAATTGTTGAGTAGAGTTTGAGGCTATATATCTTTTGGTCCTGAGAATGATTATTACAACTACATCAACATGTTGCCTGGCCTTTATCCAGAATCTAACTTTATACCTAAACCCTAACCATTTATTATTATTTTTTTAAAGGCCCAGAGGTGCTTCTTTCCGCCATTGAAGAACATTTGTAGACTGCCTCTTGAAGAAAATGACTCTCATCCTGGTGTCATTTCATTTTGGTCCCAGCAGAATCAATTTGGCTCCCCTTCAATACATGATAGCACTCCTTTCTTTTCTTTTTTCTTACTCATCTATCTCTAAATCACTTACTGGAAGGAGAGACCAAAATCTAACTGAGAGATGTCAGCCAACTAGTTGGTTGACACCCATGGGTTGAGCTGAATACCGAAAGCCTAGGACATTTTGTGTTCCTCAAAATTACGATCACATTATCCAAAAATCCCACTGCTTCCTGTTGCAAAGAGGATATCTGCATTTACAGTGTTTCTCTGTTTATGTTATGCTGGATTGTACAAACTGCAGTAAGATCCTGTCGCCTGCAGCTCTTCATCTTACGGCTCACTGTGGCTGTTTCTTCTTGTTCCATTCCTCACTGCTATATTTAGAAATTTACTGACAAAACGCAAGACCCAATTGCACCATAATTGCACCATTAACAAAGTAATGCTAAGGACAGTACATTACTTATGCCGTGGGTGCTTCACAAAAAAGGCAACCCAGACCGGATGTTTTTAATGCAAAGCAGGAACTTTAGAAATGTTGGATCTGCAGATGAGAAGGTACCACTCTCATGTCTTTTATGGGGCAGTGGTGGCCTAGAGGTTAGAGAAGCGAGCTTGGGACTGCGAGGTCCAATCCCCAGACCGGCAGGATAAAATCTGGGTGGGGAAAGTGAAAGAGCAGGGCTTGTCCCTCCCTCATTACCACCACTGAGGTGCCCTTGAGCACCTTACCTACCTTAACCCCAACCGCTCCAGTGGAGCTGCTCAGTGGAGCAGCTTCCAGGTATGAATGTGTAACTGTGTGAATGTGACAGGTCGTCCTTGCAAATGAGTTGTTCTCAATCGACTTACCTGGATAAATAAAGGTAACTTAGCACAAAGACTGCACAAAGACTGAACACAAGGGGAAAAAGATAGCTTGACTCTGTCCAAAGTTAATAAAATACCTAAAGTTAAAAGCACCTATAAGCTTACTAATTAACATGTTGTTTGACACTTCTTTAATCCGTACACACACCAAAATGTAGAAATAAGGTTTTATGATGAGTTGCATTGTGTAATTTATTGAGGTTGTCTGGCAGAAAGCAAATAATCCAGGAATTCACCTGATTGCACATCACCAAGAAATAGTTACGGCACATAGCTTTCACACTTCTGTTTGTGTACAGATTAAACAGATGAGATACAATGTGTTAATTAGTTAAGAGTGCTAGGTATTTTCTTTAATTTTAGAGAGAGCCAGGCTAGTTGTTTTCGCCCTTCTTCCAGTCTTTATGCTAAGCTAAGCTAATGCACATGCAGCTCTAGCTCCATAGTTAACCAAGACATTGATTGGTATTGATCTTTTAATGTTTATATAGTAGGTTTCAATAATAAAATATGGTTTGTTAGTTTGATATCATTAAAAAGAATCATAGCTTGATGGCTACTTTTCCATTTTTGCTTTTTTGTGTAGCTATTGAAATAAAAATAAATATATATATATATATATATATATATATATATATATATATATATATATATATATATTTCAAGACATTTCTCTCTCTTTCTCTTGGTGTCTGTATTAAGGGTGAGACCTTCTGGTTGGTTGGTCGATATGCTCTTGTCCGACCAAACTCTCATTCTCCATCATCCTCCCCCCAAAAACAGCACTTTGGAGGCGCAGCCCACCGGTCTATGTGGGTTCATGAGATATTTAATTTCTCCTCTGTTGTTGTTGTTCAGCACTTGTAGATACTTGTAGTACATGGATGTGACGGTTGGTCTTTTGTAGTATTTGTGCCCCACTGTGTTGGGCACGTTGTTTCACTCAGCGACCAGAAAAAAATGGCAAACGTGCAGCACAGAATACACACTTGGCACGTTTGTAACATAGTGTAAATACGGGGCCCTCCTATTGCAAAGAAGATAAGATGACCCCAGGAAAAAAACGCTTTGGTGGACAGACAACGCCAGGTAGAGTGCACTCTGCCGGATTTAGTTAATCTAGAAATAACGTGCAGATATTTTTTTCCTCATCAACCAATTGATTGCTTCAACCAATCAATTGGTCAGCTATAATTTCATTCAACTGATATTTCTCTTTGGTTTACGTCTCTTCATATCCCATTGTGCAGGTGGGTAGACTGATTGGAATTCTCTTTTTATGGGCAGCTGTCAGAAGATTCAGCTTGTGATAGTGGAATGAGGAATGGAGCAGCGCATGAGGATGGGACTTCTGAGAGGAAGAGAGACAGGGACCTCTTGCTCCACATGGGGGAAGGAGGGACGAACGCTGGGTGGGATAAGGACATGTTGCTGAGAGAGAGTGAAAGCGAGAGAGTAAGAAAGGAATGAATCTTATTACATGACATATGTGTTTTTTTCCAAGAGAGAAGAGAAGGTCAAGAGTCATGTTACTGGAGATAGAGCTCATTACTAAGCTTTAAAAGTCTCACTGAGGCTTTAGCAACGGACTCACACATCACAATTTTCTCACCTACTTTCAAGGACATTGTCGCAAGTCAACAAGTCCTCTTACCTGAATGACAAAATAGGTTATTTGTCTCCGCTTTAAAAATGATACATGAGCATCTAATGCCATGCCACCCTTATTTTTAGGTATGGTTAAGATGACTCAAATGACTGGGTTAGGGTTAAGAAAAGATTGCAGCCATCGTATAACATTTACTGTTATAGGTGCCTCTGCTCCATGCTTGCTTTTTTCTTTTTTTACCCTTCATATGATAATGTCACACCATTTCCTGCTTTGTCACTGAACTTAAACATACAGGAGGCCAAGTTTGTAATTCCAGAGAGAATGGTGTCCATGAGATGTGACTTGTGTCATTTTTGTCTTTATTGTAGACTCAGTTACCAGGTTGCGGCAAGATCAGTCATGAAATAACTCCAGGAAGGACTGCTTGGCTGTTAATTTGGCTTAAAAGTCACAAATCTAAGACATGTATGTAAATATAATGAAGGGAATAATGTTGGCAATTGTAGACTAGAGCTGACCGCCACTGTCGACCATCAGAAAATTAACTATTTTGATTAACGACCCCTAATTTTTTTTTCAAGCAAAAATGCCAAACAATGTCTGCTATTTTGTAATGATATTAAACTGATTGTCTTTGGCTTTGTTGGTGGAATAAACAAGAAATTGGTAAATTATAATGGGCATTTATGGATGAAACGATTAATTGAGAAAATAATCGCAGATTAATTGATAATAAAAAGAATTGTTAGTTGCAGCCTTAATGGAAGCAACATAACTGATTCTTTGATTTGGCTGGTAATTGACAACAACCACCACTGGGACACCTCAGTTATTCTGCGGTACCAACCTTCAACTTTAGAAAATCCTTAAAGAATAAACTTTCAGCCGGCCTCCATTATAGGTTTTCCTGGAGCTGCCTGACCTTAAACATTTGGCTAGGACAGCAGTCTTTTAGAATTTTAATTTGTGCTGTCTAATCTGAAGTCTTAGATGCCTGTTTTGGCCCTGAGTGATGTGGGAGAATAGTGTGGAAGGGCAGTTCCTGTCACAGCTGCTGCTTCTGTACTTACTTTTGTCAGACTGTCTACTCGTCGGCTCTCCTGGTGGCTAAACTTTGACAGCATATAGGCTATACCTGTGAGTGTGTGTGTTCTTTCTTGCTTTTTGAATGGCAGAAGTAATTATGGTGCAATGGAGACAATCTGGTGGGCCTATACTGTTAAATGCATGTATTCACTGTAAGCAGCGGTCACACAGTTACTTGGACTACAGTACATTTAAGAAGTACATTTAATGCTGCAATATCATTATCCCAAAAAGTTTTTTAAAGGAACACAAATCTTGACAAACATTTCACCTTGTTTGTGGCACACACTGTATTCTCATACTGGTACTGTACCCTAGTTCTCTTCGTTTCTTCCTTTTTCTCTTTGGATATTTATTTCCCATCTCTCATGCTTTTTATTGCTCTCTCCCTCATGCTTGTGCCCTCAAATCTCAGTGGGGTTTCAGATGGCACATATTTGATGGGAGATACAGTAGGAATGACTCCTCCCTCCCCCGCACCCCCCCCCCCCCCCCCCCCCACACACACGCACACACACACACACACACGCACACTTTTAACAGTGATGACAGGCCGTGTTATCTTCATGCCGCCTTGCCCTTGAGATGCTCACCACTGGGCTCCCTGAGAAAGCGATTATTTAAATGCCAATTTATTTTCTTTGCCCATTATCGCGAATGTGCTTCCTTCTCTGTCAGTAGGGAAAAGTCTCTTGTAAGAGGCCAACGTGATTTAGGTGGACAAATCAAGTTTTATTTCAGGGCTCAGTGGAAATTGAGGGCTGGGATTTGTAAGTGCTCTTTTTTTAATTTTCCCACATCTCTCTCTGAATTCACATCTGAGTGATTTTAACCTCTAACACTGCACTAGTTTAGCTTAATTAAAAGTGCATATGGAAAGAAAGTAATAAAAAAAAAGAATCCCTAGTTTTGTCTCTCACAGTAAAAAGAACCCATTGTTAATTTTGTCTTATTCATTTTATGAAAACAGTTGTGAAAGCAAATAAGGCTGCTGGCTCAATATTGAAATGTTAATTTGCAGAGGTTTGATTTAAAATTTTAATAATTAAGCTGGTGTCAACATTTGGAAACGATTAATGAAAATTATCAAAATTTCACAACTTTCCAGACATGCATCTAATATCCTAATAACAAACAAGTCCTATCTAATGTTTGTGCCACACAAGCAGCTTTAGAAAAGCAGAAATATACCCAAATATAGCTTTAAAGATCCCCTCCAGACATCCTTTGAGACACACAAAGGTTTGATTACAAAGTAAAAAATTCTCAAAAGGACATTTTTCCACTGCCCTGTTGAAAAAAGAATAAATATATATATATATATATATATATATATATATATATATATATATATATATATATATTAGGGCTGTCAGTTTAACGCGCTATTAACGGCGTTAACGCAAACCCATTTTAACGCCGACAATTTTTTTATCGGGCGATTAACGCATAGACAGTTAGCTAGACAGGAAGTAAAATTACGAATCCCACTATGGCCACGCCACATCCAAGACCAGCCAAGACCCGCCCTACGAAGCAGCTCGATTGGTTGGGGTTAGGGAGTAGTTAGGATAGCGGATTGGTCAGGGGATAGGACCTGAACAAATGGGGTTACGTTACCTTGGACGCCTGGCCAATAGTACTGATTGAAGGGCGGGTTTCGCAGACCAGAAACTGGCCGCTGTTTGGGCTTGCTAGCTTGCTAGCCGCGTAGCTAGATAGTAGGTTCATCACGGCGATTAGCTTCGGAGCGAGTAGTGACTCTACAGTCAGAGAGAGAAACAAAGTGTCTCCTCTGTTCTTTCTGACCACGGTGGGAAACCTGGAGCAGGAAAAGTTAACACATTTACATTATGTGGCAGTTTAGTAGTTCCAAGTGTGAATGTTAGTGTGAAATTGAACACTACGTATATGACAATGATGTTTTCAATCAAAAAACATTTGCACAAAGCAAGCCGATCCACTATTCCATGTTGATAAGAGCATTAAAATGAAAAAATATAATGGGACAAAAAGAAATCAAGGGACATTTAGAATAGATAAAAATGTGCGATTAATTGCGATTAATCGTGAGTTAACTATGACATTAATGCAATTAATCGCGATTAAATATTTTAATCGTTTGACAGCACTTATATATATATATATATATATATATATATATATATATATATATATATATATATATATATATATATATACACACACACACACACACACACACACACACACACACACACACACACACACACACACAGCTGAGCGATATGGAGAAAATCAAATATCACGATATTTTGGACCAAACACCTCGATATTGATACAATAGAGTTGACTATTGGTGCTTTTACAAAATATTTACATTATGAGATTTTTGACAAGTAGTGGATATAATGACTAAGTGGGTAAAGGCAAATAAAACAGCTAGAACAGTCTGGTGAATTCTGAAAATTACATCACTTTACTGTAATGCAGCCTTTTAAAACAGGAAAACACAACAATTATACCATATTACTATATAATGATATCCAAAATCTAAGACCGATATCTAATCTTGTATCACACAATATCAATATAATATCGATATATTGCCCAGCCCTATATATATTTGTTCATTTTGAATGTTTACCTCCTAAACACAATATGTCACCTACTTCACTGTACGGTCCATTCTCTGGAGTCCACTGGAGGTTGCAAGTTTCCACAATACACTTGTGCATATTGGACCGTGACTGGCTTCCAAACTAGTTGCGATGCCACAAAATGATTCTTGATCATAGTAGAAATGTGTGTTTGAATTGGAAAAGTAAGGAATATATGAGGAGAGAGAAATGGAGAAAAAGTGAAGGATGGCTTATATTCTCTGAGCAGTCATTGTGGGGAAGTTTTTGAGGAGCTAATGTTCGCAGGTGCCTCTGAGTTTTGAGGTTTTTTTTTGAGTGATGAAGGAACCCCTTTTTTTGGACAGAGATGTCGTTTGCTATATGTGAGCCTCTAGTGTTCTCTCTCCCTAGAAAACCATTATCAGAAGAGTGATTGAAAGAAAAAAAAAAAAACACAATATTACCTAGAAGACGTCAAACTTGGAAATAGAACCAAACTCTTGGATGCAAAAATGTGATTGTGGTTCCATTAATCTCGACAGGAAATACAATTATGTGTAAACGCTGTATAGAGTCATCGGATTAAGTCTTTCTGGTATTGCATTTTTTTGCCTGGTGATGATTTATTTTTTATAGCCTGTGCAGGAGAACATCTGCCATTTGAATTGTGTACATTTCTCACAGTGTACCAGATGAATAGCTTCACATGATGCACATCTGTGCTGTACTCCTCAGACCCAAATCACTTCTTTTAATAGTCTTTTCTCAAATTTTTAGACACTTTCTGTATAAGTTGCTGTTGGTGTGTGTTTAATACAGTGGTTACCAAACTGTTTCTGCATGGCCTGCCCTGTATACTATACATACAAATATGTTCATCATTTTGTGAAAGCACCAATAGTCAACCCTACAGTATCGTGGCGATACCGGTATCAAGGTATTTGGTCAAAAATGTTGTGATATATATATATATATATATATATATATATATATATATATATATATATATAAAGATTATTTTTTGGGCATTCTAGGCCTCTATCTACGCAGGACAGCTGAAGACACGATAGGGGAGAGAGGGAATGTAATAAAGCAAACGGCCGCAGGCTGGAGTAAAACCTGTGGCCGCTGTGCCGAGGAATAAACCTGCACGCTCCACCAACTGAGCTACCCAGGCGCCCATATTGTGATATTTTTTACCAAATGCCTCAATACCAATATAACGCCCAGCCCTACCCCTTTGAATTAAATTAAGATCAGCTGTTTCTCAGAGAGAGGGAGAGAGGGGACTGGAAGATTGGCAGTGTTTGGTGTAGCTTCATCATCCTGGCAGTCCTTTCACAAACTTGTCCATGCTTTGCTCGTTGTGCAGCAGAACCCCACCCCCCACCCACTGATTTTATAGATGCAGTTCCACTGAAATTTAAAACACCTGTCAACATTTACATTCCTGTTTTTATTGCAGATTGCTTGTTTTCACCATCTGCTTCTTCAACAACAGCTTTTCTCAAGTTGCTTTTCTCAGCTGCAGACTCTATGCCTTTTTATGATAGACAGCACATCAAGTTGATTGGCAAGTCTTGGGGCTACATAAACTATATGAACTTGAGGGTAGAACTGCATTTCACAGTAAAAAGTGGTAAAAGTTGTAATGAGATTGAATTGTAGGGATTAGCATGTTCTCTGCATCCCAAGTTTCTTCTGCAACCTGCTGTATTCCAAGTATAGACTTATTCAAGTTGCAGGTGAAAATAAACAATCTTTCATTACTCTGGTGGAATCTCACTTGTAAACCGCAGTAAGGTGTGTTAAAGCTTTAGTGCGTAACTTTTTGATATTCATGAACGTCCGTTACATTCAAGCCATTGCCAAATGAGTTGCTACAAAGCTAATTAAGACTATCAGCTCCACACAACTCTCTCTGTATTTCTCAGTATGACTATGTTCAGAAGATTGTGGAGTCCGGTGACTTTCCTGCGCAGGAACTCGAGTGAAGATAATTACCTCTTCTGAAGAGTCCATGTTTTTTTTTTTAATTCTCAGTATCCTCCTTGGCTACTAGCAACTGCGTGGAGGATGAAGGGGTGGGGGGGTGGTAACCTGTGCACGCGCCGACAGTTTTGTTGTCATGACTTGGACTTCCTCATGGGGCCGGCAGAAACAGTGCACTATATATAGCTTTAAACTACTTTTGTACAGCTTATAAGAAATATGTCTGGGGTATTTTGTAGACAGACCATCCTGCCCCCAAAAACAGCTGTATAGATCGCAGATTATTATGATCTTTATTTACGTTTATTGTTGAGGCGACCTCTAGTTGTCCTTGTAATTATGATGGGAGCAAAGGAGGAAGTCAGCCAGCCAGTTTCACCCAGGATGACCGCTGTTTTTGTCACTGGTGGTGGATTTGTCTATAGCCCAAGCACAGAAATTACCCAATGAGACAATTGCACCTCATGAAACTCCCATATCAAAAGATTGCCATTGGAAAGAAACCACTTATCTAATAATCTCTAAATTCTGTCTCTTTTCTGCTGCCTAATTGTTTATGTTTGATTGATGGGCTTTTGCAGAAAGGACCACCATCTCTTTGTCACCTGGAACCAAAGATATATCACATAATCTTTGTCTGTCGTGAAAAGTCATATCTGGTAGAGTGATATTAAACCATAGAGGTCTAAAAGCTAATAATATGCACACCCTTAGGCCTGGGTTCGTTAAAAGAGATAAGGAGATTCATCTTTGTCCCTGATCGGTGCAATTTCACAACAGAGCTTGCTGGATATTGCTGGGAGACAGCAAACGCTTGCTTTATGGAAGGAGAAATAACAGAATGAGAAAACTACAATGAGGTCACCCTTGAATGTCAGTCATTTTAGAGGTCTTTTGGAGAGAAACAAAACCCAAGTGGAGATAGAGAGTTAGAGAATGGAGAGATGAAAAAGTGCAGCATCGGCAAGTTTTGCTTTCTTTGATGGTGCTGAAAAGGAAATGTTCTGGATAGACAATCCATGCCTCTGGTGAAATTCTTTCATTTTCTTATTTCTCTCCAGTCATTTGCAAATTCCCTCTTCTCTTTTGTATGCTTCCTACCAACTATCCCCCCCCCCCCCCCCCCCCCAAAACCCTTTATTCTTTTCTGCCCACTTCTCCACGCCAGCCAAAGTCATCTTCTGGGTTGCCGTTCTCATGCATGCAAACCACATTAAAATCTTTTCCAATATCTGACCAAACCTGGCCCTATGCTAAGCTGCAGAGACCAATCCGTTACCTTAGCTGGCCCTTAAGCTAAATTCCCATTCAGATCCTCAGTATGACCGCAGCTCCAAGCAATCCCACTGACAGCCAACTTCCCAAAGGTGTGTAAGATGGAGGGGAAAGGGGGGGTTGGTATGGTTTTGTGCAGAGAGGACGAAGAGAGAATACATATTAATAAACAAATGAGTTGTATGTCTTCAAGTAGAGGTCAAGCTGCTTGGCTTTTATCGAGTGTCAGCTGAGCATGCTCACCCTTGAAAAGTAAGACAATGACCTGATTGAGATGCAGTGACAGACATGGTTTCGTTTGTTGTGAAATTTCCAGAGCTGGAATGGAGAATAAGCTGATCTTGGATGGATTATCTCTAGATAATAGAATCATTCAGATGGAAAATGGAAGACGACAGTTTAGCCATAATCACGTCTTCTGTCTCGGTTTCTCTGTCTGCCTCCCTCCATCCTAGCCACTCATTTTCTTTCACCCACTTTGTAGTATGCACACAAACACACACGCCCTTCTCCCTTTACCGTTCAGTTCTATTATTATTTTCTGTGAATTCCCGATGTGGCAATGTGGAACAGAACCTACATAGAAAGCAGTCTCCAATTAGGGTAGCTCTTTTCATGTCGAGACGCTGCGCTGCATATAAAAAGGGAGAGAATGCATGAATAAGAAGGAGGTGAGCTGAGTCGGTGCTCACTGACAATGTGCACATTCTTGCATTTGCACACAAGCAGGGATGCACACAATCACACAGAAACACACATGCATGCACAGCCCTAAAAACACAATCCCAGCCTAAAAGCCCCACTGCCTCCCTCCTAAATTTTGGTTCACCTCCAAGGCTATTGGAATATGAAATATCTGTATCATTTTACAACAGAGAAGGAATAAAACATTAAATATTAAAACAAGGAGCTTTTCCTGATATATCCATAGGGCCTGTGCAGAGTGCAAATTAAAAAGTTTATCTTTGAGAGGGCCTCCTGTAAAGCAGATACTTAGAGCCTGAGGTGAGATAAAATAATTTCTCTCTCAGGTACTGTAAAATCAATGGACTTTTTGTAAAGATTTTAATTGTGAGATCCGATGCAGGTTTGTTTACTCTGGTGGGAACTAAGGAAAGCGCTGCTGAAGCTTCAAAACATTGCTGGAAATGACACATCCTGATTGGAGATGCAGTACTTAAACATCCCTCTCTTTTTCTTTTCTCTGCTGGTTTGTCTGTCTGTAAACTTCACTTCAGAACACAGCTTCCCGTCATATAATAAAGTGGAACAGAAACCAGCAGGTGCTAAGACTGATGTTTATCTTGTGCCGTCTTTTCTTATTATCACATCTTGTTTGCCTGGCACTAGCCTTATGCTTAGTTTCCCTGAGTCAGTCAAAACCATCCGTTAAACCTCTGCGGTGCTTTTCTACATGGTCAAAATATACCAGCCAGCCAGGCAAAGCAAGGGGGATTTGGCTGTATTCAGAGCCACAGGGAGAGAAGAGAGAAAAACAAAGGGAGCCATCTGGGAAAAGACAATAATTCAGAACCTGCCAGAAGTATTCTTAGAGGCCTCTTCCCTCCTTAATTCCCCTGGGAGGAGGTGCACTTGGACACAGCTTTCTGGCCGTGTATCATGAAGGCTTTGCATATAGGATGGCCTTCCACTGTAATAGAGGCATATTAAGACATCTGCACTGGGGCCTCCTCTGTCTGCCACTTTGACACTTTAAATACACCCATTCTGGCTCCGCAGTTCTTATGTCTCATACCATATTGGTTAAATTTGTAGTCTGGTGGTATTCCCGGTGTGTTTTCTTTGGTCTGTTATTCATCATCAACAAAAGAAAATCGGAAGCTCCTTCCTTGCAAAAAAATGACATTTATCAATATTTCCTGATGCTCATACATACATAAAACATACAAAAAAGTGCACATGCAGCAAAAGACAAACATCAGAATTCTCTCCGTGCACCATGAGAGTAGGTTCTAAAACAGAGACGATTAGGAATAAAAGCTCTAATGTTTTAAAGTGGCCCCTGTTTTACAATTTTATTCACTCTCATTTGAAAAAAAACAAAACCCAAATCCATTCTCTTCCATTGTGAGGTTGACAAGACTTAACAAGACGTGAACCGCCTTTCTTCCAGCTCGGCATCAGAAATAAGCCGGATGATGAAAACCATCAAACAGCCAATAAGGAATGTGGAGATGTTTCGAAAGGTCATTTTCAAGAGTGGAAAGTCTGTTAAAGATTTCAGGAGAATGAGTTATTGATTGTATTGAACCTGTGTCATGCATGAACAATTGCAAGAAATTGAGCTCATTCACATTATTCAATAATGTATTGAAGACAGTAAGCCTTTAATGAGTTATCAATATTGAATGGAATTGAAATTGAATAAGACTCATGCATGATAAATTCATTTGAGGGTCCCCTCGCTGGGTCACTTTACTGGGTCCTGGTGGTCTTATTGTAATTGAGTGAGATAAAGATGGAACCATCCAGTCATGACAAGTAAAACAAACCTGACTATCAATAGCACTATATTTTCCACTGTAGCATCAGATATTGTGGTTGAAATGTTTTGAGATTGGCCGATATGTAGGACGGAGAGAGTTGAGCAGGGAGAGGATCTTTTCACTAAGACAACCTTAGTAACTGGGTCACAGCCAGGCAGAAAATACAGAAGAAAATAGAACTGTGATGAATCTGGGTGGGTTATGAGGTTCTTTTGGAAAGAGTCTGCATGTGAGGATAAGAGGTGCAAAGGGAAGCCTGGTGCGTCTCACTACATTTGACACGTCTCCCAACCTCTTGCATCAGATAAGTCACTCTGCTCACAAGAAGTATTTTGAAATCTCCGGGCTTATGATAACGCCTGTTGGATCCGCTTAAGTAGACTTGAAAGATTAATGTGGACCATTAAAAAGTAATGTTAAAAGTAGTAGAAGTAGACTAAGCCCATTTCAGCACAACAGCTCATTCAAAAATAGTCCTCCTTTTCTCATTTTGTTTTTGGCATTAAGTGAATCCTCATTTTTTGTAAGAGATACAATGCTATTTTTCAGTCTCATGGTTGAGGCCTGCATTTTGATTTGGATCTTTGCGGACTTTATAAAGTGTGAGTTTATCTACACGTTGTTATTTTCCCTGGCGCTGCTTGTTTCAGCCACCAAGTTCCTCTCTTAGGTATATAAAAGTGAATTTGTGCACACTGTGATTATCTCCTTGGAAAGACCTTCCCTCAAGGGTAGAAGACACAAAAGTTTCATGAACCGCGTATACATATGGGTTCAATTCTTGTGTGTTTGGCGATTAACGACATGTCTACATTCCTAAATGAAGTCAGCAACTAATGATTATTTTCATTATTATTAAATTATTAATAATTTATTTAAATTTTTTATTTTTTTACTTTTTCGATTAATTGATTAATTATTTAGGCAAGAAAAAATTTAAACGAAACCAATCACCCATCCTAAATTCCCAGATCACCAAATGATGGCTTTGGCTTTTAGGCTTGTTTTACCATAGTTTGTCAAACCAACAGTCCAAAACACAGGATGTTCAATATAAAATGAAAATGTGCAATATTTAGCATTGAGAAGCAGACACCAGATACGTGTTTGATATTTTTGCTTGAGCAATGGCTTAATGATTATTTGATTATTAACAGGCAGACAGTGCAGATCAGTATCCTTTTAACAAATACAACCCCAAATCAGAAAATGTTGGGACAGTATGGAAAACACAAATAAAAAAAGAAAGTAGTGATTTCTAAATGTTCTTTTGAGCACAGCACATAATTTAATGTGTTTTTCAAAAAAACAAAATTCCTATTTTGGTTCTTGCAACACATTGCAAAAAATGTTGGAACAGTAAAGCATTTACCACTTTGTAATGTTGCCATTCCTTTTCACAACACTTAAAAGACGTTTAGGGACTGAAGACACCAAGTGATGAAGTGTTTCAGGTGTAATTTTGTCCCATTCTTGCTGCAAACAAGACTTAAGGTGGGCAACAGTACGGGGCCTTTGTTGTCGCATTTTGCACTTCAAAATGCGCCACACATTCTCTATTGGAGACAGGTCGGGACTGCAGGCAGGCCAGTCAAGTACCCGTATCCTCTTCCTCCGCATCCAGGACTTTGTAATGTGTGCAGAATGTGGTTTTGCATTATCTTGTTGAAATATGCATGGACGTCCCTGGAAATTATGTCTTCTTGAAGGCAGCATATTGTGCTCCAAAATTTCTATGTACAGCATTAATGGTGCCATCACAGAAGTACAAGTTACCTTTGCCAAGGGCACTGACACAATCCCATACCATGACAGACCCTGGCTTTTGGACTTGTTGCTGGTAACAGTCTGGATGATTGTTTTCTTCTTTGATCTGGAGCATACGGCGTCCATTTCTCCCAAACAATACCTGAAATACTGATTCATCTGACCACAGTACACGTTTCCACTGTGTGATGGTCCATCCCAGATGCCTCCGAGCCCAGAGAAGTCGACGGCGCTTCTGGACACTGTTAACATAGGGCTTCCTTTTGGCACAGTACAGTTTTAACTGGCATTTGTGGCTGTAACTAAGTATTGTGGTACTTGACAAAGGTTTGCCAAAGTAGTCCTGAGCCCATGTGGTGATATCGCTTATAGATGAATGACGATTCTTGATGCAGTGCCGCCTGAGGGATCGGAGATCACGGTTGTTCAGCTTAGGCTTGCGCCCATGTCCTTTACGCACTGAAATTCCTCCTCATTCCTTGAATCTTTTAATTATGTTACACACTGTTGAAGGTGAAATAAGCAAATGTCTTCCTATCTTTCTTTGAGGAACATTGTTTTTAAACATTTCAATAATTTTCTCACGTATTTGTTGTGAAACTGGCGATCCTCGGCCCATCTTTGCTCCTAAAGGACTAGACCTTTCTTGGATGCTGCTTTTGTACCAAATCATAATTACAATCACCTGTTGACATCACCTGTTTCAAATCACATCATTATTTAACCAATTTACCTGATTACTAGCCCTAAATTGCTCCTGTCCCAACCTTTTTTGGAATGTGTTGCAGGTCTGAATGACAGGAAAGGATGTATATTTACAAATGAAATTAAGTTGACCAGACAAAACATTAACTATTTTGTGTTCACATTGTCTGCAATGAAATACAAGTCAAAGTACATTTAGAAATCACTACTTTCTTTTTTTATTTGTGTTTTTCATACTGTCCCAACTTTTTCTGATTTGGGGTTGTAGTTTCTGTACTAGAATAAATCTTAGTATTATTATAAGTAGCAACACACATACACGCACACACACAGAAAGTAAGTGAGTACACAACAAAACAAGCACACATTCATTCACTGTGCATGGCAGAAGGGAGTTAGTTTTCTACCTGTCAAGATAACAGTAACAACTCTCTTTAAACTTTGCCAGCCTTGCTGATGTGAAATAATGGCGTGTGTGTGTGTGTGTGTGTGTGTGTGTGTGTGTGTGTGTGTGTGTGTGTGTGTGTGTGTGTGTGTGTGTGTGTGTGTGTGTGTGTGTGTGTGCGCGCGCCCATGAATACGTGTAAATCACCAGTGGTATTAGAATGCTCCCCGGAGTGTTTCTGTCTGGCTAATAAAATAACTGGAGGCTGCTTTTGAGGCACACACAGTAAGATGCCAATTATTCCTTAATCTGTGCCCTCCCCCTTCCAGTTCACCATGACCAGACTCTCCTTCAAAACTCATTGATCCATCAGGTGGACATGTGTGTGCAGGCCTCAGCGTTTGGTTGTGAGAAAATGTGCATTAGTGTATGAAAGTCCGTCCTTGTGTGTACGTGAGCACTGCTTTTCCTTCCTCCAGTTCAGTTATTAACAGCAGCGATCAGGTGTAGTTCCCTCTCTAATAGAAAGGAAATGGTTCCCTCCTACTGTATCTGCTGGTTACCTGACCAATGAAATGGCGGGAAAACACACTTGGAAATCTTCCATATGTTTCCTGTCAATAATGTTAACTATTTTCCCTTAGAGACATGAATACAGCTAAATGTTATCCCATGTAAGAGATGTTTAATTTATACATTTTAAATATGGATCAACAATTTTAAATAGCCCTTACACAAGTTATTGTTGAAATTATTCAAAGTTAGCACCTATGCTAACCTAACAACTTTTAAATTAGCTCTACCCCCTTTTTGAAACATTGTTGTAATGGAGAAAAGGAGTAATTTATGAATCATGACAGTGTGGCAGTGAGACGGTACATACGATACCAGGACCATGAAACGGAAGCAGCTAAATGTAATTGAGCCATCACTCATTTCATAATCTAAAAGGAAATGGTCAGATTTTTCTATTCCTTGTCAGATGTCATAGACTAGTAGTTAGAATTGTGTTCATTGAATAGACAAATCTCTCCTGAATTGTGCAATTGCTTTAAATCTTTCAGAATCTGATTTATTTTCAACTGTATTTTTTAACAGGATGTGAGATTGGGGTCCTGGTTGCTATTCAGTTTGAACATGCAGGATTTCTGATATTAATTAAAGAAGCAAGTCTAAAATGTGTGAACATAGCACCCCACTACTTCTTATTAAGATAAATTTAATCTGTGCTATGAATAAATCCTGCAGACACGATTTGGAGGAGATACAAATTTAGCACATGGGAACGAAAGCAGGTGCAGTAGATATATGAAGAAGACAAGAGGAGAGAAGATTGTATCGGTGTTCCCTTGTCTCTCTGCAGTGCAGAACAGCTTGTTCCACGCCTCTGTTATCTCTCACCATCCTTCATATCGGCTTTGGTCATTCTATAAACTGTAAATCACGTTGCATGCTAGATGAACCTGCAGAAACAGAGATATCACTTAAATGTACTGGTGAACAGAAACCTAGATTTCTGTCAATGCCTTTCCAATGGTACTGTTTCTGTAGTGTTTGTTCTCGGTATAAATAAGTGGATATTTCCACCACTGATACTTCACTTGTTGCACAGTAACCACCCACTGGGGATTTGCTGGCCAGTTGGCATGCTAGATAGTTAGCTAGTCAGCTGAACAACATTGAGTTTAAATGGTAGTATGGTCAGTGCCACATCTACTAAAATACTGTGTCTGTCTGTCTATGGTTTGTTATGCCCTTTATCTACCTATATTAACGTGTATATTAGGGATGCACCGATGCCGTGCGCATGTACTTGTACTTGTAATCATAAAATGACTCCGATACTACCACACCCGATACCACCTCATAGCAATTTGACAATAACTTTCGACGTCTTCTCAGTGTACTAGAGCCGAGAGATTCCCAGCCGTCACCACATCACAGAAACCGTGTTTCCAAAGCTGCTTTGTGAAAAAGCACATCAGCAGCCTGTTGCCGTGAACTTCACCACTAATATTTGAAGTAGCAGTGTGAGCCCAATATCTCTCATCAGTTTAACGGGCATAAACATGAAGAAAGCGATATTTCAATCTGCTCTGTCTGCATGCGGTTTCTACACAGTGCTACTCTGTAAATAGTGAGGCTGAAACTGAAGCTCTCGGTGTGAAGTCTAACTGTTTTAACTGATTTATAGTTTGCGACAAGTCTTTAAATTTGGACAAAATCTTGTGAACTTAGCTGCTGGCGTAAACAAACCATCCTCGCCACTGGATCAGTACATCCACATGGGTACTTAATATGCACGTGAATGACGTCATCGGACTTTGCGTTCTTCATGCTTTCTAAACTTCACTCAGTATTTTGATATTAGGAATTATATGATTTATTTTATTGACACTAGCCCGGGGAAATGTCCAGGCCCGGGCACTGAGCTTTGAATAGAAAAAGGCATGGTACTTTGAAAATTCTGCATTGTCCTAATTGACAACACTATCAGAGAAGGCCAACATCATCTGTGCGTCTAAAAACACCCTCGGACCCCAGAGGGATTATTAAGTACTCATATCGGTACTCCGTATCGGCAAGTACCCAAATGTAAGTAATTGTACTTGTACTTGATCTTACAAAAAGTGGTATCGGCGCATCCCTAGTGTATGTGCAGTTATTTTTTTTTTAAACTTGCTGAAAATGGCCGATATACTCCTTTCCCATTGGGAGTCCTGTTTCCATCACTGCCGATCAGAGCTGGATCCAATAAATACCTGTGACTACTGCAGAGCCATTTGTCCTGGGAGTGAATGCCGATTATAACCTTTCACACTGCAGACAAAAGCCAGACATTAGTGGGCGTAAGTAGATTTTTTGACCAGTCGGAAAGGAGTATAAAATGGGCGTCAGTTTCCATCTCAAGTTTGTTTGCTTTGTCGGTCTGTTTCCCTGCTGGGTAAGGTTAGATTAGGTTAAGGTCTGCTGCCAGGATCTCGTTTTTTATATCAATAATATACATTATTTTTTACTGCGAAAAAGGCAGGACTTTCCTGGTTGAGCATGCGCCCTTGTGTACTAGGGCTCAGTCCTTACCGCAGTGGTTGTGGGTTTGATTCCGACCTGCGACACTTTGCTGCATGTTTTCCCCCTCTCTCTCCCCATTCCTGTCTTAAAGCCCCAGTGTGTAACATTTGTAGTTGTTTATTATCAAAATCTGTATTGCCCTTCACAAACTTGTCCTTTTTTATGAATATTGACCACCACCATCAATTCCAAGTATTCCTATTGGCTTGAAATTATACATTTGCGCTTACATGAACTGGGGTAGATGCTCCATAGCCATGCGCCATCTTGAAATACAGTAGCCCGTAAGGGACATGCAGGCTATACTGCTCCACATTTCATGCTTTTCACTCAGTGGCACTGACTGTGACCGACTGTTTTCTTTAACTGTCTATGACTGTGACGTATGCCAGGGAGGGAGGGGGTGAAGATTACTTGTGACTCACTGCCGGCAGATTTGAAAGCCTGTTGCGTCTATCATCGAGGACATGTAACTGAGTCGCCGAGGAAATTAAAATGACAACGTGACCAAAGTTAATATTGTTGTGGTTTTTCCAAGATGGAAACAGCTGATGAGGAGCAAGGATTTTAAAAGGGACGCCGGAGTTGCTTACTTTCTTCTCGACGGGTAATTCTGCCTATTTGTGTAAAAGTTTTATAGTTGCTACTTGCTTGGCTAACTATAGCATGGTTGTGTATAATGCTAGAATGACGTCTAGGATACTTTTCCTCGCGTCAATGATGAAAAAGGATTGTCTACCTTGTAACATAAACGTAATCATATGTGCCGTGATTTCCCTGGCAGACAACTCACGTCATGCAGTTGTAACACAGACTAGCTACAGCTAGAACAGCAGCGTGTAAACGATGGAGATACTAAGTTTCATTGACATTGTTCATGCTGCTCAGAGAAATATATTAACAACACAAACCTCCGTTGCTTCTCTCCTACGCTGTAAACATCGCCTTACACTATTAATCACTATTGATAGCACTGATACTTTACTAACATTAGCTTGCATATGTTTGGGAACCTGATAGCTGATGTTAGCAATGAAATGGTTCCAAAATAACGTCAAACTATTATTACACTGGAAGGGACACTCTCGGACGGTTATTGCTAATTTCGGGATCGGCCACCGTAGGAGTTATAACGCACTCGGAATTGGGGGGCTACAAAGTGAAATTCAGTTGGTTGTCATATACAATTTCACTGCTAGATGGGAGAAATTCTTACACACTGGGGCTTTAAGCTGTCCTGTCAAACAAAGGCCTAACAATGCCCCAGATAAATCTTAAATAAAAGGCAGGACTTTTTTACTTTAAAGATCTTTTTAGTGCAAGTTTTATAAAGCTTGCATGTCCTAAACGAAGCACTAGGACTAGCACACAGGACTTTAGGAGAAAGCCCTTCTTCACCTTTTGAGGGAAAATGTGTTCAAGTGAAAAATGCACTTTAAAAAAAAATGTTATCCACTTTTTATAGCATGACATAGTGGAAAAAAACAGAGTTGGGGAAAGCCAAGTGCTTCCTTACTGCCTGACAGTGTCTAGTAGCTGTCAACCTAAATAATAATTATCAATGAGAATAATTTGAGCATGAGGAGCTTTAATTAAGAGACAGAAGGACATTTAAAAAAACAGTTTTGAGTTTTTATATATATATATATATATATATATATATATATATATATATATATATATATATAAAACTCATATATATATATATATATATATATATATATATATATATATATATATATATATATATATATATATATATAACTAAAAACTGTTTTTTTTTACGCAATTATCTAATCAACCAATCACATGGCGGCTGCCTCAATGCATTTAGGGATGTCCTCCAGGTCTAGACAATGTCCTGAGCTCCAAACTGAATGTCAGAATGGGAAAGAAAGGTGATCTAAGCAACTTTGAGCGTGGCATGGTTGTTGGTGCCAGACGGGCTGGTTTGAGTATTTCACAATCTGCTCAGTTACTGGGATTTTCACACACAACCATTTCTAGGGTTTACAAAGAATGGTCTGAAAAAGGAAAAACATCCAGTATGCTGCAGTCCTGGGGGTGAAAATGCCTTGTTGATGCTAGAGGTCAGAGGAGAATGGGCCGAGTGATTCAAGCTTATAGAAGATCAAATTTGACTCAAATAACCACTTGTTACAACCAAGGTATGCATTAAAGCATTTGTACAGCCATAACACCCACAATCTTGAGGCGGATAGGCTACACCAGCAGAAGACCCCACCGGGTACCACTCATCTCCACTAAAAATAGGAAAAAATGTTGCCTGGTCTGATGAGTCTCGATTTCTGTTGAGACATTCAGATGGTAGAGTCAGAATTTGACATTTAACAGAATGAGAACATGGATCCGTCATGCCTTGTTACCATTGGGCAGGCTGGTGGTGGTGGTGGTGTAATGGTGTGGAGCAGGGATTCCCAAAGTGTGGTACGCGCACCCCCAGGGGTACGCGAGCTGCCACCAGGGGGTGCGCGAGAGGAAAAATGTAATGGCGATCTGTTTTTTTAAGTGGGATTTTTCCATACAATAAAAAAACATGAACAGTAAACATTTCCTTTGTAATCACTTTTATTTTAAATAAAAAACTATAATTTATTAGTTTTTGATAGAAACGTAGAAGAAGACAGCTGCAGTCTTCTTCTACACTGCTCTTCTTTCATGCACTGCAGCCGCCAACTCGTTTCATTCATTCCATATTATAAATATGCTTAACTGGCTGAAATCAGGGAAACTGTCAAGTAGGACGTCTTATGATAAAGTTGTCAGTCACGAAGGAGGAGAGGGACCAAGAGAGAGTGAGGATTTGGAGGCAACAAAGACGGAGAGAATAGAGAAAGAAAATGAGCGGGAGTCAGAAGATGCGCCGCAGGAAACCGAAGAGGAGGGAAGGAGATGGCAAAAAAGAGGTGATGAGGGTGAACACCAGACGGGGAAAAAAAAGAAAATATGATGACAATTATCTGAGTCTGGGCTTCACTTGGATCGGCGATACAGATTGCCCGAAGCCTCCGTGCGTGTTGTGCAGTGAAGTTCTAGCAAACAGCTGTCTGAAGCCGTCTTATCTCCGTCGTCATCTGCACACGAAACATGGCAATTTAAGCCAAAAGCCCCTTACATTTTTAAAGCAAAGTTGGAGGAGTTACAGAAACGCCAAAACAAATGCAGTTTCATTCATGCGTTGGGTCTACGAAAGACGCATTACGGGCGTCATATCTGCTCAGTTACAGAGTGGGGAGAAAGGGGCTGCCGCACACAATTGCCGAAGACGTGTGTTTGCCAGCGTTTGAGACTATGCACTTTGTTACTTAATTTTGTTGTGGATCGTGTGTAGGCAAATTTTATTGTCGCACTTGAAAAGTTTCAGATTGATCCTCGTTTTTATTTAGCCTAGGCCTATTTTATCTATTTCGGAGCCTATTCTCTTTAATGTTGTGGATCGTTTGTAACTGCATGGCAATTTAATTCAAGGTACCGTCGTTCTAATTCCCATAACAGTTGTGTTGTGATGATGATGATGATGCTGGCTCCACGGTCATTTAATAGGCCTAGCCTATTGCTGCAATGTTTCTTTTACGCGGCTGAAAATAACCGTGCTTTCTGTTACTGAGCCTGTGTCTGTCACTCGTCCTCTTAAAAGTGGAAGCTTGTGCGTAGCTTTGTTGTATTATATTGAAATTTTGTTGATGTTGTTATTGTCATGCGTGTTTTGTTTTTTTGCGCATGATTAAACATGAGTCTTTATATGGCGATAAAACAAATCTCTGTTGCGTTTTTTTTTAAGTGGAGATTGGGGGTGCGCCAACCCTGTTGGGACATAGAAGGGGGTGCGCAGGAAAAAAAGTTTGGGAACCGCTGGTGTGGAGGATCCCTTTCGCCTTCAGAACTGCCTTAATTCTTTGTGTCATTAATTCAACAAGGTGCTGGAAGCATTTAGGATAGGGTCAAACATGGTATTAGTATGGTGTTCCTAATAATCCTGCACGTGCAATATACTATACTGCACGTGTACACACCTGAGCAAAATACTTAAAAAAAGAATTTAGAGACAGTGTTCTGAGATTATTTGGATTATTTAGCTTTTATATCTTTATTAAAAATAGAAAAAACAGTGACGATTTGCTTAAAACATTTACTTAACTGTAACATTGTTATCATAAATAATATATAATATATATTAATATATATATTAATTAATTAATTAATTATAATTATTAATATTTAATCTAGCAGTCAACAGCAGGATATGCAAATAATTTCAAGGCAAAAAATACAAATAAATGAAACACTGCATTACATAAGGAAACTGCAGGTGAAGTGCATATCCAACACAGGACACAATATCAAATCCCAAAAGATTTTCTGTGTTTAGTGTAGCATTTCAGCACAGAATACCCAAATGCATCAGTCTCATACTTATTTCATGCTGTGGGCAAACCAAGGTTCGTGAATATTTCAGTGTCCTATTACGCTCCAAAGTTGTATTTGTCAGGTTCTCTGACTCAGACAGTATCAGATTCAAACTTTCTGAGAGTTTCACGCTGCAATTTTCCGTTTCTCTCTGCTACGTCCCTGGAGCCTTCAATTCCCTGTTTTCTTCCTGATTCACACTATTTTATGTCTGGGCCTTAAAGGCTGCAATAACCAAAGTTTGACAAAGGAGAGAATTGACTGGCAGCTACAGCTCTCTTTCCTCTCCTCTTCACTCTCACCTCTCCCACTATTCTATACTTCTAGTCACTTATTTTCTACCTGCTTCACATTCACTCCTTTTCTTTCTTCTGTTCTCTGTTTGTCTCCCTTAGTATCTGTCTGTCTCCCTCACTGTGCCCAGTCTTTTGTCCTCACCCTTTTCTTATGTCCTCTCTTTTGTGTTTACTTCCACTATACGCCTCATGTTCTGTCTCTTCCTCCATCCATCTCTTGCTCTCAGACTGTTCTTCACCGGCAATTTACCAATAGTGGCATCCATTCACCTTTCAGCCCTTTGAGCTTTCAACACCATTTTTTACACAAAAAGCCTAGAGGTTAAAAAGCTAAAGAAGAAGAGAAGAGAGAACTATAAAGCGAGAATGAAAGACTTGGTTAGGGGGGAAAAGAGCTTGATCTCAAAAGCATTAAATCTGGTTTTTGCAGTGTGGACTGGAGAAATGAAGGTGTACGTGTAAAAGGGAGGGTTGTGTGTGTGTGCACTTCTGACACAGTTAAAGTTTGTCTGTTGTGGCGCATTCTGTGACTCAAGCACAGATCCTTGGCCCTACCGGTTCAGTCAATCGTTCGAAGGCTGTCTAACAGACAGACTGGACTGAAAGCAAGTTCTCTTGCCGTCATTTTGTTAACAGACATGGAACTGCAGGGATTTTTCTGCTGGAACACCTTAAGAAAGCTCTCTGTTTTAAAGAAAGTACTGTTAGATGTGAGCTCTGGAAAAGGTAATCCACTCGGGGCCAGCAAAAGTTCAATTTGTTTTACAGAAGTTCACAGAAATAAAGTATTTTTTGCAAGTATAAGTGAAAAGTAAGATACTTCGGACTAGGTGGAAGGTGATCACACTTTTCATATCATTCAGTCTACAATGTACCCATTTGAAGGCGAACTTCATATGAATTTTGTAGGTTTTCCAAGGTCATTTGTGCTTGAAAGAACAGACAAGCGATAATTAGAGATAAGAGAGATAATTTCACTTTTGTTAAACAAAATATATACATCATAGTACGAGACAGCTGGCAGAACCTAGAAGCCTGAGTAATGTTTTGTTTGTAGCTCAGAATTGCATGACTAAATGTCAGGTTCAATTATATATAAACCAGTATGCAAATGCTTTCCGATCTACTTAATGCATCAGCATGTTTGGTCTGACAACCACTTGGCAGAATTACCAATAGCAGCTCATGCCAACCTCAGGCTTCCAACAAATATTTCTGAAGGTACCTGTAGCCCAAGGAGGGCCACATTATACAGAGGGATCAGACTTAACCTTAGTTGCCACTTTGTGTCCTTAAGCCAACAATTTAATCACAAAACCTCTGTTATATTAGATGCATAGTATTTCCCAATGCAAGTATGGAACAGTGCCATCTGTAACTTTGTTCCTAGTCAGGAAATTGGTCTTGCTAACAGTCCTCTATGTTAATCAGTTGCTTTTAGTTGTGCTGTTTTCAAGATGTCGTTAAATTTAAACTGTTGTTTAAAGGCTTCTGGAAAAGAGCTGTACAATTAAATCAAACCATGGGAAGGAAAAGCTCTAACAAGGTGAAACATGATAAGACGAGAGAAGACAGGGTGAGGTCAAAGAGGGAGGGCAAGGACAAGTCAGTGAGGGACATTATTTAAAGCTTTAGTGCATAGTTGCTGTCGCCCCATTGAGGAATTCTAAGTAATGACAATATTACTGTTGGTGCATCCATGTGACGCAAACCTTCGGTGATCGCGCACCACCCCCACCCCTTCTCCACGCAGTTACTAGTAGTGTTTATCCCTAGTAGCGTTTATCCCGTCAAATCAAGGACACGTAGGATTTAAAAAAAGCATGATGTACTCTTCAGAAGAGGTAATCACTTATAATTTTAATGTCTTCTTTGTCTCCAAAGCTAAACGCGGCTGTTGTCCTTTCTCAGCGGTGATGTAAAACATATCACTCGAGCTGCTGCACAAAGGTCACTGGACTACACCATTTTGTAAACATAGCCATACTGAGAAATACAGAGGGAGTGTTGTGGAGCTAATAGGCTTAATTAGCTTTGTATCAACTCATTTGGCAATGGCTTGAATGTAACGGACGTTTATTAATATAAAATAGTCGCACACTATAGCTTTAAAATGATCAATGCAAAGATTACCATTCAAACCAACGGACATAGGCTACTGCAAATTGAATGGCTTTAAACCTAAATGTATGCAGTGCAATTCTATTATCTATAATACCAAAAGATTATTCACCCAAAATCTCTTATCCTCTTGCAACCTGGGTAATTATTTACATTGATTTGATATCATGCTTGTACCCATAATCCTGTGAGCCGTGAGGTAGTGGAAATAACTCCTGGTACTGTAGGTATCCCATGGCAAACTGGTTGCAGAGGTGGAAACCATGGCCTTTTTCTGTAGCCGACCTGGGAGTAAGGCTTGCAGTCGGGTATATAATGTCAAATCGTTAGCTTTACTGAAGTAAATTTGAAAAGCTTCCTCCATAAAGGATCACAGACCATAAAAGAGGAGCCCACATTAATTGTGTTTGCTGTCAGGCAGGTGATGAGGATGGAGGCCTTGGTGGACTGAACCCTTGCCAAAGAAACTGACTACCAGAGTGTGGAAAGGTATTTTTTGGTGGGGAAAATAAGCCTGAAATTGTGGACAAGATTGAGTGGTAGCAATTAAATATGACGGGCAGTGGCTCTGGAACCATTCTTCCAAAAGACGGTTACATTCTCTTCTTTTTCAGAGTAAGCCAGACAGGCGGTAAAAAATGCTGGTTGGATAGTATTACTCATATAGCCACAGCTGTGTGGAGCTGTGTTGACATTTGTCCAAAAGTGTTCTTTGCAGAGATTGAGAGATATCTGCGACAGACAGCGATCTTGTAATTGGACAGGTCATGACATTTGGATTGCATTCTTGTCAAAAGAGACCGTGTCAATTAGGAAGATTTCAATAGAAATGCTTTATAATGGGATGAACTTGATCATCCAGAATGGCTTCATGTTCTAGTTATTTGAAAACTTAAGAGATTAAGTGAATTCCAGTGAGCAACAACCAGAAAAGTCTATACAGAATTCAGTCAAAGGGTCAAAATACATCCAAATAGTTGGAAGTCAAGGGAACCTAACTTTCTGTATTGTCTTAAAGCAACCCTGAAACGTTTTAATGCCCATGTCAATAAAACTGATTATTGTTTGGAGAAGAGACCATGTGTCTTCAAAATCAAACATTAAGTTCCCTTGATTTTGACTTACTACCTATTGACAATGCTAGGAAAATGCAGGCATCCGTATCAAATGATTCAAACTCTAGCCTCTTAAAGAAAGGCTAAATGTTTCAAAATCAGTTTTAACTTTTTGTCTATAAAACGTGCACTGAGAATCAATTAAACGCTGCAGGATCGATCAGACAAATGTGATGAAGTGGTTTGTGGTGGCCTGCCAACTTAAAAAAAAAAAATGTTTTTAGACTGATTTTGGGCTAAATGCATTTTATTTCCCTTGCATCTTACACCAGTTTGTCAACATCACAGCCAAATAAGGTGTTTTTATTCATAAGTGCCCTTTATCGAATATCAAACTGCACATTGAGCAAATCTTTGTATCTTTGTTTTTAACAGTAACAATGGATGTCAGTAACTTAATCACCTAATAGTTGTTAAAGAATCCTTTCCTTTACATTGTTCTATAGGTTAACTCTAGTGTATGTTTTTGACTATTGCCTGTATTATCTACATTTCACATATATTGCTTTACCTTCATACAAGCCAACCTTTTGTACCTAAAAAAAATAAAAAAAATAAAATACAGTTGTTGGAGTCAATTTGTCACCATATGATGGAGGTAGTGGGGTGCTAGCATGCCAGCAGGAGATGCCATATTGTGTTATAGATTTTGCCTTTGGGAAATGATGTGAAACGTGTTGCGACTTTATACAAGTGTCCTTGTATGTCATGAGTTGGAGGTTATGGCAGGTGGAGCGCTTCATTTGTCCAGCTGAGCTGCCATCATCTGTACTGGATGCACACTGACTGACACAAACTCCATCTCCCTCCTCTCCCTCTCTTTTCCGTCTCTACCTAATGAAGTGTCAACACTAATGATGTTCTTTTCGGTCATGCTAATTCTCGTGACTTGGTGTGCCACTCCTCTCTGAGGTCACCTCAGGTTTACCACTGCAGTAAATTTTGTGTGTGTGTGTGTGTGTGTGTGTGTGTGTGTGTGTGTGTGTGTGTGTGTGCGAATGGACGCACATCTGCGTGATTGTGTGTCGCCTTATCTTGCTTTTTTTTTTGCTAATTAAGCAGGAAAGTTTTGCTGTGTTGGCTTGTCTGATGGCCCATATGCATCAGAGCTGTCCTGCACTGGTAAGTCATCTGTGTGGACGGATGGCTTATTTTAGAATATAGGTCAAAATAAATATTCAAATATGATTCATGTTAAGGGGTTAGGGCATTTTCAGGACAAAATGAGTTAGTATATTGTTGAATAGACAGCTTGCAAGGTGTCAACATTGTACATTTAAACACTTTTACAGGTCTAATGATTCTCAAATTTTAGGGGCCAACCTTACTGACGCCCCTTTCATTTGGGAGAAATATATCCATTGGAACATACACATAGTTGACAAATTAATTCATAAAAAAACAGGATGAAATGCATCAGTAAAGTGTGAGAACATCTCTATTAGAAGATGAACACAGTTAAACAGTTGAATGAACAGTTGCAGAGTTATAGTCTTACAATATAAATACCTGTTCACCAAAGCCAGGCACTGTCTGACCTAGGGTCATGAAACCACATAGGATGATTCAAGTTGACCCCTTCAGACTGACCCCAATCTTGGGTTTAACCCATGTCACTGCGTGGATGTGAAAGGGTTATAAAAGTCAAAGGCAAAGCTTTAACAACATGGGCAAACAACTGCAGTTTGGCTATGCTTTTGTGCAGGGAGACATAATCCCTGCCACTCCAAAACAGATTTTCTGTAATTGTCAGAAAATAACACAGTGGCATAATATTGTGCAGATATAATAATAATAATAATAATAATAATAAAGGCTGTTCTCATGAACCATTCGTACATATAGCTACGAAAAGTAATGCACTGTAATCCGTATATATTCCACCAGCCTGTTCTCATAAACCATACATTCAAAAAGCTACAAAACGTTAAGCACTGTAATTCGTAAGGATTCCATGTTTTTTTGTTTGTTTTTGTGTTGCTTTATACACCACTGCTGCTGTATAAGAATGTGGCAGACCATAGGGTAGGAGGTCAGGGTGGACGGCTGGTTCAGAAAACGCAGGACTTTTAAGCCAGGGGAGTGGAGTTCCCTTCCCGGGGAAAACAAAAGACCCAGGAAATGCATGTTCCTTGGGAGTGTTTTAAATCAACACCAAAATCTTTTTCCTAAACTTAACTAGTCATTTTGGTGCCTAAAACATAACAGACTATGTAAACAGAAATGTTGTTAGGCTTACATTAAATTAAATTGTACATTATGGCCCGGTCGATTATTGATGCAGCATCGTCCATGTCCACGATTCGATGCATCGATTATTTGATTAATTTCAACACCTCTAATAATAATGGACTTCCTCAAGCTGAGTTATATGCAATGATGCTATGCCAAAACAACTTCTATACACATTTCCAGAGAAAGCAATTTAAGCACCACAAAGAGTTTTCTACCTTTCTTTCTTTCCCTCTTTCAGACACTCCCTCTAATAAAGGTGCTAACAACCTAGATGTCACTTATGCCTCTCTACACCCCAGACAAGTGATCTGGGCCATTATTGACTTGGCATGTACACACAGCAATCCCAGTGATGTAAGAAAAATGTAATTGAATATGAAATAGTCTGCGGAGAGAGTTCTCAAACAGACATCCACACTTGTGAGGCCATGCACTCCCCCATGAACACACACACACACACACACACACACACACACACACACACACACACACACACACACACACACACACACACACACACACACACACACACACACACACACACACACACACACACACACACTGTGGTAATGGAGACAATGTATTTCTAATGGCACCATCCAGACTGAGATGGTAATTGTGATGTATTAGCATGCCGTGTTTGAGATTAGATTACAGACAACAGGGAATTGCAGTGTGTGTGTGTCACTTCCCGGCCTTCTGCACTTCTGATTGCCCCGCAGTGAAAGAAAAGGTATTGACTCTTTTTGCTTTTATTCTAAACCATGATTTATCTCGCAGTCGCATGCTTAGTCACTCCTCAGTTAAGGAATCTAAGGGGGGTCTGAGGCCTGTTTATGAATACACTGCTTCACTGTGAACTGCTGTGCACAGATTGGTCTGTTTAGGACTTGAAGGTAGCCGTAAAAGTGAGAAGGAAGGGTGGGGGTGACTGTGAGAAGGTTCTTGTAATATGTCTCTTCTATGGAGTTTTATAGAATATTGCAAAAAACAAAAGGCCATCAGTCATTAATTTGAAGTATTTTGTTCCCTTCTTCCATCATTCCTTAGTCTGGCTATCACCAGACCAAGCTCAATCTTTTAAGATTCAACATTAGTCTGGGGAGTCTGCTCTGTATTTTCTCTGCACAAGAGGCGTGATCTACGGGCATAGTTCAAATGACTCTTTACGCAATTGGATAGTCCGTCAACCAATCAGACCAACGATCCGGGTGACGTAGCAGCGACAGCGGCATCAAAGGGTTGTTGGTTGCTGGTTGCTGCGCTTTGGTGGCCGCTATGTTGAATGCAGAGTAGCTCTGGTTGAATGTAAACAAAAACCTGCTTGGTTGCTTCTCTATCGTCATTGTGTTAAACCCGCCAATAGCGCGCCAGGTGGATAAGCCAGTTTGTGATTGGTCCCCGCAAAATTGTAACGGAAGCAGGATAGATAAATGTACAGGTTTCTAGCCTGAGCTGCAGGGCGAAATCAAATCTCCGGCAGATCGGACGGGGTTTACCCAGTCTAATCATTCCTGACATAAGTGATATAAAAGGTCAAATGCATAAGTGAAAGGTTAAAACCTGGATTTTCATCTGATTCAAAATAAGATGTCATATTAATGTGTTTTATAACCTCAACAATTTTAATAGTATGTAAGGACTGTTTGTTTGCAGTCTTGCATTTACCTTTTAGTATTGTTAAAGAAATCTATTAATCACTTACACATTTTCATGATAGATCCAAGGCATCTAGACCACGACAGAGCATCAATAAATCAATAACTAAACTCCGAAACTTGATTGTGCGGAGCCACTGTTTGAAGAAAAAGAAAGAAATTTGTTTTGATAACTCCAGTTCTTGGCACCTTTGGGATAGGGGCAGGTTCTATGGTTGATCTTATGATATCAATACTGTCTGTCTTCAGTAACACGTTATTACTTCTTGTTGTTCCCACTGCACAACACGAGCTTGTCTGATTCTGCCTAAAGCCAGCAAGGAGGAATAGAAGATAAGTTGACATTAGGCTCTGAAAATAATTGCACCTCTGATCTCATAAAGTTGAAAGCATTTTTCTATCATCTAATATTTGTCAGTGGATTGGCATGAAGTAGACAGGAGATGTGATCTTGTGCTCTTGGTTTTTAGCCTTCCCCTTTTCCCAGTTTTCCTTCACCTCCTGGGCTCGATGAGAGGTAGTTTCTCCTATTAGGTACCCATCTACCATTCAAAATTGGGCTGCCATTAGAGCAGAGGGAAGCAGACTGTGCTGGCAGTGGGGGAACAGCTTGCTAAAGTGGGTTATTATTGAATAAATAAATGTCATTTTCAGTGACATAAAGTGAAGGCAAGCAGACAGCAACAGTATATGGGGTTTAGACATGCTCATAGGCTCTGTCTGCAGTACAACATATGATAGATGAAGCATAATACAGTGTTTAAACAGCATAATAATAACACATATTATAATAACTAATAACTTGATTTTTGGAATGCATAATCAGGTTTACAATTTTTACGGGTGCAAAGCAATCTGTGTGTTCAGGTAGAGTAGACACAAAAGTCCATTTATCGGGATTTACACACATTCACGTGCGTGCACACACTAACCAAATGTAATGTCAGTAATTAATAGCCTAGTCAAAAAAATGCTTTATGACTATTTATAATGTATCATGTTATAAGAAACTACAATAGGTGTGATATAAACCCAGAGATCGGCACATAATTCATAAACTGGGTACTCTATTATCCAACACTGTACTGAAAATGCCAGAACAGCATTTCCTTCTTGTTTATCCCCGGAGGAATGGATACCCTTTTCACTTTAAACAGATACACCTTCCATGCTTTTAAGTTGGGGCACTGGCTACTATTTATCATTTAACCATGCAACATTGACTGAATGGTAACACAATCTTGTTTAGCCAGGAGAGTACCCTTACCTTGTTTCAGGGCTGGTGCAGCAGAGACATCAGCCAATGAAGCCAATGAGACAGTTGAATAAGGGTTTGCATTGGAGATATAGCCAAGGGCTCAATTGTATCTCTTTATCCGATCACGCATCAGGTAGGTATATCAAATGAGGTTGATAATGAGAATACATTTGGTTTTCTTTGTAGGAAACAGGCAGCATATGTACAAAAGGTAAGTGTGTGTGAAGTAGTAGTTGGGTAGTCCAAGGTTTTAGATTAAATCTGAAAAGGACCATTGAAAAATCTATCCAAACCCAACTTCCATTATTTAAAAAAAAAACTCAATCTGTAAAGGCCCTGAGGACAGTTGGACCCAATCTGAATAGTATTGAGGATAATTAGACCCCATTCAAAATGTAATTGCCCAAACAGACCCTAATAGATAGAGAACAGACAGAGAACAACAAAACTGACAGCGGCATTATGGGTTACCAATTACAGAGTGGCTGTGGTTGACAGGAGGCACATTACATCATGTTTCCTGTACTTCACAGTTTACACTCTCTATCTGCTGCAATGATTATGCACAGCTGATACCAGTCTGGATCCATTACATATAAACACACAGACCGGAGACCTGTGGCAGTTGCATCGGGACCCAAGTCGGGTCTTAAAAACTCAAACCGAGTGGACCTGTGAAGATCTCCAGTTGGTGGGCACAGTAGTATCTGAAATGATTAGTCGAAAAATGTATCTGCAACTATTTTGATCGTCAATAAAACGTTTGAGTCAGGTTTCAATAAAAAAATGCCAAAGAGGTGAGAATTAGCTTCTTTTGCTTGTCTTACATCATAGTAAACTGAAAATCTTCAGGTTTAGACAAAAATATGTAATTTAACGGCATTGCTGATGAAATCACCTGGGAAAATAATAAAAGACATTTTTCACTATGTTTTGTAGATCAATTACTCGAACACAGTAGTGGCCACCTGCTCCAAAGTTCTTAAATGAAATTTCAATTTAACCACAGTACTTTATAATCAGTATACCAGTCATTGCAATTATGTAGATGTTATTTTTGAAAGGCGATATGATCAGTTCTTGTTGGCTAATAATTTACAAAGACAAGTAATGTTTAGTTTCCAAATTGCTCTCATACACACCTGATATTTGTCCTCTGATATGGTGTTAAATTGAAACAATGACATAGCAAATTTTAAGAAAAAGCTTTTAAGAGCCCCTGTATACTCCTTTTCCTCATCATACAGTATTTGTACCTGAAACACTGTCTGAGCTCTTGGCCCGTCTTCCTTAAAAGCCTAGTCTGCTCTGCTTGGTCAGCTGGTGAGCACCAATGGGCTGCATATTTGAAAAATTGGGCTGGCATTCTCTATCAATGACATCGTTAATTGAGGAATTATGAAGAGGAATGTGGGCAAGGCGTTTTCAGGCAGTTGAGAAAAAGTTCTGTCTGTGGGAGAGAAGGCTCCATTTGCAGTGAAATGTGTCTTTGTGTACTTTACACATTTATTACATACACACAAAAACTATACAACACATTAAAAGATGGGGACAAAAATTCAGGATAATGAAGTCACAGGAGGAGGGCTTTGCTGCCTAGTGCGGTCTTATTTTTATAGCCTTAAAAATGCTCACTGTTGTGATAATTAAGTATTAGCTTTCTGCGTACACCTTGCTGTACAAATCAAACCTACAAATCACCTTGGGGGGGGGGGGGGGTAAAATCATCCAGCCATATAATCTGTGTTTAAGAAGTATAACACTAATGTATAACTGCCACATTCAGCACACTAAAAAGATCCTGCACCACACCCCACACATAATAACAATGTTAAAAACACGGTATATCACTCACTTAAACTATTGTTATTACATATTATTGAAAAAGAAACAAATCTATCTTGAGCTTGTAGGTAAGACTAAATGCATTGTCATCCTTAAAAAGAAAAAAATATCTAATTGACAAAACAAGAAAATATCAATAAGACCAGACACATGCAGTAATTGCCAGTGAAGTCATTGCAGTCTATTATGCTCATTAACTTGCAATTGGGTGCTACATTTCTACTTAGCTTTATGGATGTTGATTTAATTATTATGGGTAGACATCCGTAATCCAACCGAAAACAAAGGGGACGCGCTAATTAGACAGTGTGTCTGCTTGTGTGTATTGTTGATTTTGTTGTTGTCAACATATAAAATGAGCTATTCAAATATGAAATGATTCTCTTTTGCACAGCTCATAGGTCTTTTTATTGCGAAGGTGCCGATGCATGCCATTTAATCAATGACAGGAAAAAAGAGTGATTGTTTTAGAGTCTCTATAATCTAGCAGTCTAGTAGTATTTCTTGCATCTCTGTGGTTTATGAATATTACTTTGTCTATGCACTTAAATTTAATTCAGTTTAGTCAATATAAATATGATCAGTCAAATATAATGTGCTGCATTCTGACATTAGGCATTGCCAGACGTCTGTAATTCATTTTGCCATAAGGAGACGTCCAGCAGGGCTTTCTCAGCTTGATGGCTCCCTCCTTCTTTTCCTGCCCATCTGTTTTTAGGGATAAATCCTCCCCTGCCAGGCTCCATCACCATGAGGAATTCATAAAGAGCTGACCCACACATATGGCCTCTTCATTCAATGGCCATCATAACTGAGCATGAATAAGTTGTGGATCTTTGCTCACTGCATCATGCTGAGGTGATTAGGTCTAATGTGATGACTTTACTTGCTTTACTTGGTGTGGACATAAGCTATAACTTGTTGGCAGAATTATGTCTCAGACTGTTACCAAAACCTTTTTTTCCTTGCCACAGTAAAATAAAAGTAAATATGTAAGTAGTAAAACAAGTTTGCTGGGTTGAAACTGTGCAAGTTGCAACTTCCCATGATGATAGTTGTTGGTTGGACCAAAATGTTGTCTTGTGTCTCAGACAACACATCCTCATACCTAAACAACGTTATAGGTCCATATAAAAAAACTCCCGTTCTAATTACTGTGGTGGTTTAATCGTGACTGTAGTCATGTGACCGCTTTATTTAATGTAAGGGGTGCAGTTGTAAACGTTGTGATACAGAGCTAAATTTACGCAACAAAAATACTTAGGCTTAGTAAAAATAAGGGATTGGCTGAAAAGTAGTCACATAAAACTACTAAAATGTGGCTGTGACATCACAGACATCATTGTGTCACTGACTAAGGGCTGTAAAACTATTTTTAGTTCACTTTTGGTTTCACATGGAACACGAACTCCAGTCTTCTGAGTGAAAGTCCTGTTTGTTGTTGTAGAAGATACTGTATTCTAAATCACCAGTTAGAATTTGTAAAGGACATTTGGTTGCTCTACCACCAAACCCCAGAAGATGGTATTTTGAATTATTTCAATACTTGCATTGTATTTTGACTGCCCTTTGAATGAAACTTCTGGGAAAATGTTGGTAAAAACAAATACTGTTGCTCAGCATTGCACCTTTGAATCTCCATGTCAAAACTACTTAATCGTTTTTTGTGAAAGGAGATATGTTTTCCTCCCTTTGGTTTTCTAAAAGCCCCTTAACCTTTCAAAGTGGACGCAAAGTAAAGTCCCATTAAGTAAAATAATGGGACTTATCCCCATCCAGTGACGTCTCTGGCATGGAAAGCCTGGTGGGGCACAATAAACTCTGTATGGGCAGCATCCGACTCATCAATAAAACTACACACAAACCTACTTGCTCAATAATTTCAAACACAAACGCACCTCATACATGAAATCACACCTGCACATATTAACGTAACGCAGTTGCAATGTACTAAAGTTAACTTTTAATAAATTGTCAATTTAATTCATATTGCTTTACTGTATTTGGCGCGCTGTTAGTAGTAGTTAACAAACGAACATAACTGACAGTTCTGTCAGGTCCATTAAAGTCAAGAACAACACAGACAATAAAAAATGCTTTAGGAAATGTATTGAATAAATTACGAATAAAATTTGGCGGTATGGCTCTATTCAGAGAGGACAGCAGCAGCAGCATTAGGGGACGCTCAAACAGTTTAAGACTGGGAGAGCTAAACTATTCCCCCATATGAACAGAGCGGCAACAATGACATATAAGCATATGCCCCGTTATACACGACAAGGTGGAGCTGGGGAGGAGGTGGGTTGCATAGATGCGAGCAGCAAGCAGTTAGGAACAAACTAAAGCAGCTTTAAAGATGCCATATAATGCTCATTTTCAAGTTCATAATTGTATTTTAAGGTTGTACCAGAATAGGTTTACATGGTTTAATTTTCAAAAAACACCATATTTTTGTTGTACAGCACATCTCTCTCTCACTGCTGCAGCTCCTCTTTTCACCTTGTGTTCAGGTCTCTGTTTTAGCTACAGAGTGAATCATCTTTCCTTCTGTACTCTTCGATTCCACTCGCACATGCGCAGTAGCTCAGATGGTAGATCATGTCAGTTAGCTCCATAGACAGAAAAAGAAAGGTTGTTTCTCCAACTTTGGTCAGTTACAAGGCAGGATTAGCCGGGAGACTTCTTCTAAAGGAGGGCGCACATGTAAGTACTTCTTTTGTAGATTATGGTGAACTTCTGTGTGTTGTAGCAGTGCTTTGCCATTGAGAACGAGCTAGCATGCTAAAGCTAGCGCTAGCATGCTAACGGTTGTGTTTAGCCCGTCGTTTCGGCTAGTTACGTAACAAGCCATGCAGATTTTGAACAGCTCACCCAGAGTCTGAAGGCAGGACACATTCAGAAACCCGTATCTCACTCAAAACAGCATGGATAGATTTTTTTTCAAAGTTTGTATGCATGTGGAAGCCGCAGAGACACAAAATAACACCCCAAATCCCAGAAAAAGTGTTTTTTTCATAATATGGGCACTTTAAGTAGGGCGCCCTGTTTGATAATATCAGAGACAGGGGTGGCACAGGCTTTTAAAGAGTCCCCAACGAGGTGTTGAATGAGCTGAGCTCTCTAAAGAAACATTCATATGTGAGTAAAGTCATTATTTTAGTACTCAGTGTTCTTTTTGCTGTTGCATCCGTCCAAACACTGTGATGCACTGTACTCTGTTTTTTTCACAACTTTGCATGGCCTTTAGCTCTTGCATTCCGAGCAAACATGACACAAAACTTTCAACATACATCCAACAATAGCAACAAATAGCACTTGGCATTAATGAGGATTGGCCTAATTCGAGTGGTGTAACAAAAATTTTCGAAATTTTCTTAAACCTTTTGGATTTTTGTACAAATCTATTTGTCTTCTTACCTCTACCATATTTCTTAATATCGACTTTACTTGCAGTAACTGTCATCATCTACCAGTTCATAGTCCCTTCCATATAGACACTTATTACCTGGTGCTGTCGGGCTCCTCTTGCATGCCCTCTGTATTCACCTGATAGTTAGACATCAATTTATATGTGAAGAATTCCCCTCACTCTTGAGAATGCTGCCGCAGCAGGAAAGCATCAGGATTGACCTTGCTGGTGTCACAGTAGCTCAATCATACTGTCTTAGCCTCTTTCCTCTGCTTCCTTCTGCAGCCTGACAAGGAACAGGAACAGAAGCTCACCCCTCCACCCACCCAAAATCCTTCACAGTCGTGTCAGTTGCTCGTTCTGTCATAACTTCCAAATGCGTGCGTGCGTGCGTGCGTGCGTGCGTGCGTGCGTGCGTGCGTGCGTGCATGCATGCGTGTGAGAGAAATTATTTTAGTGATTAGGAAAACAATGTCTAAGACTCAGATGTGCAGACAGGGCAAGGAGGCACAGTGACGTCTGTTTTTCACTGCCATATAATCTGTCAGGTTTGTGTGGCACAAATCAACCATACTTATGTTTTGGATGCAACAGAGGGCGGTAGGCTGTGATTGATTGATCTGTCCTTAATATGACGGCCATTATGTTCAGTGACAGCTCAGTATTAAAAGGTTACAATGGATGTAGCTGCCTCTTCTCTTCAGAAATTAAACTTTATGTTGTATCCAAGGTTGCATCTGGCAGATGTTAACAGCTTTTTCCGGATGGAGACATTTAAATGTGGAGAATCAATGTAGACCCCTGTTGCAGAGGGCATATTTTTGTCACATTGTGAAGAAAATAAGTATTTGTGTTACTGACACGACTGGAGGCATGGGCATGAGGTGATACAGGTCTTGCAGTGACAGTCAGCATGTTGTGGGAAGAACTGGGAGTCACTTTCTCCCCTCTCCTTCTGTTTGACAGTACATCAGACAGTTAGGCAGTTAAGCAGACCTTACAGTGACTAAGCTTAATTTACCCAAGAGACAGCCGGTGCTTATTGCTGTGTTTAATCTTTCAGCTATGAGGGAAAGGTCTAGTGCTAACTCAGCTTCATCAGTCTCTCTAAGGGAAGGTTGCAAAATGCATGGAGCTTGCTGTGTGAAGTGCATGTTTATGTGTGTGCATGTCAGTGTACTTATGTGTGAGAAATGTACACAGCAAATGCCTAATGGAGGAGAAACCATTTTTGCCAAAGTGTTTTAGATAATTGGAAGCTGTAACTTCATATTTTTATGACAAGAAACTGGCGCTTTTAAAAAGCAAACGTTAGGATGAGTGGAGCCAAAGTCTGGCTGAGAGTATTAAACAAAGTGCCTGCCAAACTACTTGTATAATTTTGGGTTCAGTGTATGTTCACGTGTTGCTGTTATAGAGAAACGCTACCAGAGCCATTTTCACTGATGCACAATGTGAGTGACTGTGTATAGGCACTGGTGTGATCCACCATACTTAAAATATCATTTTAGATCACTTTTATGAGACAGACATTGTCAAGGACAAAACTCTATGATGACAGATGTCCCATTTGTCAACCGGACAGAACAGCACAAGTTAAAAACTGGTATGTAAAATTAGGGATTTTACAACATAGATCAAAAGTTGAGATACTTTTCCTGTTAAGAAAATTAGCAGTGATAATGAAGAGCCCTTTTCCTAACTTGTGTTAATTGAAGTTGTTTTGTCTGTTCCTCTTCCTTACACACTCAGCTACTCTCTCTGATGAGAAATGGCACTGGCGCAAAGCATAAACTCAATCTGTTGAAAAACCAATTATGAGCATTCTCAGTGGTCTCTCTAATTGTCAGCAGTTGTTTCTCGGGATAGCCACCAGATTTACCCTGTGATTAATTTGTTTTAAAGGTAATGGTCTGTATTCTGTGATTCTCACACAGCCTTGGGATGGTGCCACCTTGGCAATGCTACGTACATGGTTGATTAATCTACCACTTGTGCCTTGTGTTCCAGCTGTCAAGGTGGTTAATGTGTTTTGGTTATTGTACCTACAGTAAGTCACTAAATGTAAAATTGATGTGGCTGTTCAGAAGACAAAGATTGAGAAGGAGAGAGACAAATAGAGATGGGAGACTGAACATACAGTACGTATAAACCCAAATGAACACCCTTATAAAAACACAAGGCTACATTTCCCTGCATTTATCAAGCATGTTATCTTCAAAGGGAAACGCATGATATTGCAGTTGCTGAGATCTTTATTCACCGCATTAAGTAACATTGCAGCAAGAGCGAATTATTTGCATTATTGTGCATGTGTGCAATTTATTCGGCTTCAAGGCAGATGCAGCAGCAGCTGTTCTGAGGACCTCTGAAGTCTTCAGATGAAATGGAAAACATTGAAGAGAAGGAGGGAGTTTTGACAGAACAGGTGGCGGTGGGGGAGAACACAAAGCCAGGTGACTCCGGGGAAGAGGAGATAGAGATGAAAAAGCGAGAGACTTCCTCAGTTAACGTACGAACACAGAAACGTTCCAGATCTAAGAGAAGATGCAAAATATTTTGTAGCGAGCCATCATTAATTAATCAAACCACTGGCAAAATTTGCTGCAGCATTCCAGCTATTTCAAAGTAATTCAGTAATATTACACAAGTGTACATCTTTGGTGTCCCAAATAAGCACAGACACAGTGATCAAAGAATTCTGATGATTTCATTCTCTTTTTTTTATTTTAGTTTTTTTACCTGCTTTACTTTGGTATATAACTATATAAACAACTATATAAAGTGATTTTTTTAAAGATGGCTTTGAGTGTTTCTGTCTTTGAGCGTGGTGCTTACTTAGAGAGCACTGGTGAGTAAATAGACAAATTCAGAGAAATTATCATTTTGAGAGTTACTTGACATAATGTTTTGTAGTGTTATGACACATGGAAACCTCTGTACTGCTTAGAATTTCAATAGTCACTATAGTATCTTGAGTCATAATGGACATGCATTTAAGTAATTCATCTGAATAACTGTTTATTAAGCTATGAGTTCTCAAATTTCTTGGAGCACCAAAGAAAAAGAGTATTATCTTCTGAGTAGTGTAAGTTCTGCCAGTTTAGTTGGACCAGCAAACAAAAAAAGAGAGTTTTTCTTTTTTCTGTTGTCTCTCTTTCATTTTCTTACAAAACTGTCCCCTGGTCCAAATAAAGGGCACATCTGTCCACGGAGAATCTTTTTAACGGTGTCATTAAGTACTACAGTTCCCTCGCCTCTCTAAATGGGTGCTAGCTGGCCGCTTCTGGCTGGCACTGGCAACAGCGGGGACTCTCAAAATAATTGGGATGCCATTAAATTGCCCTCACCAGTTGCTGTTAATAAAGCTCTGTCCAACATAATACCCCAAAGACATTGTCTATTGGATAATTTATACCTCTGCTGTCACATAAACAAGTTACCTTTAAATAAGTAATGGGGCCCTAATTAGCTTCAGAATGTCACTTTTTTCTTGGTTTGAGGCTTATAACACACAATAGGGATAAACAGAATGCATACGTGAGATAGACAGAACTAGACTGATAGAGAAGTCTTCACAGTTACTAAGCATAACATTATATAGTATATCTTTTGGTTCATCAGGGGAACCGTAAAGGGTCCACACCATTTGTTGAAGGAGAACTTCTCCGAGGTGCATCTCTGAAATTACTGCAGTCCTCAATATCCTAATTTTAGCCGTTTAGTTTTAAAGCCTGGATATTATGTGTGTATATAAACTGCTAGGGCAGACACTGTTGCAGAGTAATTACATAACCCTATGAACACAGTGGGGAAAATAAGGAGAAGAAATAATCAGGCGGATCAGTCTGCTCATCTACATCATTGGAGATTATCTTAGTTGCTCGGTGCTCCATTTCATTAGAACTTCTGACACACTGCGCTCTCCAATCACATTTGAGTCAAAAATGGACAAATGCCAAATTGAGGGTGAATTGTTGCCAGAAAGTGTTATTCCACCAGGATTGTTTAAACTGTAGCATTTCTCACACTACTGCAGAGTGATTAAAAACTCATTGTCTTTGAACTTGCACTTGCTTGTTTTGAATGGTTTTCTTAATGGTTTCCGGAAGGTTTAGGCAATTGCTGGATTTGCTGCTTGCACCTCATCTTTTAGTGTGCTATTTACAAACTGATAAAATCGGTTACCTCTGCAGCACTATAGCATGATTGACACAGCCAAGTCACTAATGGTGTTGATTTACAAGTGCAAAATGATATACTGTACCTGCTAATGGGGCTTGGGGTTCAATGCTTTGCTCAACGGCACTTCTGCAGTTGCAGTAGGGCTTCAACACACAATTTTCATAATCTCTTAATCTGTCTATATTTTTGTGAATAATTTACTAATCGTTCAGACTAGGAAATGTCAGAATATTGTGAAAAAACATTTTGGCACATATGGCTTCTGTCTTTCATAAACCACTTTAACAATATATTGATTATTAGAATGAATGGAGATGAATTGTTTTATCACTAAAAGTAACCTCTTGGTCCCCAGCTCCCTCCAGTTTCCAGCTGAAGCACACCCCAACTATTCATACTATGTACCATACTTCACAGCAAGTGGGTCCTTACACACTGAGAACTGATGTCAGTTCACCTGTTAATCCATTCATTTCACTTTCTTAATAGCCTTCACCATTATGCTGAATTTGCGTTTCCTTGCACATATAGTGTCCTTAATTTGGTTAGGTGCACTGGAATCTAACGTACCTGATGACAATAGCCTTGCCCCTGTACATTTTTCTTCACACACACCTAACCTCATTCTAAACACATGAACACAGACATATTTACATTATCACTTCCCTCAAGCATGCTTAACCTCAACACACACTGCTCAGTGACCCCTTCTACACTCAAACACAATGCTCATACACTGAGGACTCATTAATTCACTGGCTGGCAAGGGAACACCCCTTTAGGATACACAACATAGACATCTCACATAATCCTGCTGACACTGATAGCCAGGGGTTTCAGCCTGCTAATGGTAACAACAAGGTAAGAAGCCACTGTATGTAAGAACAAGAGACCTGTAAATAAGAGAGGGAGGAGGGGATGAGTTAGAACAAGAGATAAAAAAAATACAATGAGGATGAGAGAACGAAGGAATTGGGCCTCAGGGAGAAAGCGAGAAATAAACAGTGATATAAATTAATGCAAATCAGGGACTAAGATGACGAGAAAAATAAAGAGACTGAATTGAATCAGAATGGGGAAAACAGGGTTCTCTTCGGGACCAAATAAAATAAACAGCGTAAAGTGTATGGATCTATGTGTGAGGCGGAGAATGCCATAGAGGCCCACAGGGCTTAACACATTTTTTAAAAAATCCCATCAGGTTATAATATCACAGTGTTCGTCTATTGTACTTGGTGTTTTATCCCGTAAGGGACACCAGGGCAGTGCATATCAACATTTGTCTTGGATTTTAGGGGAGAGGAAAGGGCACTGGCCTAGAAATGCAGTGACATTTACAGAGGGGAGATGGCCATGTGAAGATAGGGGGTGGTGAAAGTAGAAAGCAGTTGTGGGATTTCACCACCACTTTGGTGCCACATCTTCGTTCTTCAAATAAAGCAATGTATCCCGTATGTGATATTGTTCATGGGCATATAATCCATAAAGAACATTTTGGTACCACTCGATGAATATTAGTAGATTTGGGGATTTTGTGTCTGTGATGTTCCTTGTTTAGGAACATTAGTCTAGGGATCTTAAAAGTTTTTTAGGCCAATGAACCCTTAACCGAAAGAAACGGAGTAGGGACCCCCTACTACTGTAAATATATTGTATAAAAATTAAGTTGGATGTTAAACTGGGCCGGATGGATAACAATGAATGGATATATGTTATTTATACCATGTTTTAATGTTAATCATACATTACATGTGGAAGGCACAGTGACCAACTGCCACTTTGCTCGTTTGAAAGCCATGATGTCTCTCTCTCATGGGTTGGCCAAATTCTATGGGCGGGCAAAGCAGAGAAAGGGGAGGTAACCTTCCTCCTTATGACCTCATAAGGAGGAGATTCCAGAACGGCTCAGGATACCCAGGGCTCGGTTTACATCTATCACCATTTCTAGCCAATTGGGGACCATAGGCAGGCTGGGGGAACTCATATTAATGTTAAAAAACCTCAAAGTGAAATGTTCATGCCATGGGACCTTTAAGCTTAACTGTATGGCGAAAAATCAATTAAATTAATTAATTGGAATTTTTTGTAGCGGGCGATTTAAAAAATAAGTAAATCGAGTTTTTGTGTAATGGCGCATTTTTGGCTCCCCGGAGCTTCCGTAGAGTTAGTTTCACATAGCAGTATGGCATGCGACAACAACAACATCATAGCACACACAAAACAGCAACAGCAAGTGACAACATGGCTACCGGTGAGAGTGGGAAGTTTGTTCCCAAGAAAGGAATAAAATCATCTGTTGTTTGGAATTGGTATGAGTTTGCTGCGACAGACGTGGAGCAAGAGACCCCACGCTGCAACATTTGCCTAAAGCCCATCGCCGTCAAAGGCAGCAGCACCACAAACCTATTCCAACACCTGAAACAGAGACATCCAGCCGAATATGAAAAATGCCAGTCTCTCCGAGACGAACAAAACCGCAGTGACCAACAAACCTTAGCTAAAAAACAGCTAACTGTAGCCGAATCCTTTGCACAAGGCACCGCGTATGGCAGGAAAGGGGCAGGGTGGAGAGCAATCACCGAAGCGGTCGCACCCATATATACCGTGGAGAAGACGCTAAGTTGTCTGCCGTTTGTACTTATTGCTTTCTTTAATAAGTAGGGGGGAAAATCGAAAAAAAAATAAAATCGGATATTTTATTTTTAGGCCATATTGCCCAGCCCTATGTATGACTACCATATGACTACCTTATCTATAGTAAGCTTATCTTCAATGTGTAAATTAAATGTTTTCCCCACAAATTGCCAAATGTTTCTTTGCTATTAATAGGTTGGATTCGTATCATTGTATATTTTCAGACATATTTGAATTTTTGATAAAATACATTTTCAAAAATATTTTAAACATAATTGGGCGGCCCCCCTGAACTTACTCTGAGTATCCCCTAGGGGTGACGGACCCCCTGTTGAATATCTCTGCTTTAGACTAGTCACTGTGCTAGAACAACCACCATAGCATACAACAATGAACACATTATATGCAGCATACACTGTACAGTACATTTGTGAATATAGCATTTGTCAACATAAAACTAGTAATTCATATCTATATTACATATGTCCATTTAAATTGAAGACACTAAATATACGTGCGGTGGACAGTTAATTAGGTGGACCTGTACAATCTATTTCAATTCAATACAACAGCTCAGCCATAATTTCTACTTTTATCAAGTTTAAAATGTTGAGCTATTTGTTTAGTTGCCAAATATAGTAGACATGCACATTTACTTGTATTCCACGGGCATATATCAGATTTCAGTACAGGATTATTTGGCTTTACCCACACTAATACTAAAGGCTTTTATACAATCTGGGGATGAGGGCATATTGACCCATAAACCCTAAACTCAGATTTTCATCTGGCTGACATGACATTAAATGGTAATACCAGTGGCAGAATAATACATCCATTCACAGCTTTGCAGCCGCACACAAAAGTAAATGGGAAAAGGAAAGTGAGTTGAGTACGTGCTTTGCAAGCACATTATACATGACACGACAGGTGCACTTGCTTACTTGAATGTCTCTGAGCAATTATGTTTTTTAGACTAAGAGCATCTCTGCCACTAGTCATTTAAAAGTCAGAGTAAAGGTTTAGTTCTTTCAAAAGTATATCAGTGAAAAGTTGAATAACACCCCTTTACCCCTAGATTCCCTAAATAAATCTATTTGGTCTTGAACTAAGTCGGTGGTTTCTCTGAATCCTGACGTCTGTTGAGGTGATAGTCAGTGTCTTTTTTCCTTACTTTGGCGCACCCTTAATCGCTTCTTAAGCTCTTTCGAAATCATTGCCCCAAGTTTGATTGTCATCAAGAAAACAAAGAAATGCACAGATTCCTTAGAGATTTTCCCCAACAATATTGACTTGACAAATTGTTTTGGTTAGATGCTGTGCTTGGATTGGCACAGCAAATGTGTTCAGAGAGGTAAATAGTTTCATTAAACTCTTCCATTCAACACTATTAATTTAAACTGATGCAGTGAAATACGTTGAGTAGCACAGAACATTTTGATGACTCCATTGGGGGAAAAAAAGCCTTCTTTTCACTCTCATGAAACCATTCAGCAACGTTAGGTAAAAGCAGAAATCTTAAAATCATCACCTTTCCTGACCCACTGTTTAGTCTGACATTTTCCCTTTTTGTCTTCAAAACATTTTCCCTTTAGAGCACAACGTAATTAAATTCTGTCCTACTCAAAACCGTAATCACAACTGCGATGGATTGCGCACAGTTATGTGTGCTGTTTGAAAGGCCAGGGAAACAGCTGCAGAAGCATTCAGCGGGTATGACAAGGATAGCAAAGTAGGATGGCGGGGAACATCTGCTTAAGTGCTCTCCAACTCACGAAAAAGAGATGAGAGGCGAGGCTAGGTAGGGAGTCAGTGGCTTGTAAAATGTCAATCTAATAGAGCATGATAAACAAAACCTTTGACACAGGTTTTACACATGGTGCAAGCCTCTTAACACATTTTATTTCAATGTTCCATACACTTTTCCAACATCCCTTCTATCTGCTCCTTGGTGATATACTGTATGTCTTGCATATAAGAACATAGCCCGATCCACTTGATGTTTCTCTAGCAAATAAAATAAAAAATAAAAACATGAAAGAGAGCTAGAAGTACACAAAACAGCTGGAGTTTGAGGTGAGCAAGCTACTAATAATTACTTACATCACATCCTTCTGTATCATCAATCTTTTGGAAGCAGAGTCCTGCTGTGGAGGAGAGCTAAGCAGTTGATACAACAGATACAAATAAACTCAAGAAGCTTTTTACAGCCTTTTCTGCCTTGAATATAAATATCGTTGTCTGGTTGATACTTCAGCACTGCTTTAGCAAAACTACTTTTGCAACTACTACAGCTTAGCTTATTCTTATTGGTGTTTCTCCATCCTGTAAATGTTGCTCCCTGCTGCAGAGTGGATCTTGTGCTTTGGTCAATGGGGTTCTTTTTTTTTTTTTTTGGTAAACTGAAGAGGATAAACAACTTCCACAATCTGCTTTAATAGCTGCCGAAAGCTTTGGGTCCAAGCTTTTTCCTGTCTGGTGCCGTAAACTTCTGACAGTATGTGCTGTAAAACAGTCCAGCATGTCTCCCAACAGAATCGTACCTTGTTGGACACATATTACAACACCAAAACTTGCTCACTAGAGAGTATTTATTTAGTTTTGCTCTTGTTGTTTATTGTTTTGTTAATCTTTCTGTTCTTTTCTTTATGTCTTTCAGAATGCAAAAAAAGTCCCAAGAGTAAAACGATGAATGAAGGTGAGAGGTGAGTTAAGAGGTCAGTCATTATTTGTGACGTCTTACTCCCTCACCACAGGCTCATTCATTTAATTACCGAGGCCTCTCCACAGTGAAATAATGTGATTGTTTACGTCGGGTGATAGCATGAGGCTTAGGGGAAAATGAGATATGGCCTCCTTTCAATCAAATGTAATGGGTCATAACTGTGAAGCTCAAACACCGCACTGGGGTGATTTACCGCTGACATGGATTAAAGGAATGAGGGAGATTTATTCAGACTTTATTGGACATAAATAAAGCGTGACATTTTTAAACTGTGACACTTTCTCATTATGACCTCCATCAGTGTTGACTTTGTGGTTGAAGAGGAATATTTGTAGGTGGCACATGCACATACTTGTTCCCGCATTGATAACAAACTATGTCTGTGAACAGCTGCATTAGTTGTATGTGTATCATGAAGGTGGAGCAGCAAGAGCGGAATTATCACATTAGCTGTCATCCAGAGGGATTCATTCAAGGCAAAAAAGACACCGGCAAGCAGCAATGAAAGCGGAGATTTACTCTGTCCTGCTGTAGGACTGCCTACTTCTCCATCTGCCCAGTGGATTGAAAAACTATACTTGATTTAAAGCCAAATTGAAATCCTTTTTATAAGACACTGGGAACAACATTACACAAATATGTTATTTAATTTCAGGTCATTTCTGTTTCACTAATCAAAGGTACTGTTATGTATTTGTATTGAGTTCCACAAGATGAGATACAGTTAAGACTGCTGGTACAGCATGCTGTTAGAATATTACAGCGCCTACAGCCTCCTGAGCTATTAAACTCCTTGTTTGTTGTTCTCAGGGGTGTCGGACTGGGGGTGTAAAGGGGACTGAGTAGCCAGGGCCCTTATGTGATGAGGGCCCAAAAAGTTGCTAGAATGAATAGCTGAAAGCTGAATAGCTGGAAGCTGAATAGCTGAAAGCTGAATAGCTTTCTACAGGGCCCATAATGTTGTGCTACGCCCCTGGTTGTTCTAGCTGATGGACTAGATTGTATGCTAATTTTGATATATGCTTCTTAAAACCTGAATGAAAATATCGCAAACATATATTAGTTTTCTAATCGTCAAACTTCTATAAATGCCATGTCTGATAGGAAACAGCAAAGAAATGCCATGCTGCAGCTAGAGTTACAGAAGAATCGCTTTTGATTTTATAATCTTCAGAATGTTGACATGACATTACCTGGCAGGAATGTGCACTGACTCACTTTCTTTTGTTGTGTTTTTGGAATTTAGTTTGATGTTGTGCTTCATTTTAATGGAAATATGTCAATGTTTAGATTTATAGCTTCAATGTTTTTAGTCTTCGTAAAGCATGTAAAGCTATCAACGTAACACCATCCCCTTCTACACATTTGATGCCTTTTGAGTGAATTAACTAAATTCTGTTGTTGAGTATGGTCACCCAGGAAGTTTTTCTATAGGTGAGATGTACAAGTGAGCAATTAAACCCTAAGAGAGTAGAGCGGCAAGCGGCTTTTCTGTCCAGAAGAAATGTTTGAAAAAAACTCCTTCACTTCTATCTGTTGTTAGACAGAGAAAAAATCCAGGTTGAAAGAGTGTCATGTGGTCAATTAAAAGTGCCTATAGTAGCTTTAACTGTAAGGAAGACTACTCTTCATAAATGTTGCACACAAAGAGATATTTTCAGTCCTGTCGCCAGAGAAAACTATTTAGAATGACATCTGATTTCCCTGTTAAATTTTATGTGTCCATGCAGGATTACCCCTGTAATGACAAGTCAGGACAGGGTCAGTTGTATGCAGGGAGTGCAGAAACACTACTCATCTTATTAGCCTCTTCGGCATTTAGTCCAATAGTGTACACTAAAGAGTGCTCTATGATTCTAGAGGCCATGGTTTTATCCTCTGTACTAATTATTGCAGAAGAGGTGTCAGCAGGTGGAGGGTGTGGTGAAGTGGAATAGGAAAGGAGTTGGGGCTTCATAGTGTGAGATCCATTCCCGTATAATTAATCTTGTGGAAGTGCTGGCAGATTGATTAGCCAACATAGATTGCAGGTGATATGGAACCTAGTTGTTGCAATGAACCATAATGTCTGCATTATTTCATTTAGTTCTGCTTAATGTACCAGGGTGATGGCACCTTCACATTACCTTACATGGGGAATTAATTGAACGCTCTCCCAGACTCATACATCATAGTTTGAATATGTTATTCTGAGGTCAAAGTCACATTTTCTAACTTCGGAGGCAGAAGGAAGCACTTCATAGGCTCCAGCCTGTCCCTCACTTTGTAGTAAAGCAGTTTTCCTCATTTTCAGAAGGTTAAACTTCACCTCCGTGCATGCAGACTATATATTTTTAGTTTTTTTTTCTTTTAGTGTCTTTGCAAGTTTTATCTCTGAAACCTCAAATGAAATGTACATCACATTTTTGAATGCTTTATGGTTTTAGATTTGTGGATGTAATTATTTTCCTACTAGTTCCAGCAAGTTGCCGGTTTCTGTTAATTTCTGTGTAATATAAAAAATCAATTAGCAGACTCATGAAACTTGAACTGTTCATTTACATTGAACAGCCAGTGTTCTGTGTTATTATTACATTCAGGATACAGCAGATTGATTTGAAAAAAAATTCACTGCATGACCTCAAAACAATAATGTTGCTTGTAATGCAACAATATTAACGTGGACTTGATGTTTACTGTGATACATAACCCAAGTCAACACATTTTTCATACAAGATCTCATACTGTATGGAAACCACTGAATGTCCACAATAACAAAAATGGAAAAGTGTTTTCCAAAACAGTTTGCATGTTTTAGTAAATAGAAAACATGCAAAAGCTATGGTGTTTTAAAATCAATCAAGTTCAGTCTACACAATATCAGCATTGCATGACTATTTCTACTAGGGATAGACCGATTGTCAGCCCTAGACGATTATTATCTGTATCGTCGTTTTATTTGCCTAACTGATAAAGTTAATGAATTAAAAAGTGTGCTACTTTGGCTCGGCTACAGCTCTGTATCTGTCCCTCTGCTTCAGTTTCACTCACCATTGAGTTTGACTTAAAGGTGCTGTAGGTAGGATTGGGAAGATCCACGACTTAGCCAAAAACATCAAAAACTTCTCAGTCCCTCCCCCTTTTCTGCTAATGCCCAAAACGTTCTCCTAAGCCCCTCCCCCCAAAAGGGAGAATGGATGCGTGTGCATGAGCAGTGATTGACACACAGTTAGACACCCCCCCTGGCCCTGATTGGTGCATCTGAACAGGGAGCTGTGGATTTTTGCAAATCGCACTACAGGCTGTAGGTGGTGCCAGAGGAGCCAGATTTTTTATTAAATTACTGCTTCATGTAGTTCTACTCGAACATAGGGGCAGTTTCAGCAAATATGACAAAGTTAGTTTTATAAAGCTTACCTACTGCACCTTTAATATCCCGCCCACAACACTATCTATCTTTTACTGTGTATTATGTTGAAAGTTTCTAATTTATTAAATAATTGCTTAAAGCATTTAAACAAACTTATGTGTTGGAGTTTGTAAGATTCCAAATATTTTAATTTTGACAAAGATTTTCATTCTCACTGTAAATGCATATCTGTTCCTAATATCTGTAATCAGTTTCATTAACTACTAATAATCAATATCGGTATCAGCCTTGGAAAACCAGTATTGGTCGATCCCTAATTTCTACCAATTTGGAAGGAAGAAGACAGAGCCCACCTTCACTGCTTCACCGTGATTAAATTGGTAAACATTTGTTGTTGGTGCTCTCAGTGGGAAGTCAGTCCCTTGGACCTTACCGATCACTACGTACACCAAGTCATTAAAGGGATACTTCACCGATTTAGCATTCAGCATTGTATCAGTAGAAACCCGGTAGTATTTCTGAATGACCGTGCGTCCCTCCCTCATATCCCCCTGAGACAGGAGATATCTGCATTGGGGGGTCCGGAAAAAATCTTCCGATGACGCAAAATGACGATTTTTGCGTCATCGGAAGATTTTTTGGCCAGAGCAAAAGACTACAACCAGTAGTAGGACCTACTTCCGCATGTTTTAAACCCGCCCATCGCCCGAAGCTAGCCGATCTCGGCCAGAAAAAAACGAAATGTCAGCCATCTTGAATCCTCGCTAAACAGGGCTCTGCTCTATCTTCTCAGCAGCAAACTTTTACAACAATTATGTGCATTCAAACTACCGCACGTGTACCACCGGGATACATCGCTACACGGCAGAGAATATGCAGGAAACGTTATTACAGACGGAATAATCGGCCCACTATGAGAGCTTCGCCTGCACCGAGACCAGCACGGGGACCGGGGCGGACTCGCTCGTAGCCGGGTAGGGGACATCTTCGTCGGCTAGGTGGGAAGCTAGCGCTAGCCGGGGGAAAGGCACATCCAGAGCGAGCTAACGCTAGCCGGCCACCTGTCCCATCAATCCTGCTTGCAAGTGTCCGTTCATTAAACAACAAACTGGACTACATCGAACTTCAACGATGCTCCCAACGCGAGTTCAGAAACTGCTGTGTTTTGTGCTTTCGTGGGAAAGCAACAGTGAACCGGACTGTCCAGCCGAACAACAGTGAACCGGACTGTCCAGCTACCAGGCCTGCTAGCCTTCCGACAATCCGAGCTAGAGATGCTCTGTATGAAGGTGAGCTGTGTTAACACGGACTGGTGCAGAAATGGGGTGATTTGTATCCAACTAACTGCTTTCCGGCTGAACAACAGTGAACCGGACTGTCCAGCTACCAGGCCTGCTAGCCTTCCGACAATCCGAGCTAGAGATGCTCTGTATGAAGGTGAGCTGTGTTAACACGGACTGGTGCAGAAATGGGGTGATTTGTATCCAACTAACTGCTAACCGCTGGAGTTTGTGACTGTTACATGGCGACCATTCGACATCCCACGCTAATTCACGGCTGTGTTTATACTCGGTGTTTACAGCCCACCAAGCCGGGGGAAAGGCACATCCAGAGCGAGCTAACGCTAGCCGGCCACCTGTCCCATCAATCCTGCTTGCAAGTGTCCGTTCATTAAACAACAAACTGGACTACATCGAACTTCAACGATGCTCCCAACGCGAGTTCAGAAACTGCTGTGTTTTGTGCTTTCGTGGGAAAGCAACAGTGAACCGGACTGTCCAGCCGAACAACAGTGAACCGGACTGTCCAGCTACCAGGCCTGCTAGCCTTCCGACAATCCGAGCTAGAGATGCTCTGTATGAAGGTGAGCTGTGTTAACACGGACTGGTGCAGAAATGGGGTGATTTGTATCCAACTAACTGCTAACCGCTGGAGGTTGTGACTGTTACATGGCGACCATTCGACATCCCACGCTAATTCACGGCTGTGTTTATACTCGGTGTTTACAGCCCACCAAGCCTAATGCTGGTATGCTTAGCTGAACTTTACGGAGCCTATAATGTGTGTGTGCACGGTAAATGTAGCCTGTTTCGTATGTCGTTATTATATAATGTAGTTTTTATATATTTTAAATGTGTATTTATATATTTTAAATTGACTCGAGCCACGATGAAACGTTGTTTTGTGTATATGGTTGAAATAACAATAAAACACATTGAGTTGAGTCGAATGCCTCACTGTCTGTCTGTCAAGCGGTAGGCGTGGCTTGGGAGTGGACTCAAAGCAGCGAAGCGCATTCTGGGATTTGGTGTCTTTCATCCATATGAGCCAAAAACACATTTTCTGGCTTTTCTCGGCCTAGAAGGCACCAATTAAATTTTTTTTTTCACATTTCTGCTACATAGGTGACCCAATTTAAAGATATATTAGGCTTTCCAGCGGTGAAGTATCCCTTTAAACATGGCAAGCTATGATTGGACGGAGTCCAACATGCCATGTTTCTCAGCCAAGTCGAGGCAATAATTTGTGATCTATGAACAGCTTAAGACTGCCTGTGAAAATATCATCCTTAGATAATCTTTAGTCATTGTAAAATGTGTACATGGTTTGTGTTGCTGTTTTGAAAAACTTGAATGAAGGAAGTCTAATTTATGATCTCAATTATGCAAACAGATGGACATAAACTATGACGGAGTGAACCAGCTTTCGGAAATCAGTGCTTAACTGTGTTAATTGGATGAGATAAATGCAGTGAAGTGACAAATGATGAAAACCAACTGTAACCAATTAAAATGATCATACATCAGATACACCAGTATATAAAGATATGGTCTAATTTTCCAAGCAACTGATTCCCAGGAGACCAGACCACGTGTCCTGGGACTTCTGCAGTCTTCTGAAGCACTTCCTACAGACCTCTTCTCTCTATTCCCTGTATCTACGCACACACACGCACGCACGCACACGCACGCACACACACACACACACACACACACACACACACACACACACACACACACACACACACACACACATACACACACACACACACACACGCACACGCACACGCACACGCACACACACACACACACACCATATCTCTCCTGGGTTCATCCTAGCTTGATGATCCCATATTTTAGCCTCTAGACTAAGCAAGGCCATTATGATCTTATATTTAGTATTCTCTACTCAGATCAATACTCGGTTTGCATGGCCATGGTCCAATGGCTCCCCTTTGTGAGGCTATATACCTACAATCTGTTGAGATATATAACCCTGGTGGTTGATTTGTTTTCCTGTGCTATATTCTGCTTGTCCACAATGTCAGAGCAGTATTAAGGGCAATGTTTGTGAGAAACAGCTCGGTCTTTTTGCGGAACAAACAACAAAAGGATCACACGTATAACTCTTGTAATGACTGCCTTTTTGTTTTTCCAGAGTAAAATAAAGCTGTGATTGTTTCCATGGTCTTTCCTTGATCTTTATTGTTATCCATAAGACTAATGAGGGCTGATAAAAACCATCGTGGCTGAGAGATTTAACAATTGATCCAATAAATCTTCATTTAATGAAGGATCAGTCATTTAAAGCCTAATTTTGATCTTGCGCAAATGGTTTCAAACTTGTTTTTTGGGTAGCCCAGTTGTAGTGTACCTCTAATACATTCAAGCATGTAGCTGTAATCTTTTTTGTAAGTTTCTCATTCATTCCATCAACATTTAATTTAATTTTGTGCTTCTAGACTTTTAGATCAGATTTGATAGCACCTTGCTCAGGTTTATCAGTCATGGTTGCTGCCAGAGCAGCACCGAAATCGACTAAAGCTCTCACAATATATTCAACCCACATCTTAAATGAATCCTTCGGTTGGGGACCCAGTGGTCAAACCTTTCTGAGGGCATATCGAGCAGATTATTGATTTTTAACACTTCACTTCATCTTCATCCAATGGCAGTGAGACCTGAATACTCTAAAACAGACAGCTTTGTCCACCTCCACCCCATTATCTCTCCCTCTGTCTATTCCTGTCCTGTCCTCCCTCCATCCCATCCTATTCCATCTCCTCCTTCTCACCTTCCCCCCCTCCTTCCCACCATCCCCTCCTTCCCACCCTTTCATTGTCTGTTGTGAATGTTATGGCCAATACCCAGGGGAGGGTATCGACGTGAACGATAATGTTTCGACTACATCCTGCTGTTGACACTCACACATACTCCTTTGTGTCCCACATACTACAGCACCTATAGAGGTCAACGAACAAACAAACAAACAACCAAAACAACAGTGCAGACTGCAGAAACAAATTCCAAAGTGCCTCTTAAATAATTATCAGAGTAAACTTTCTTCAGCGTTTATTCTGGATTCTCTTCTTTTAGACAAGAGTTTATACACACCAATCTACATGGTAAATACAGACAACATGAGCCGGAGATCAGCATAGTATTACCATTAGAATAGCACATTTCTTGCCCCATGTTGTCTTGTTATCTGTTGTGAAATACATTTTTGCTTTGGCTACAACTAAGACACACGTGATTTACAGGCAAAATACAAAATACAGGCAAATAGCACTGTAAGTCTTCAAAACATGAATTGTTCAGGGAAAAGACATGAAGAAACGAAACAAAAGATAAAAAAACTTGCAAAGATAAAGGAACTCTAAACAGTGCATCAGCATCAGTTTGTTTAGTTCCCCAGTAGAGTCACAACAACGGAACTGCCTGATATGTTATTTTTGTTATCTTTCACAAACAACAGTACAACAGTGTACTGGATTTATGCTCCCCTTTTGGTTTAATCAGCAGCATTTCGACAACTGACCAGCGTGTCTGACAAAGGAGGTTATGGTTGGACCTCTGCTAAATGAATCTCAAAGGCAACATAACACCAGTGTTTCAATCCAAGGCCAATAGGCTTTTTCCATTGCTGATAATTGAAAAATAAATTAGGAAAGGGTCGATGGCTATTGTCAGAGAGGTTCATTTTCCAAGCAATTTTATAGCCAAAACAGTTTAGATGGAATTGGCAACATGGTGAGTCAGTCGGTCCTTAATGTGGCACAATATTCATCATGAAAATGATCTCTAGACTTATATACGTTTATAAATAATCTGAACACTTTGAGTGAGTATGTGAAGAAAAGTCTTGCAAGCCAAAGAGTTCCAGGTATTTTTTGAGAGATTGGACATTCTTTGGGTGCAAGGATACAGGACTCTAATGGGATGCACATGTTCTGTTGTAGTTTGTAAGTAGACAGTTTGTTGCCAACACCATTAGAACCCATTTAGCTGATAGCATTTCAAAGCTCTGTTGCTATGAGTTGGATGACTTAATGCAGCTTTTATACTGCTAACCATCTGACAGCAAATACTAATCTACCAAGCACATCAGGATTTTAACTGTGGAAAGTATCTTTTTTGAATACCTGCATACATGTACCGTTATGCGGACATATTTTTATGTTCCACTTTTTCCTGGGTCCATCTATTCTCCCTTTTCATGTTAATATCTTGTTTCATTGTTTTACATTTTAGGTTTATCTGCACTTTATGTAATTTATGCACTTTTTTATTATCTCATTGTGCCGTCTTTTCCCTTCTTTCTCTTGGTGAGAAGTTGAGCGCTGCTGTTCAAAAGCTGTTTTTTGGTTTGTGTTGAATTGGGTTTTGTTGTCAGATTTGACCAGTTTGTGCTCAATAAGTTTTAAATTATAAATGAGCCAATTACCCCCACCCTGGGATTTGGAGCTTGTTTTCAGGGCTCTGGTAAAGGTCTCATTTGAGACCCTGGAGTTAAGTCTGATGGGCTTGCGTCAATCAATACCAACCAATCTGAAAACAAATCACCTGGGCTAACCACTGTCAAATAATTTACTGAAAAACCATACCAGAGCCCAGAAACCAACATCTTTATCAGCATGCTGTTATTATGTCTGTATCTCAAAAAGTGTGTATTTAGAGAATTAAAAAGTGAGTTGTTGGCCAGATATTTTAGATATTACCGTATATACTGTAATAGGCTCTGACAGGTCTGATATGGCCGAGGGTCATATTAGCCACTCATTAAATTTGTGAATATGTAAAAAGAAATGATTGAACTGAGAAAAAGAGCACCAAAAACGAACGTACAAGGTCAATGATTCTCTATTGTTGGGGGGAATTTATCATATTCTGAGCATTTTAACTGCCTGTCATGGTGTGCTGTCACCGTGGTAAGTTCTTTGTGAGTCTACTACACCAAAGGGCATTATCAACAGCAGAATAAATGCACGCCCTGGTCCATAGCGGCCTAATGTGGTATGCTTCACTGGCACATTCATTCCATACTCTGAGGCAGCTTTGCCCGCAAGGCCACAATCATTTCCCTCAGCACTGGAGGACACAACGTGACTCTTATTTTGCAATCTGTGCTTAAAGAAGCATGAAACATCTCATCAACAGAAAATGGCTGGCAGTGGCTCATATAGTGGTGTCATTTCCCTCCGCCCTTCCATAACATAGGCTGCTATAAAACCTTTGAAAGCTGTTTTTACTCCGGGTGTCACTTTTTTTGCGGGCAACAAACGGCTAAGAGGCGTGACAAATCGTAACGCGCGAGTGTCACAGATGGATTTTGTTCGTGTCCCCTCTTTGTGATAGTTATAAATAAAGGTCTGTGTTACTTCACCATCTTTCCTCCAGATCTAATGAAGATGAGTGAATGGCCGCCTTTTCCCGTAAATCCCATATTGCATGTCAATGAAATCCATTTATAATATTCCTCTCTCTCTCGCTCTCTTTCCTTTCTCTCGCAACATCGAGCAAAGTTGATGGGATGATCATGGGGCATGTAGCGCATCTAATGCATTTCTGAGCTGCTTTACCCTTTGCATTTCTAGGGCACATCCTCACTGTCAGCCCTCCTAATATAGGTTTATTGTAAATATGCAGCACGTATACGAAGCATAGTTTACATACAGTCAGACGTCAGAGTCTCTTCAAGCATTTCATTTTAATGATGATAAACTGTTCAGTGAACAGTAGAAATGGAAGAAAAATAGGTGATAATACTAATACATAATAAAAAAGAAAGAAATTGAAATGATAAAGTAGTTCCAAGAAGGCTACTTAAGCTATCCATATTGAGAGGTTTTAAGCCCAACAAGTGTAACCAAGTTTAACCTTCCGGACACTCAGGGTCCCCCCCCCCCCCCCCGTCTTGTTCAGCAGAATGTCGAGGTCAATGACGGCTTTAACAAGCAACCTTTAAACACTAAATGAATTGAAGTAAACACACCTTACGTATATAATGCAGGGCAATGTGTTGCTCTTTTTGCTGTGAATCGACCAGCACAAACCTAGGTTTTTTTACTCTGTAATGTTGAGGTACTTATTGCATGCACTGCAGGGGATTCTTTCTGATTTTGCTTTCTTCACACTATATCCCTAGGCAGGCTGTAGCGGCAGGATGTAGAAGCAGGACAACGAGAGGGGTGAGGTTGTTCTTGGTGACGAAGACACGTTGTCAGGCTCCTGGGGTATTGGAACCCAACCTAAGTAAGAGGGAGTGTGTTAGGATGAAGAATTGCTAGAAGCTGTTGTGAGACTGACCGACTGATCGTGTGACTGACTGACCAAAACATGTTTTGACAGGTATGGGCAACAAAGAATAATAAAATTTCACTCCAAACTCCAAAATATAAACATTTTAAGAAAATCAGCCTTGTTTTACAGTTGGTGACAATGCATTTCCCACTTAATCCAAAGGATTTTGAAAAGGTTTTGTGTAAGTAAGATATGTCTCACAACCCAAAAAGGATGTAAAAATAGAATATGGAAATACGGAAGTACATGGTTTTTACAATAATTGCATGCAAAATTATTGAATCGAGACACCTAAAAAATGTGGATCTCTTTCTACGCCCAAGGCAAGCAGACTGCTCATTTTGGGTATGAACACGATTTTTGTCAATCTTGAAAATGTCCCCAAAATATACAGTTGTATACAATTAAATGGCGTTGAAATGGCTATCTAGCAATACGACATGTTGTGGAAGCCCATAGAGTTGCAGTCAGAATTAAGACGTAAGATTTGTTGGTGTTTATAGTTAAGGTAAAAACGCAAAAAAAGCAGAGTGATATTCCAAAATGTTCTTTCTGTTTAGTCCATCATTTTGCTTTTATAGCATACTGTAATAACGTGAACTTGGATTTCATTTGGCTCCCTTCCTTCAGCAACCATCTCTCACTTTTCTCATCTATTGAAAATAAGTTTGTATGGAATGTTACCCAAAAAGAAGATCAGCAGCTTGGAGTTCATGCGACAGTCCCAGCTTTCTTGTATTTGAGCAGTGAGAACAAAGTTAACTCTTTTACATTACACTGCAAACCAAAGTTGTGATGGCAGCCTGAGGGTTTGACTGAGTGACTCACTGAATCAGTATGCCGTAGATAATTATGACCGAATGCCATCTACTGTGATCCTGTGCCTTGTCTTCATCCAGAGGGTCTCATTCAGGATGCTTTGGGACAGCAAAGAAGAAAGTGACAAAGGAAGAAAGATTAATAGAGGGGAGGGATGGTGGGAGCGAAGGCCAGACAGAGCATGAATATTACTCTCTCTTTTTTTTTGGATCCTTGCTGCTGTAGTCAAGGGTGCCTTCTGCACTTTTCAACTGTGCCTCCTTATTTATTATTAAAGTCGGATAAATCTTTCATGCACAGGAAATTAAAGAACACAGAGGAGGAGTACATGGATGAAAGCAGCGTTGAAAGAAAGCAACAGGAACAGAGAGAGAGAGAGAGAGAGAGAGAGAGAGAATTTAGAAAAAACTGGGATGATGTGAGGAAAGCAGACTGAAGGGTGACAAAAACCCTGTTTGTGTGTATGTGTGAAAAAGAGGGATACGGTGTAGATAAAAGAAAGCACCCTGCTGGTATGGCCTGGTTCACACACCCTCAACAAACAATGGGAACATATTTCACTTGTGTGCTGCTTGTTTCACACAGTCAGGATCAATAGCTATGAATCATACAGTACATTGTGACATATTTGAATGGATACCGTGGTTTGAGTTCCATATGAGGCATTTTGGAATAATGTAGATATTTGTGTAGTTTAAAGGGCTTTTTCAATGGACTATTACCCTTGCTGCTGTCACACTCCGTGGTGCTGAAAACATGCTGTCCAATGCCCGGAAACCTAGGAACCACACAGTACCACCATAGCAACAACAGGCTGCCACTTCACAGCATCTTGCTAAACACAAAGAACACCATAGCAACCACATACAGTAGCAATCAGGGTATGTAGACACAACCTAATGCCTTGTAACGACTTAGTTTTCAATCGAAGTTGCACGGTAATCTTTGTGCCAAGGTTGAGTGCATCTGGTGCAGTCTGCCTGCTCTGAGCAGGTTGACAACTAAAAGCACTTATGTTCCATAATATTTTGTTCACTTTATTTAGTGTAGGCACACCTTTATAAACCTCCCTTAAATTACACAAACTCCTTTATTCATGTTTATGTCTTCTTTCCACTTTAATTATTTTATTTCAACCCACTGACGTGATGAAACGGAAAGAAATGTTTTATACTTATGGTATTAAGACCAGCCAAACAGAATATTGATTAATGATTAAGGGCTGCAGCTATCGATTATTTTAGTAATCTAGTATTCTGACAATTATTCCATCGATTGATCGAGTAATCGGATAAGAAATACTTTTGCTTCATTGAAGAATAAACATTTTTATTGCTGAAATTGCATACAATACAATAATATCTGTCAAAACTAAATCCATGAAGTGCTATATGACAGAGTGAATCTTACAACAGTATGTATAGTATAGTAGCCTATACAGAAGGTATTTCCTTTACTCTGGTGAGTCTCTTTACAGCCATCTGAAGGTTGCAGATATCTGTTCCATCTGGAGTCTTTAACTAGAGTGATGTTGCTCACTGCCAAGTCGCAATTACACACAGTAGATCGGCTGCTTAAGTTTTGTGCAAAACGTACCAGCGGGTTGCAAAATAACCACTAAAACAATATGAAGATTAAGCAGGCAACTGTTTACTTTCCAGATTGTCGGCAATCATGTTTGCATGTAAAATCAAAGGCAAATCTAGACCGAATTTTAAATCCATTCAGTCATCATTTGCTCTTGTGTGCTTTTGTTCCTTTAACTGCTGGTCTTATTCACTGGGTAAAATTCTCATTTATTCAACATATTTAGGGATGGGGGTTACAGTACCATCTCTGTCAATAATTTGGTTAATCTGTGAGTGTGTGTGACTTTGTTTCCTGTTTTCCTTGTAATTGCTTTCCTGGAATTTCTTTATTTTAGGTGAAAGGCCACTTGGCCTTAATTGTTTGAGGGCACAAAGGGGCCATGAAACATAAAACAATGACTTTAAGTCCACGGAAATAATGACTTTAACTTGAGGGCAACTTTACATTGGTTAACATTAATGCCACAAACATTTGGCTATATTACTAGTCAGGCATGTAACACTTAGGTGACTGGCGACAACTAAGTCAATGTTGTAGTGGTATACGAGCAATGCCTAACAAGTTGACTTTCTTGTTCACTAATTTATCAAACTTTCTTACCTCAGCTCAGTCTAGCTACTCTTCTTAGAAGTTCCTTTCACAGCTTTGCGGATTGGCACATTAGGATGACTTCGATTAAGTCTACTAGTTGGCCGGTGCTACTAGATTTGTGTCAAACTATTGATATTAAATAGTCCGGTTTTCCAGCGGTTCATAACAGGCTCGAAATTGAACCCACCACTGGTTATGTGGGGATAATTTCACTTGATGCCCAATAAGAATTCAGAATTTCAACAAAAGACACATGTGTCTAAAAACCGTGTTGACAGGAAAGAGGCATTAGAGAAAAAGGCAAGATCAGCTGAGGCATTGCAGGCGTGACATCAAGGCCACTGTGGTCATAGGGCATATCAATTTTTGAGGGGCATAAAGCCAAACTGAGGGAACACAGTGGCCAAGGCCCTCATGGCTCCCATGAAATTCCTGCCCTGGCACAGTGTGATCCTTAATAAACTGCATGTAAAAATTCAGCACAGTGTTTGTAAAATCCATTTTTTTCTTGAGGAATTCAATAGTGTTTTTGTACAAAACATCAAATAATAGGCATTTTGAGGAAACACTGGCTCTGCATTCTACTGCTGGACAGATCAAGATAAATGTTTGTGATCTAAAAATACATATTATTTCAAGACAAAATGAGAGGTGGATATAATACAAAAGAAAACAGAATAAAGAAAGACTGAGAAGAAAGGGAAGTGCAGGAGGCAAACTGTAAAAGATATGAAGGATGGGGGACCAAAAGGTGATACCCAGGGTTACCTGCCTGAGGCATCAGAAAGGAACACAAACTATTAGGTCTCAGATGAAACTCTAATAAGTAAGCTACTGTATAGGAACTTCCATTTCACCCAGCCAAAAGCTAATAGATCAGTACTGTGCTGTGAACATGAAATATGGTCATGGTCTGTCACAGTATGTGGCATCCATGCACACCACATCTGAGAGCACAGGGAGCTCTGTGAAGAGAATCCAGCTCCCACAGCCATGAGCCCATACATCATAGATCCCGTAAAGTAACATTGTCCCCAAGTATTACTCCTTCACAGGGGGGGGGGCATCTTTGAAAAAAGGCAGTCTTCAAAAGCAACAAGCTAGTGCATCTATAACCCTTTCAACTTTAGGCCTATAAAACAACTGTCTACAAGTATTTCTTCTGAGGATGGTCTCAGTGGACAAAAGCCAAGTGCCACCAATAGACATGTACCATTGCCAAGAAACTCGAGTCTTTATGTGTACTTCGTCAGGGCTGATAAAACGCATCACACATTTTTGTCTTACCTAAATAGGTGTTTACTACATTTATACCAGTAGCGGGCAGGGAACACTTACAGTTAGATTTTTTGTGTTTATCGTAATGAAGAACTATGCCACTGTGTTTTTAAATTTAGCTTTTGGGTGATACAGGTGTTCAATGGTCATGGAACCAAACCTGTACTTTATTCTGTCAAACGTGGTGGTATATAGTTACCTGTATCCCTGGCCTGAGAGGAATGCAGAACCTCTGTCCATATGTATGACCTCTCAAAGGGGACTCTGTTGGTGGAGTGACAAAGTACGCACTTACAGCATAGCCACTTCCTCTACCACCCCTGTGGCCCATAAAGTCACATCGTCCTAGTAGCACTGCCTGTACCAACCCATAGATCTTGATCTACTGAGCAGTGGGGGCACAGCAGATGTACGGGGAGCCGGCTAGAGTTACGGCCTGAGGGACTGCCAGCAAAAATGTTGTTAAAGCGCATCATTTGTCTATAGAAAATGAGTTAGTTTTTGCTGGGTTGCTTTTGTTTTAGTCCAAGTGTTAAGATCTTAATAGGAAAAGTCAAATAATTAGCACTCAATATTGTGTATTTAAATTTCAAATGGTGTATTTGATGCTTCACTTTTTGCCTGTGGCTCCCACTTTGAGTCAGTTTCTCCAAATACAGTTTAGAGTGCAGGGGGAAAGTGTGTGAGGCGATGCTGCTGATGTGCACACAGAGTGGAATAGATGCTACTTATTTAATGTTTTTTTTTTCTCGGCTGTAGTGAAGAAGAAAGAGAAAGAACCATCCTGCCTCACTAAACATTTGCAAATTAAGAGTCCCTCTAGAGATGCGATTTTATTACTTGATATCCACCAACTCTGTATCAGTCCAGGGCCTCTAGTTTGACAGTGGTAGCTCAAAATATTATCAGCACACACAAACAGTTGTTGACAGACAGCAGCGTTATCTGTAAAGCTAGCAGTGAAGGTGGGGCTAATTAAAAGTTGTGTGGGTTGTGTGAAACTGGTATCATAATCATAACCATAATCATAATCACAACCATTATGCTATTTCAAATTAGTAAACTTTCAGTTCATCATTGTGATCCACCAGCCTTCAAATTAATCACATTATCCTGAGCAGTTCCCAGTCAGTAATCTAAAGCCTCCAGTTGCAGTAGTGGTGGTTGTTTTATGGGGATCAAAACAGCCATGTAGAATATTTAAGACACAACATCCTTAACAGAGTTTTATTCTTTATTGCACATCTACAGTACACACAGATATACTAAAACTGAATTCTACCTGATGGACAACCTAATCGTTACATTTTTACATCTGTATGACCCACGACATCGCTTCAGATGGCCGTTGCTAGTAAAATTTATTTACTAAGAGGAAAATTAAAAAGGTAATTATTTGACATTAATGTACTGTTTGAAATTGCTGTAAAACATCTCTTTTTGATTTGAGTCTTTGGTAAACACAAACAGAATGATTGATTGTTTTTAACATTTATAGACTCATAATAAATCTCATGCAAACCAAACTATCATTAAGCCAACTGTCATCAAGCATTTCACCTTTATGTGACATTTGGCTGACTCATAATTGATTCGTTTTGTATTTGTGAAATAGGGTAAACAGATGAAAATCAAAGGAGCCAGACGCTGAGATGGAGCATCTGCCAATCTGACATTTAGTTGGCTCAGTGTCTAACCACCCATAAAGGTCTGTTTGTTTGTATGTCTGTTTTTCTGCATTGGCACGTTTGTCTGTGTGTGTTTATGTTTGTGTTTGTTTGCGTGGACCCTAGGGGTAAAGGGACCCCTGAGCTCACATATGCAATCTTGGTCTCCCAAAATGTAGTTCAATGAAATTATGTATTAGAATGCAAATATATGCTCTTTGGATGAAAAGTGAGAGAAATTTCCTCCAGCCACAAAAGTCTTACATGAAGGAGACACAACTATCGCCACTGTGGTTTGCATAAATCAGGAGGCTGCAAAATACCTCATTGCTGGCTGTGTCAATAAGAAATGGTCTCATGGCAAATAGTATGCCCCAAACATTACTAGATATTCACATACAATACATGCATACATGTATAGACAACACAGACATATGGTGCTGAAAAAACTAGTTAATTATTAGATTATTGTATATTTTTGTTTATTTATATTAATTAACATTGACATTTGAAAAACCTCAATGTCAAAAGCTAATTTACCCCCCTTGAGTCTCAAGACAACGAACAAAATGGACAAAAAACATTTTACATAGTAAATTTGCAATACAAATATGAGTAAAAACAGGAGGAAATGTATTACAACACAATCTTAAAACAAACAACTCAATCAAACAAGTACAGAACACTATACAAAAGTTCCATGAATATACCAGATCTGTGTTCTCTTGAGTTTTATTGGTTCCCTGTGGAGTTTGTGAGCATTTTCTACTGCTATAAAGCTATTTTCTATGAGACAGGTGCATGGTTTCACACTATTCTACTGATGTACAGGTGGCAGTAACACCCACAGATATGTAGCAATGTGCTAACAAAGGCAGGGGGAAATGAGCTCAATATGTGTTAACAATGCTGTATTTGAAATACTTAAAACAAAGGCTTTCCAAATGTTTTATGGGGAAGGACGTGTATTTGTTTTGTTTGTTTACAAGCATACTGTACAGCACACCTTTAACAAAGTGACTCAAAGAAGGAGCCATTTAATGCAGAATTTAAATATGAGACAAAAGTCCATATACCTTTTTATTAAGTATATCATTCTTTTAACATTACTAAACGGTCCTAAAATATGAGGATATCTGTTCTCTGTTTTGTATGATTTTAAGTTAAAAAAAACTTGGTTTTGAACTATTGGTCGGACAAAACAAGCAATTTGAAAATGCTATTTTAAGCCCTTATATCTTTTAAGGTATATGTTTTGCTATTATTTGTAATTTTACAGAATGAACAACTAAAACATAAGTCGAAGTGTGCTCACACAAAAACACGAAAAAGCATTTACATGTAATTAACCTAATTGCTGACACACTATACATTAGCAGGGCTCGAGAGTGCGACCAAAATGGTCGCACATGCGCCCAAATTTTGTAAGGGTGCGACTAACATTTTTCCTAGGTCGCACCGGTGCACCTAACGTCCTCTCCGCTGCCTTACATGACCCATTTCTTCTCTAAAGCCGTGCCCGTGTTTGGATCTTTCCTCTTAATCTCCACGCAGCCACGCCCCAATTCACTCAGACACACACGGACTCCCCTGCAACACGGAGAGACACGACGTCGGTCCACACTGCGACATTTGTCTACAGTTTTAATTGTTATTAACACAGCTCTATATTGTTAAGCATGAGAGGGAAACCTGTATTTGTAGCAGTGTTTCCGCTGCTAACTCTGTTACTGTGTCCGCCGCACAGCGAAAAACACAGACGAAGTTATTGAATGCAACTAACTTCACGGAGCCTGCTGGACCTCGGCGAGAGATGTGGCCAGAATATCATAGTTCATAAAATGCAGCGCAGTGACGATACAGACATGTCATACACAAGATGTGTGTAACGCCGCTCACCCGCCAAAGCTTTCGACCCGTGCTGGACCCGTTCATAATGAGTCAGCCATCACTCTGTGAGTAGCATACGCGTCAGTCCATCGCACTCTCCCCCTCCCTCTCTCTCTGTCTCCCTATTTTGTTTTTTGGGGGGGAGGAGGCATTTTCGGCCTTTACTTTTATAGGAAAGCTGAAGACATGAAAGGGGAGAGAGGGGGGGAATGACATGCAGCAAAGGGCCGCAGGTCGGAGTCTAACCTGGCCCGCTGCATCGAGGACTAAACCTCTATATATACCGACTGAGCTATCCGGGCGCCCTCTTTCTCTTTTAATCTGTTATTGTTGTTTATAACAAGTGAAGGAGCTTTCTCAGATATATATATATATATATATATATATATATATATATATATATATATATATATATATATATATATATATATATATATTTTTTTTTTTTTAATATATCCTAGGCTATTCAGATAATTTTCATTTACATGTTTTTCAGCTGTATATTTTCAAACTGAGAGGTAAACCCTGTCTTTGCATTTCATAAAAGCTTGTGAAAAGTGGCTTTGTGTTTAATGCTGCGTTCCAGGCAACCCGTAACTCGTGTTTTCACAACCTTCTACCCGTGAAAGTGCCCTGGAACGGCCGTCCAACCCGTAACTTACTACCCGTGAACTCGTACCAGATTTTGTACTCCCAGTTACAGTTTTTGCCGTCACACACACATAAACAACAATGGCGACCCCCTGTTGATGCTGTACAGACGTCGGTGAAATAGAAATAAATAGACATGAATAGACAACGTAAAGTAATTCCGCACATTGTAATCAAAACAATACACACACAATTGTGTACTACTATAGGTTATGTTTATTAAAAAGCCCAATATATGTCGCTGACTAGAAATCGCTAGTATCAGCTAGCACTAGCTAACGTCAACGTTAGGTAGCCGCTAGCTAACGTCAGCGTAGCCACTAGCTAACGTCAACGTCAGCGTAGCCAGTAGCTAACGTCAACGTCAGCATAGCCCAACCTGTACCCTGGAACGCTACCAAGTCGTGAGTCGTGGCTTGAAGTCCTAAATTACGGGCTAAAAATTGTGTCTGGAACGCAGCATTAGACTTTGAGCCATGAAATGTGTTCAGGGAAGCACTTTGAAACAGTAACACTTTCTATTTTGAAATGTTTTACTTAAAATGTTTTAGTTTGGCAGCTCAGTGAAGCACTTTAAACATTTATTTATATATATATATTTACCTACACCTTATTCTTGTTTAAAATAATTTACATAATATATATATATGAATGTATATGGAGCGTGATAAAAAGGTGATCTCGAAATTGTGGCGTTAATGGCGACGCAAGGAAAAATTTGGGTGCACCTAAATTTTGTGCTTGTGCACCTAAATAAAAAAGTTAGGCGCACCAGTGCAACCAAGGCAAAAAGTTAGTGTGGAGCCCTGATTAGCTCTTGCTCTATTGTTGCATTTTACTTTGCATATTGGCTATTGGCTGTATGTACTGTGGGCTGAATGTTCATGCTACACTGCTTTTAATTTTGTGCGGGCTGTTATGCATTAAGACTCATGAGATAATAGCTGAAGCCACTTGAATATTGAGCGCTCCTCATTCAGTCTAGAAAGCCTTCCTCTGTAACACAATATCCACGTTACTTCACAGAGAATGCGGAATGTGAAATTTTGGGGTCCTTTTATGTAAATTGAACCCCCTCTTCTAAACTAAATTCCCTTACTTCTGTTATCATCCTACACATTTCCCCTCATTACAACCCATACATCTCTTCTTCTTGATCTCATTTTATTCTCCCTTCCTCTACCCTTTTTTCTGTTTCTATCACTCACCCTCCCTCTCGCATTCTGCCTCTTTCTTCCCCACCTCACTGGATGTCTAATGACATCTCAGCTTCGTCCAAACAGAAAGTCCATGCCGTAATGTCCTGAACCATAACAAGCTCATTTAAAGGAGTGGAACAGAGGGAAGCCATTGCTGTTCTGATAGACAGCCATTTAAGAGCCGTCTACTGAGGTGTCCTATCAACCCGCCATCCATCCACCCAGCAAGCCAGCCATCTCTTTCTTCCTCTTGCTTAAAGACATCTCCCCACTCATTTTCCCACCAGTTTTCTCCATTTTTAAAAATCTCTTCAACATGGCTGATTTGCTATCTTTCCACTCCTCTACCCTCCTGCTCTGTCAATCATGTCTCTTTCTCTCCCTCTCCTTTTCCCTGAATCTCTCTTTCATAATACCTGCCTATCATCGGCAGCTCCGTCTCAATCTTCACCGTTCTTGACCTGATGATGACATATAAACCCAGGTCTCCTAATTGTGGAGCTCCGTCTCACACAGTCATACAAAAAAAAAACATTTGTCATAACGAATGGACCTCTCGTCATGCCAATGAGGAGTAATGTTCCTTTTATTGCGGGATTAATCTCAATGGCGCTCTAGTCCATTGGCTTGCCGAGAAGTCTCTCATCCATCAGCGCAAAGGAAGGGAGTTTGAGAGGGGGAGTCCTGAGATGATAACCTCCCTGATCTCCTGCACTTACTCTCGGCTTTCAGGCTGCCCTTCAAGCCCTCTCATTGATCTTTGATAGTTACAACTGTATGCACGTCTCTTTCCAGCTCTTTGACTTTCTATTGCTCAGATATTGGCTGAACTTGTCCTGAGGTGCTACTACCTCACCCACCATTTGTTTAGTATTCCTATCCTATACTGTCTTCTTCTGTAATTCCCCCCCCCCCCCCCCCCCCCGTTTCTATCTGCATCAGAACTAATTTGGGTTCAATTGCTTGATTTTGATTTTATTTATTTATTGCTGCTTCATTAGCATGGTTTAATGAAGACTGCTAATTATGGAAGATGGAATAATGTAGAAGGGATTTAGGAAGGAAGGTACTTATTTCATCTATGCCATCAAATTATTTTTACAACACTTTGACTTGTCATAGCAGGAAAAGAGCAGGTGTAACCAGTGAGATTAATTATGGTTTCTATGCCAAGCCAGTAGTGAGCCAACATGCACAAAATCAAGGCCCTGTAACCCATAAATGGAAGTCAGACATTTATTAATGTTATTGAAGCTGCATTACTTGGTTTTTGCATCACTTGGTAGCAACTGTAAACACAATATAGACCTATTCACACTTTCAACAGGATGATGTGTAAGTAAAACACACAGAGCAATGTTAGCTTTCCTTTGGAGTTGAGTTTCTGTCCACCTGGTGAATGTAAGTCCAATATTAACTCTCCTTTTAGCTTTGTTTTGGGCTCCACCAACACCGGAGGGCTGTTTTTGGCTCTTTAACTGCTAAATGCCACACTATGTTTATCAGCTAACTGTCTGTCTACTAATTGGGGCAGGGCAGATAGTGTTCAGTGTGTTTATCAGAGTTTTTTCTTTTACTGAACACTGCTGCTGCTGGAAACAAGGTTGATGAGACTGAACCATAACAGTAAGGTTGCAGGCCATGAAACCAAAACAATGAGCTAACAGATGCTTAAATGCTCCATAGAGGTATGGGGAACTGCAGAGTTTGGTGGTTTGCCACTACTGACGACCCCTTTCACATAACACCATGAAATCAATTGTTAATTTTTAATTACTTCTTGTTTTTTCTGCTGTGACATGTGAATGTGTCTGGTGTAAAGAAAACAAACAAACAATAACACTCTTACTCAGAACAAGATAATGGCCATGTAGTCATGAAGTCAAATAGTCGTTTAAGACCAATGTCAGGACTTCTTGATCACCCACTCATTTTAGACTAAATTAACCAATGCCAATTTGGTTGAAACTGGATGAGATGTGTGGGACGTGTTGGTCATTAATATTTCTTCTCACATTTATTTTAATGTTTGTTACAGTCTGAATAGGGATTTGTGCAAACCTCTCTTGTCACACTATAGCACAACAGTAAATGTTCTCTGCCCTTTGCTAATGATGCGTTGAGCTATTTCTGAACTAATTAAGAGCTAAAGTTTGTTGTCTGAACTTAGCAAAAGTTACTGGAGCTGATTAGATTCTTTGTGAAGTTGTGAAGGATATTAGATAACCTATTTACACCGGGAGGGAGGTTGTCGGAAAAGCATTGTAGTTACGCTTCTTCTTTCTTTACTTCATCTTGCATTCTTTGGAGTTTCTCTGCCCTCACTTCTTCTCCTGGCAATTGCCTAAATCCTCGCAACTACCTAGCCAGCCTTGTCTAGCGCTCCCACTTCCTCTCTTGCTCAGTCGGTGTTGCCTGTGGTTTTATTACTCTGGCAGCTTCAGTATAATATCGACCTCCCTCCACCTCCAAGTAAGCCTCTGCTAATAGAGAGACAGAGAATTGGAATGACCAGGACCAGGTGGACTGACCTCGGTCTCGGTGTAACAGCAGGGGGCACTCTTCAGCCTTCACTGCCATTTTTTGCTGTCGTTGCCAGCTTGTGTGTTAATAAAGTGGGCAGAAGGAGAACAACAATGCTGCAGTTTTGTAACTGTTAGTGTGCTTCAGGTGTGTGTGTGTGTGTGTGTGTGTTAGTGTGTGCTCATGCATGGCAAGTCTCTGTCCTTTGCTGTACATGATAAAAGGGCAAATGCTTAGTGGGGGAAAGCAGAGGATGATGTTGATCTCATTAATATGTATAGCCGTGTGTGTGTGTGTGTGTGTGTGTGTGTGTGTGTGTGTGTGTGTGTGTGTGTGTGTGTGTGTGTGTGTGTGTGTGTGTGTGTGTGTGTGTGTGTGTGTGTGTGTGTGTGTGTGTGTGTGTGTGTGTGTGTGTGTCTTCTGTGTATTCTTCAGCACATGTGTCTCTGGTTCTGGGATGAAATCTAAGGTCATGCTAGAAACTGCTGTGAAGTTAAGTGTGTGTAAATTGAATAAGGTAATATTTGCTTAAAGGCCATATTACACATTGGGGGGTGTAAATGCACAGTATCTGTGTGAATATTTTAAGGCATATCTCGCACATCTAAGTAAGAGAAGGACTGGTTTTTTAAGTGTATGTTTTAAGCGTGTGTGAGGACAAAAAAATTAAACCAAAACAAAGTAGTTTAAATCTCAAACCAGCAGCATATGGTAGTGGTTTAATGTGGTCTGTTTTTGTTGTTTGTTTGTTGTTACATAAGCCTCTTACGTAATTATAAATAGAAGAGCAGCCACCTGCTAAAAGGGGAAAACAATGTCATTGTGAGATCTAAGTGGGATTTAGGAATAAGATCTGCATTTTGAATACACACTAAACAAATTTGTTCAGTAATCTTTTTTAACCTCCTTCCTATTCTTGTATTAACTGACTTGAACAGATCCATCTACGTAGGCTCCCTCTTCAACTCAAATAAATAAATACAGTACCTTCATATTTGGTATTCTTATGTTTTGAAGTGTTTGACAGATTACACTAAACCATCAGACAGTGCAGATCACATTTCTTGTTGAAGTGATTTTCTAGAGGAAGACCAGATCCCTTCTCACTGGATTGAAATTTGATACACATCACACAGACTGGATGGATTTATATGAGGGTGATTGTATATGATGCGGTTGCTTTATTCTGGGAATGAATTAGGTGGCACATTTGGACTGAATTTAAAAAAGCCTAAACTCGAGGCCAATGGACAAGATGGTAATCAAAGTAACTAAAGGCTCTGACACTTCAACCCGATGGCCTAACGTCGGCAGAAAAGGCAGTTGGACTGATCAGTCGGCTCCCCGAGGTCAAAAAAGTGTCTCGGAACACACCGAAGCGATGCCGACTTGAGCGTATGTTCTGCGCGTGCGCAAGATGTAATATGTCTCCATAACAGCAGGCGGCGCTAATCTGTATTGTCGCCTAAAAAATTTAAATAACAATTACGCAACATCTCTATAGACCTAGTAAACACAGAGCACGCTGTCGTCAGTCATTGTTTTCAAGAAGTTGTCAAGAAGGATCGTTGTTGTCATTACTCTGAACGGAAGAAAATACGATGGCTAATAATAAGAAGATACTGCCGTTGTCAGCTCTTTCACTGATTCGCTAGTCAAGGGCTAGCACTGCACCAATCAGATTGGTCATTGAGTCCGCCCACTGGCTGATTCAACTCCTCCGACTGACGACGGCGTGGAACACACCGAACAGATTCGAGTCACTGACCTCGCCAGACTGTCCGACGGCTGATAACTGGGTTGATGATGATTTAGATGATACATACATAATTTATTACAGAATATGGTATCACTTGCCTAATAATCTATTTACTAACAACAGAAACTGTTCTGAAGTATTTGTTCAATCCTGTCTAAATGCTTCTCAAATGGATGTCTTACCAAAACTATATATATATATATATATATATATATATATATATATATATATATATATATATATATATATATATATATATATTAGTGCTGTCAAAAGATTAAAATATTTAATCGCAATTAGTCACACATTTTTATCTATTCTAAATGTCCCTTGATTTCTTCCCATTATTTTTTCTCATTTTAATGCTCTTATCAACATGGAAAAGTGGATTGGCTTTTTTTTTTTATTGAAAACAACATTGTCATATACGTAATGTTCAATTTCACACTAACATTCACACTTGGAGCTAATAGTCTTTCACACAATGTAACGCTGTTACCTCCATTTTCCATTGCAGATTGTACTGCCTCATGCCTGAGGCGAGTGTGGCTCGTCGTCATAGCGACTATGGTTTCCCCCGACTCATTTCCTGGTTGTCCTTCTCCATAAACAATGTACAATCAAGGAGAGGGTTAACTTTTCCTGCTACAGGTTTCCCACCGTGGTCAGAAAGAACAGGGGAGACACTTTGTTTCTCTCACTATGACTCTAGAGTCGCTACTCGCTCCGAAGCTAATCGCCGTGACGAGCCTACAGTAGCTACACAGCTCGCAAGCCCAAACAAGTATGTGCGCCCGGCCATGCCAAGACCCGCCCTTCAATCACTACTATTGGCCAGGCGCCCAAGGTAACGTAACCCCATTTTTCAGGTCCTATCCCCTGACCAATCTGCTATCCTAACCTTAACCCCTCGAGGTGAAATGCCTAAAGCCTGGTTCACACGGCAGGATAATTAGGCCGATTTTAGCCCCGATTCACCCCTTCCGACAATCTTAAGGATGCTCCGATTATCGTAAAATAATCTGATCAGATATTCCTGCCGTGTGTGGTGTGTTAAGACTGCTCTCGTCTGCTCGGAAGGACGCCGGGACCGCTCCGATCTCAAATTGGGGATATCCAACATGTTGGATTTTTTTGGCCCGATTTCTCCTCGTGTGTGGTGTCCCCCGAGGACAAATGAGCACGCAACCTGTGGACTGTGGCGTGTAGCCAATCAGAAAGCGAGGTGACGAGGCGGCGAGGAAGCACCGGGAAACAAAATCAAAACAGCCGGCGGCATGGCGCACCAGAAAGTCCGGTGGACCTCCATATCATGATGTAGCAAGTATAGTCCATGCTCGCGTTGTCTCCGCTTCTTTGGCCATCGCCTTTTCTTTCGATAACGTTTTTGTTCGGTTAAAAACAAACTACAAACTATCGCCACTGCATCCTCTTCGTCCGCCATGATTGTTTACTCTGAAGTCACATTTGATCTTGAGGGATTTTGCGAGATTTCCCGTCTGACCTGGGAATGCTCGGGAGTCAAATCGGTTTGTGTGTGATGTGTTGATTTTGCCGTGTGCTGCGCACCACACACTGTACGACCAAAGCTGTTAGACTGTTAAAACTGTTAGACCCGTGATTTTGTGTGGGGTTTCTCAGGATTGGACAATCGGCCGACAATTTTAAAGTCGTCCTGTCTGAACCAGGCTTAACCCCAACCAATCAAGCTGCTTCGTAGGGCGGGACATGGCGTGGCCATAGTGGGATCCGTAATTTTGCCGTCCGTGTCTGTTTTGTTTCCGGTCTAGCTAGATCCGAAAGAACGTTAATCGTGCGATAAAAAAATTGTGTGTGTATATATATATATAAATATATATATATATATATGTATATGTATATATATATATATATATATATATATATATATATATATATATATATATATATATATATATAAATGTATGTGTATATATATATATATATATATATATATATATATGTGTATACATATATGTATATATGTATGTGTATATGTATATATGTATGTGTATATATATATATGTATGTGTATATATATATATGTATGTGTATATATATATGTATGTATATATATATATATATGTATATGTATGTATATATATATATATATGTATATGTATGTGTATGTGTATAACCTGTGCAAAGCAATTGAGTACTCCTTTCCATCACATTTTTAGCAAGTCTTTAGAGGCACAATTAGTACCTGAGGTCTGGAAGGATGCTGTGGTTATCCCTGTTCCTAAATCAAACACCACTAAAACCCTTAATGATTTCAGACCAGTGGCACTCACATCAATAGTGATGAAAGTATTTGAAAAATTGGTGAGGTCTGAAATATTGAGAAAAACAGAGCGTTTACTTGACCCTCTGCAATTTGCGTACAGACCCCGTAGGGGGGTGGAAGATGCCACAGTCACTTTACTTAATTTACTTTTTAAGCATTTAGATAACAATGGCTCACATGCCAGACTTTTATTTATTGACTTCTCCTCAGCTTTTAATACAATTCAACCTCATATTCTGACCACAAGGCTGCTAGAACAGTTTGATTTAAGCAATAACCTGGTAGGCTGGATCCTCAACTTTTTAACAAACAGGACACAAAGAGTGAGAGTGAATGGCAATCTTTCTGAAAAAGTCTGTTCATCAACAGGCTCTCCACAAGGATGTGTACTCTCACCTTTGCTTTTTATCCTGTACACAAATATGTGCCAGAGCAGGTGGGAAAATAGGACTATAATTAAATACGCAGATGACTCAGTAATTGTCAGCCTGCTCCAAGACAGTGAAACAGGCCACGGTCCAGTCATTGATGACTTTGTTGAATGGTGTGAGGCGTCTCACCTTCAATTAAATGTAGTCAAAACAAATGACATGCTCATTGATTTTAGGAAAAATAAAAAACAAACACAAGAAATTACATCAATTAGTGGTCAAACCGTTGAATGTGTCGATTCATATAAATACCTGGGAATGATAATTGACTCCAAACTCACATTTGGAACTAACTGTGAAGTGGTATGTAAAAAAGGACATCAGCGCCTGTTTTGTTTGAGGAAATTGAGTAAATTCCAGGTTGATAAATCCATTATGACCCTATTCTATCACGCTTTTATTGAGTCAGTTTTATCTTTTGCACTAGCAGCCTGGTTTGGCAATCTCACTTTGAAAAATAAAAACTCACTCAACCAAATAGTAAAGTGGTCTAGCAGGCTGATTGGTGAGAAACAGCCTAACGTGGAGACTTTATACACAAAACAGGTACAGCGCATAACTAGCTCAATTTTAAATGACAGTTCTCATTCACTGCACACAGAGTTCCAGCTTCTACCCTCCGGGCGTAGGTTTATTATCCCCAGATGTAAAACAAAAAGACACAAGAATAGTTTTGTTCCTGCAGGCATTACATTGAGGAATAAGTTATAGGCTAGCTATATTTTGCACAAGTGTTCATTCTGTCTTCTTGTAATATTCAATATGTATGTATCATTCTATTCTTTTAGTTTTATACGTGTCTACCGCAAACACAGTTTTACTTATGTATTTAAATCTTTTTACTTGTATTTATATACAATTTTGTATGCTTATGTATTAGTTTATTCTTGACCGATAAGAACTTTTTTGATGATTTTTGATGATGATGTGTGGTAATGTGTGATGATGTGTGACTCTACTGCAAACAAAATCTACCTTCGGGTATAAATAAAGTAACTTGAACTTGAACTTGAACTTGTATATATATATATATATATATATATATTAGGGCTGTCAGTTTAACGCGTTATTAACGGCGTTAACGCAAACCCATTTTAATGCCGATAATTTTTTTAACGCATAGAGAGAGCAACGGGATCTGTTAGTCCACTTCTTTAACTGTCTATGGCCACACCATGTCCCGCCCTACGAAGCAGCTGATTGGTTTGGTTTAGGCATTTCACCGCGAGTGGTGAGGATAGTGGATTGGTCAGGGGATAGGACCTGAACAAATGGAGTTACGTTACCTTGGACGCCTGGCCAATAGTAGTGATTGAAGGGCGGGTCTTGTAATTTCGCAGACCGCAAACAAAACAGACACAAGCCTTGGCCGGTTTTAGCTTGCTAGCCGCGTAGCTTGTAGGCTCGTGACGGCGATTATCTTCAGAGCGAGCGAGTAGTGACTCTACAGTCAGTGAGAGAAACAAACAAATGAGGCAGTACTACCTGTAGTACTATCTGCAGGACTATCTGCAGTACTACTTGCAATGGAACATCGAGGTAACAGCGTTACATTATGTGACAGATTATTAGATCCAAGTGTGAATGTTAGTGTGAAATTGAACATAACGTATATGACAATGTTGTTTTCAATAAAAAAACAGTCAAATGTGCGATTAATTGCGAGTTAACTATGACATTAATGCGATTAAATATTTTAATTGCTTGACAGCACTAGTATCTTTTGGTATGCATTTCAGAAAAAAATGGTTAGGATTCAGGTGAAATTGCAAATAGTTATTAATCATGATTAATCCACTGAAAATTCTGATTAATTTGATTAAAAATTTTAATCATTTGACAGCCCTAATATATATATATATATGTATATATATATATATATATATATATGTATATGTATATATATGTATATGTATGTATATATATATGTATATGTATGTATATATATGTATATGTATGTATATATATATATATATGTATATGTATGTATATATGTATATATATGTATATGTGTATATATATATATATATATATATATTGATTGATTGAGGAGAAAGTTTTTAAACTCCTGTATACACTTTTCCCTGTTGCAAACATTTTCTGTGAGGTGACAAGTTCCTGATGACGAGAAAAAATAGACGAACAAATTCAAAATGTCATGGTGGAATACTGTACCTTGACATTAAAGACCTGCTTCCCCTCTGCGTTCTCCGGCATGAAACTAGATACGAAATAAAATGAAACTTAATAGCGTGCCTTCCAGCCATGGCACAAAAAATAATAATATCACAAAGGCACTCTTTTTTTTTCTTTGCCTTATCGAGATATCGCCTTATCACAGTACTTTAGACTTTTGTGATTACACTTTCATTTTCGTGTCCGCCTCTTTTGTTGCTAAGGCTGCATCTCTTCACTCCATTAATTTAGGAAACAAATTAGACTAATCGTTATCAGGTTCATCACTTTTTATGACCTCATCATTATAATGGAAGAGGCTCTAATTGTGGCGGGATCAAGGTGTTTCCTTTCTATTACAGTTTAATGGCTGTTATATATAGCTGGAATTTCTGATGGGTACAGAATACATCCTGTATAAATCAGTGCTGACGCACAAAAAAGTTACATGAGCCCTCAGTGCTTATTATGCATTATATTGCTTTTGCAAATACTCAAATCTATGGTCATATGTTATGCTGATGTCAATGAGAAAAGGGCAAATACTAGCTATATCAGAAAACTCCAGTCCTGATCCTTAGACATCCATGCACAGTAGGATTTGTGTGACTGTGTGCATGTTTATGGATGTATGGTATGAACACATACTATACATACTGGTGTGGTCGATGCTTCAGTGACCCATATGCACCTTTCTACTTGAGCTGCAACATGGTTTCTCACAGAGTGACTCCATGCCACTTCCGTGCGGGTGCTTTAAGGAGGAGCTTAGCACGAGGGAATCGGTCATCCTGCGGTCATCCCGCAGTCATCCTGCGACAGATCCGTCTTGCTTTAGTTGTTTGCATAATTTCCTGCACTGAAAATGTTATAATACGCCACTTGCAGTATGCTGATTTCACAAAAAACAAAATGTCTTATTTTTTTCTTTAAGAACAATCTTATTTATAACTCTTCACAGTAACAATAAATGCCCATTTTTTTACAGCACTTAAGGGTCAAATGAATCCCTGCTATTGGAGCCACACAAGTGGGACTGAAAAGTAGAGACTAGTGCAGCCAGTGCAATGCTGGAAAATTGATATATTCATGTAAGAAAAATGGATACTGGATCTGTCAGCTCACCGAATGGATGCTATATTGTTTGCTGATGGATATTTGCTATGTAGCTGTCATGACAAAAAAGAGTATTAGATGCTTTTTCAAGCCACATCTTTCATCTGCTTTTACCTCATGTACTTTTTTTCTTCCATTTTCGCCAGCAAAGGTCTTTTTTTCTTCTTCTGTTTTTGTGTTGCCATTAAAGCTATCTGGATGATATAAACTATTAAGCAGTTTCTTCTTAAAGTTAAACACAACCAATATGCATTTGAAAATGACATACAAAACAAGGCACAGAATTGTATTGATCATAGTTAGTCCACTCAATACTGTTGGCTGAGCATATGAGCCAGTAATGAATATCCCCACCATTGGTGACAGGGAGGCCGTTAAGTTAGACACACAATTCTATACTGGAAAGGTCATAAACTCAATAATTGGAATAAGCAGTGGGACCATGACCAAGCCTGACCTGACAATGTATCTTGTAGCAAAACATCCTTAGTCAATGACTTTCTTAGATCATATAATAAATGGGTGAATTTGTAAGTTCAGTAAATGTTGTGTACTAGTAAAAAGTTTTCTTTTCTACTGTACTCATTTTTTTTTCTACCCCTTCGGTTCCTCTTTAAAGTTTTCTTTAACTAGTGAACAGCCCAGGGTAACCACAGTCCTGCCGGCCACTGAGCAGCTCTATTGAAATTAGTAGGGTGAAGTGCTTTGTGCAATGTCACATCGACAACAATGGTTGAGTGAAGTAGTAAGTTATTCACTTTCCCCACCCGGTCCAAGGATGTGAACATAATGTTAAAACTTCTGTCTCTCTAAACTCTCTACCACCACCAGTCTTATTTGTGCACTCATCTTTCATGATCACATAATGTATCACATTAAAAACTGCTATAAATAACATGAATAGAATAGAAGTTCTGTGAACCCCTCTGCTCACTCCAGTAAGTTTTCTAAGTGCAGTTTAATTCCTATTTGTGTTTATAGAGATGTCTAAGGCATGGGCAATTGATTGATCACAGAGAAATGACTTGCTGGTCACTGAACCGTGTTTTGTTAAAATGCATTTCAACCAGAGTTCTCACCTACCTTCAGCAACCTTTACTATCCCCGAGGTAGCTGTCATCCTCTACCCATCTTTGCACCTGAACTACTCAGCAGACAGTGTGGTTAAATGCCAGGCACTGCTGTGGGCCATTGTAGGCTATGTGTACATGTGTGCGTGTGCACATTCAGGGTCCCTGTGCTCGGCAGGTAGGGCAGGAAAATGCATTATTGATAGTGTTTGAGGTATGCAAAGCAAAGCAAGGAACCTCTTTGATCTCTCAGAGATGCCGTGTCGCCTGCAATCTCCCTCAGATTCAGTCGTGTGCACACATCACTGGGAGGCAAGAGCCACAAATTTCTCCTTGATCACTTCTCCCTTTTATCTTTTTTTTTTCTTTCTATTTAGGAGATACTGCCCAAGTAACAATTGTTTTGGCATTTGTTTTGCTCTGTTGTTGGGAAATAGAGAGAAGGAGGCTGAGAAGAGAAGAAAAAAGCCATTATGATTCCTCCTGTAATTGCAGAACGATTGAAAATTGAACTGGGGATTTCGCTGCCAATTAACTGTATATTCATAAGGTACTCTTATCATCCAAATAGAATTTACATGCAGACCGATGCAGCATGTGTCGGAACAGGGGGCATAATTGCAAAGCACGGCCAAGTGAGTTATGCAAATGGTGCTCATTTCCCCACAAATTTGAAGTGACTTAGCCGTTACCCATATTCATACAATGCTTTAATGACTTAAACATAAGGTAACCCAACTGTAATTGCTGTGTTGGATTAAAGTTTCTAGTGCCTAGGTGAAATAAATGAAATGTCCCTGAAAGCAAAAGAAGAGGAGGAAGTGAAAATTATAAACAAAAAACAATCAAAACCCTATTTTGAAGTGTTGATTATGTTGATTTTCCAAAAGAGTGGGTTCAAAACAGCACACATGTATTTCAGAGGCTTAACACCACATTAACCTTATGGAGCATAATTGCAGTTAGACACATACATGTCTCTAAAGTGAGATTAGGAAGATAGATATCACAAGCAACACCTGCGGCCTGTTGTGGCCACTGTGTGTGTGCGAGTGCAGATGCACATTTGTGTGTTTTACCCACAGGTATGTGGCAGTGAAGAGATCAAGCTTATTCTTTGTGACAGTCACTTTTAAGTCCTTTTTGAAACTGGGTGATTCAATTTACCACCGTCGCCTCCCTCCACCCCACTTCAATCGCATGTACCCCCACTCTGACACACACACACACACACACACACACACACACACACACACACACACACACACACACACACACACACACACACACACACACACACACACACACACACACACACACACACACAGTTGCACGATCACCCACACACTTCTCTGATAGGCTGTTGGACAAACCATTGACCTTCACTTTGCAATCTCTGAGTTCGATCAGTAGGCCATTCTTCGATGTAATGTTTACATCTCTCTAGGCTATTTGGCCACAATGGGGAGATTGCCTTTGGTCAACAACATGTGTCCACAACGGTCATTTTCCTTGGCTTGGCCCAAGGCGGGAGGCCATCAAAGCAGCACAGCACAGCGCCACTTTTTCTATTTACTGAAAGGAGTGAGACATTAGGGTAGAAGGAACACATCAAAATCAGATTCTTTCTGATAAACTTAGTTTTACTAAGGCTCCTACACAGCATGCTCAACATGACATCTTCTGAGTGTTGGATTGTGAACTCATCCTTGGGAAAGCTGTGACTGGAGAACAATACATGACAGAACATTATCATTAAAGTGTGGGTTCCCTATAGGGATTTGGTGCATTGTGCATATGTTTACATATCAATGAGGAAATTGCACTTATCATTCCTCCAGTTTATCCAGTGGCCGAAAAACAGAGTGCGGTGTGGGCCGGAGACCGTCTCCGCGGCTAAAAAAATAGAGACAGAGTTTATCAAACTTGGAGTATGTAGATACAGCTTTAGTTAAGAAAGGAGTTGAAAACAAATGGCGCTAGGCATGAATAGTGGACAAGATGAAACGGATGGAGACGTTTAGCACTTGGTGCCTCAGATTGAGGAGCCGGGTGCTTCTGCAGCGTGTTGAAGGAAAAGACGGGACGGCAGCAGCGGTAAGAAAGGGCTTGCTAGTCATTAGATGCTAGTCACAAAGCTTCGGTCCGTGCACTCTTTCATACGAGTACGTTACTGGCAACGACCGCTACCGCTGCGCCTTCACTGACTGACCGTGCTTATGATACAAACAATACGTACGTGTGCACGTTCATAGCGGAACACGACTTGTCATTAACGATGGCCACTGACTGTGTAAAAGCTCTCTGAAGCCCAAACTGCCTTGATAAAGCTGTCTGTTTGGAGTCAGTATGGCCGTTATTAAACATAACGGCCTCGTCCCAGAGTTTACAGTTATTAAACATAACGGCCTTGTCCCAGGGTTTAGACCTCTAGCTATATGAAAAGATAAAGATAAACAATGCCAAGTTTTTAATAAATGTACATGAAGCAACTGATGTCAACATGGACAAAATCATGAATGTACTAATTCGCTTTTTTGATGATTACCTGGCCAAAGTAACAACACATCTAGAAAGTTCGGATTCATTGTAGGATTATGATATTATTGCAATATGGAAATCTACATTGACTTGACTCTTAATTTAACGTATGGTTGGAAGAAGTAAAAATTTATCCCAAACTTTTTACTCCTTCAAAATGATGACTTATTGTATGAATGTAAGAAGGACTTTTGCCAGACAAATTAACTTTAATGGGTGCATATTGAGACATTACACTGTGACCCCCCCCCCTTCAAAAAAAAAGGTTTCAGGCTCAGTATTTTTTTTCACTTTATTTGGAATGAAAATATGTATTAATGAGTGTTTTAATTAGCCTAATTCATAATGATTAACATTATCATTGTGCATGTTTAGCAGTAGCTAATAGTTAATAGTCTCTCAGCATGAGTGCACTTTTTTGTATATAATTCTCTATAATATTATTATTATTATTATTATTAGGGCTGTCAAAATAACGCGTTCATTTTGATTAATTAATAGCGCGTTAAAAAAAAATAACACAGGTTAATCCATTCCATATTGACCTTTCACCCGGAGCCATTCTAGCCACCATTCGACTGTAAAATGAAGGAGGGAGACGAGAGAATGCGTTGCCACAGGCAACAGAAACATTGCTGCACGTGACGCTAGGTAACACTACACTCAACAGCAGGTAATGTTAGCCTACCGCAAGATAGCAGCTGGATTAAATAATAATAATAATTTATACTTTATTAATCCCGCAACGGAAATTGCAATGTTTTCACTCTGTTTTTTGTTTTTTTATAAATCTTTTTATTGGAGGATCAAGGATGTTACATTTTACAGGAAATGAAACAGTTCTCCAGTTTCATTTTATCTTAAAACAACTAGAACCTTATACAACCCCCCCCCCCCCAATGTCCGATTGGTCCGGGTTAAAGTTAAGCTCTCCTTTGAAATACCAAATATTGCAATCAACGGACAGGGCTTAATTTGAATTTTTATGACTTTGGATAAAGTTTGAAAAACAGATGACCAATATTGATTTAGACGGGGACGTTTTCACTCTGTTGTTAGAATACACATTACACACAGGCCTGAATTACACACACATGCTCAGTACCTCTACATGCACTAATGGAGAGATGTCAGAGTGAGGGGGCTGCTTGGTTAAAATGCAGACAGCTAACGCTAAATGGTGTAAACTTTGACTGTATTTCACTCACTGTAGAAGATTCCGACACTTCTGCAGCCGTTGTCCGAAAAACACAGACGGAGACGGTGCGTTCAATGAAACTGGTAACCTACAGTCTCGTGGTGCTTTCAACGTTATTGTAAAATACCATTTTCCCATCTGGTGGATGTTTTTGTCGTTCAATAGCAATTTACTAGTGAAATAACCCTATTCCTGAAGCTCTTTTGAATTTATTTCCTCAGCATATTAGGTCATATTGTTGATTGTTATGGTCATTATTTGAACACTGAAAATAATAATAAAAAGAGTTTTTTTAACTTTAATGTCACTAATACTGATTATTCATTGATTTATTTGAATTGAAATATTTAAAATACTTTCACAGCAAAAATGATGTATGCGATTAATTTAGATTAATTAATCACAGAGTATGTAATTAATTCGATTAAATGTTTTAATCGATTGACAGCCCTAATTATTATATTAATATATTTGATATCTCACAAGATGTCTAAGACTAATGTCTTACACTGGAGGTTTTCAAATGCTATTAGACATGTCAGCTCCAGCTGAGAACTAGTGAGTAACTGAGCACTGACAATAGAGTTTCATTTAGTGTTTTACAGTTTTGTGACTTGTTATTTCTCAACTGGGGTGAGAGGGGTCAACTTTTAGCTGTGTCATTAGCGTAAGGGGAATGTGATCAGACAACTGGCTATTGGCTGCCTTTAAAACATTGTAAGGGAATCAAAGAATGCTTTGAACAAAGTGTTTAGGAGCAGAAATGAAAGGGAACAGGATCAGAGTATGCTTGAATAAAGGATTCACTAATCATTTAAATCTGTAATACTTAGATGATTAGAAGCTTAGAAAATTATGCATGAGCTCTTAGTTCCATTCAGAGAACAGTTCTCATTACAACCTGGTTTATATCTGTTTGATGACTGTAAACATTTTCTAATTAATACATTTAAATCATAAATGTTTGTTAAATCATAAGGAAATTCCATTTTTCTTTAAAGTTGAATCTTTCTGAAATCTGTTGCTCTAATCAATACAAATAATATAATACAAATATAAAAATATTGTGTAACATTCCTCATCAGACCACTAATGCTGTTGTTTGAGGCTACAGTGAACAAATTTGTCCACACACTCACAGTATGGGAACAGATGTAATGTAGCTAAACAACGGATCTGCCTGAATGTATAGTTGTAGTGTTTCCTACAGATTAGATTCTATTTGTGGCAGTAGCTGCTGGACGGATAGATTAAATAATACCATATATACGATGTATTCTACTAGCTAAGATTCTTACATGTTAGCTAACACCTTACTTTAATAAACACGAGACATGTCACAATAGGCTATAAAACTACAAAAAACAACAACGTGTGCATTAGGAGGAGCATTACAATTAGTTTCAAGTCACATACTCCACAATCTCCCTCTGTTGCTGTTGTTGCTGACCGGGAACCCACAGGCGTGTCTTCCAGTTCTGGCGTTTCATTTGTGCTCACCATAGTGTGACTAGCACACTGATCCACTTGTCGTGCTAACATCAGTACATGTTGCTAACAGTGTATGGCTAATATAAGTATCCTGGCAGAACTCACATATGAATTTTGGTTCCACATTAAGTGCATCAATCTACGTGCAAAATAAAAAAAAAGCTATAATGGGTCGCCAATCTTGGCGGCCGTTAATATACCCGGGCAGTCCATCCATATAAAGTCTGTGTGTGGGAAACACTGATCTGCTGTCTGTAAATGCATGTGTGCTAATTAGGATTTAAGCTGCTGTTGTCACTAATAAGTGCAACATTAGATATTGTATAACCAAAAGGTAAAAGACAAGCAACAGTCTCGGGTAAACAAACACTATTTCTGTGGCCTTAGAGGACTATTGGATGCAAAATCAAAAATATATGCATGACAGCATCTGTGTTATACTGTATATGATTAGTGAATGTGTGTTTGAGCGTGACAGATGACAGTCTGCCTGTGGATCCACAGGGACTGGACTGAGAGCAGGTGTACTGCTCCGTCCTGCAGCCATGCCAGGACACACAGCCACGCTGTGCCAGCGATGTCCGCCTTTCAACACCACTACCTCTCCCACTCCCTCCGCCTCACCTTATGTCTTGCTCTTTCTCTCCCCATTTGCTTCCAACCTTCATTCCTCCTTACTTCCCAATTTACCTCCCACCTCTCTTGTTGTTTTCCTCTTCCACTCCCTTCCCGCTTCCCCTCAACTCTCTTCTCCCTGCTCCCAAATGAACTAAATCTCACGATACCCTTCATATCCTTCCCTATTTGCATTTCCTGCCTGTGCTCAAACCTCACCAAATGTCTTGGGGGCATTCTTTGGGCTCTAACCCCCACCCATATGGAATCCTAGTCTTATTATTATTATTATTATTGTTCCATTATTTATCATTAATATCACAGTCTTGATGCTCTATTAATCGCTGGAGGAAAAGTCTTTTTATACTTTTCCTCCACTGGTAGGCAGCCAGAGAGCAGGCAGACAGAACTGTGACCCCACATTGAACCTGGCTCATTTGTTTTATAGTTGATCTACCTGCACACTATCCTTCTGCTATAATAAGGCATCGGTTAGACTATTAAAATCGCCATTTACTGTAAAGACCATGTTATCTATCTATTAAAACAATTGTCAGGACTACAGCCAGTGTAGTGCCGTTGACGCAACCATATGTCTGATTGTTTGATTTCCACCTGGCATACAGATATTATTTGGCTTTTTAAAACTATACAAATGCATTTTGATTTATTTAAACAAGTGTCAGCTGATGCAGTGACCTGGATGCATTAAGCAAATTATGGGTCATCAAGGCATGAGCTTCTATGAAAACACAAATTTTAATAGGGCTCCAAAAGATTATCTTGGTCATGTTTATTCTAATTCCTTTGGCTATTTGCATTTCATTTAGTTTTTCTTCTCTAAGTTATACATATTTATAAAATATATATAAAAACACCATTCCCTAATGTGAGTGGCTTGGACATTTGTTTTTCCCCCTGCCAGATCTGAATTCTTTCCTCCCTTTATGTTACACAACAAAAGTGATCATTTTTACCAAGAGCATTAGCATCAATGCATGAGAACACTAAGCCCTCACTGAGACACACCCGACTTTAATGTTTTCTCTCTAACTTCTTGCTGCCATCAAAGCCCCACCCTTTTAATACCACCTTCCTAAGCTCCCTGTTGTCTTCCAAGATCCCCCACATATATTAAAACCCTCCAACAGTCACAGCCACCTGGTTTATAGCTTCACTCCATCTTCACCACATGTCAACACACACACACACACACACACACACACACACACACACACACACACACACACACACACACACACACACACACACACACACACACACACACACACACACACATACACACACCAATTTAGCCTCACAAGCCAGACCCCAGAATCTAATCAAACCTTCCCACCACATTCAACCTCTGCTCTGCTCGTCTGCAACCTGCTTTCACTCCAGCAGCCAAACACACACACACACACACACACACACACACACACACACACACACACACACACACACACACACACACACACACACACACACACACACACACACACACACACACACACACACACACACATTCAGCATCTCTACAGATGCATAGCCACTTATCATCACCCATCTCTGCTACCTTCCACCCCATCAAGCCTTCACTTGCAGTTCTTCCACCTGTTTTTACTGCATAATCACGTTATCTTCCATTTTCTGTACTCTTACTCACCCAGTTCCTCTGTCCTCATACTTGGCTGATCCATCTGAATGGTGTGCTACCTATTCACAGTATAGTATAGTATTGTGTGTGTGTGTGTGTGTGTGTGGGGGGGGGGGGCACGTCATATCCAATGTTTCCAAATTTTCAAATGCTTTGCACATGAAAAAAAAGGATCTAGTTAAAACTATAATAACCATCACTAATAAACGGTGAGCAGATAACTAATAATAACTTAATTTAACTTAAGTTAATAAATGTTACATAACATAACTTATAATTAGTAAACAAACATAAATCATAATTTCATTGTTTCTTAACAGTGAAATAGCAATTTACCATTTATCAATACATTTTACCTGATATATTTTTTACATTTTTAGCGCAATACTCATGATACTGTAAAAAAAAACAAAAAAACCTACACAACAGCAAATGTATCCTGCACTCTGAACACATGTTAACCACTTCACACCCCCGTGGCATTGGTTTGAGTGAAAAACAACAACAAAGACTAGTCACTTTTTTTATTTTCCGTCATAAACTTGTTAGTGTTCTTCTGCTAACTGGATGGCTACCTTCGCTGCTGTTGTTTGTGCTGCACATTTGTAGGGGCCTGGATTTTGAAAGAAGCAATGCACACTACACAGCGAAACAGGAGGGAGTCAGCCAACGGGAGGATTAATCAAGTGGCTGACATCTGTGAAGCCTGACTACAGTAGTAGTGGCCACAAGAGGCATGAATCAAAGCTTTCCAATCTTTACGCCTGTCCCTGACTCTGCCTCAGTGCAGCCCACGCATGTGTGTAATTGGTGAAATGCAAGAGATTATATGAATTCATAGAAATTGTCCTTTTAATGTTGGTTTGGATGACCTGTTTGTCTCCTTTGAACACGGCCTGTAAAATGTGAAATGTGGCTTGTGCCCAAGACGTTATTCAACGTGTGTGTTCATGTGTGCATGCACTGCGTCTCATGAATAAGCAGTGGATAAGCATGTATAAGCAGTGGTTGAACTGTGCATGTGTCCCTGTCTCTGGCATACCGGTGCTCTTTCGATCTGTGTTTGTGTGTCCATCTTTTCATACTTGCTTGTGCTGTTGTGGTTTCAGAGATGAATAAATGTATGGACACAGTCCCGTGGGCACTGCTTTATTACTTTTGGTTCATTGTGGAGCATAAACAGTTTGACAGCTTCCAACAGATTCCATTTCACTTGGCGTTCTTATCTGATGTTCAATTGAAAAAAAATACGTAATTTGTTGTCCACATCTGGTCGACATTTCTACTTGCAAAATAGGACGGCTCCGAGAGCTTGTTCTAATAAAGAAAATGTAAAGCCTTATATATACCTACGTGGCTGTGCGTCACAATCATACTGTATTAATAACCTTCAAGTATATGATTCCCTTTTTGTCAGCAAAAGGCTGATATGTTCATGTTATCTACTGAAAAAAAGTAAATAATTAACAAATGATTATGATGGCATTATTACTGTATGATACCACTTACATGCCAAATAATGGCATGTCTTTGTAGCCTAACTTGTCAAAAGATAAATTTGTTAAAAGATACAAATCCTCCAAATCGTACAAGGATATAGGTCATTTATTCATACCCTCTAATACGACCAAGGGGGTAAGCGAGGGTCTGAAAAGCGTACCTCCTATGGAGAGGTTAGGCTAACAAGCCATCACCCCCCGTTAGCATTCCATTGACTGCCATTCATTTTGGCATCACTTTGACAGCCAATAACTTTACATCTGAAGTGTTTAAAGACTCTGTCCATTGTTTATTTCTAAAGAAACACAACAATGTATAAAAGGCTCCATTATCTTGTATGTCACGTTATGTTTTTTTTCTGATTGTGTATAACCACGCAACTTTCTGTCGCATAGTAGAGACATTACCGTATAGTCAGGAGAAGCTCACAGGCAGTTTGGACTTACATTAGCTGTTTTAGTTTAATTACTAATGTTAACTAGCATTTTAGTTAGCAATAATTAGCCTGTGCCTATGTTATCTCCTTACATATACCAACACTCTCTGTCTCTGCAACATTGGGAATGATTGAGATTTCTCTTGGCACAGCTACCAGAAGACTTACAACTTTCAGACACCTTGCTCATGTCACATCTACGTCGTCAAGCTCAGTTTGAGGCTGCGCAGTAACGCTCAGCCACCACCGTAAAAGGTGCTTCTAATAGACTTCACTGGTCTCAGTGGAAGTCTACAGCGTTGCTTTGTCCATTTCTTTAAATGTCTATGAATACGACCCATAGGAGTGTTTCCTAAATTAACGACCCTAGGGGTGGCAGGAAATATGACCCATTTTACATCCTTATAACTAAACATAATGATCGCCGCCTAACAGTGAAACGTAAATATGAGTCGTAATTGATTATTGTGCAAATGACTTATGAAGTCATTTTTCGGAGGACAGTCTTAAATAATATATGGCATGTTTGACACATGAGGTGAAAATGCCATATACTGAAAAATAAAGGGAGTAAGAGTTGAGTAATTTCTTTTAAAATGCAAACAATTTTAAAATAAGTTGGGCCATATTAAAAATTAGTTGTTTGAAACAATTTTCAAACTAAATGTGATCCAATAAAATGTAGTATTGTATTTGTAATGTGATGACTACTTAATGAGTAACAGTTTTAATTAAGTTTAATAACATACACAACACGATAAGTGATGGGCATAGATTTACTGCTGTGTCATTAAAAAAATAAAAATAAAAAAAAACTCCCCTAACATGGACATGAGGATCCACATTTAAACTTCTAATGGACATTAACAGTCTGTTTGTGTTTCAAAACATTGAGCGATTAATTACAGAAGCGGGTCCTTCAGGGTCAGGGTGACGGAATCCCATTTAGAGTGGCATCATCAGCGGGGTCACCAGGTGTTCAGATGATGGGAATGAAGGGAGGAGGCAATGTTGAGGGTAATAGCACCATCATACTGTAACTGATTAAAACATTATAGTGTGTTAGAACTGCAATTGATAGGGGGAACTGATCTGTGTCTATGTAAACAGATTTTGTTGTTCTTCAGTGCATTATAAACTGGTCAGAATGTAAATGAGAGCGAGACAGCAAGAGCTGCGTTTATTCCCAGGCTCAGGCAGAATATCAATTGACCTGGAAAGATATTACAATGCAAAGCACCGTACCAGAGTTCCTCCTCAGAGCAGCTCGACACACAATAAGGAAATGAGATAAGTCACTGTAGAGTGAGAGGTAACACCAATATCTAGCTGTGATATTCCTCCCTATTGGTCTTTGGATATTAATTACATGATGCTGCTTTAGTTATATCAGCCATAGAAAGCATGCAATGCTATGAACAGAAATTACAATGTATTATTAAGAACTGTTAAAATCACTTAAGAACACGTGCTGTTGTTACCCGTTTACTGCATTGTTAGCAGTGCAGTGGTGCAGAGAATACAAATTAGGGTTTAATGATTTTTGTTTGAGCTTGTACGTTCAAGGTTTACAGTGTCATGATACTCAATGGTAAACTAATAACGCTTAATTTCCTTAAAGACTTCCAACCCTAAAATACAATCACTGTGCTTGGATCATGAGGCATTATTTGAAATTAAAGGTGCTGTAGGTAGAATTGGAAAGATCCAGGATTTAGCCAACAAATTTGAACATCAGCAACTTCTCAGTCCCTCGTCCCTTTCCGCTAAAAACGGTCTCTTAAGCCCCTTCCCCCACAAGGGAGAATGAATGCGTGTGCATGAACAGTGATTGACACACAGTTAGATCCCCCACAGTTAGTTTTATAAGTCTTACCTACTGCACCTTTAACCACTGTCAGATTTATCTTTCAGTGGTGCTTTAGCAGAAGATCATTCTAGCATCAGACCTTTAGGGGGGCTCAGTCCCTAATGTGACACGGATACAGTGCCATGCCATGAGAAGAACATCAAAGGAAAAATCTTTAGTAATCTCAGTAATTAATCAAAATTAAGTTTAGAAATGTGTTTCTGATTGGAATTTTACAGATTGCTGTGTAGACTGCAAATAAAAAATTATTATGTGTCAGTCCCTTACCTTTTTTCCTTATTTATTCACCTCACATCTGATTAAAAGAAAGTGTACCGGTGTATCGGCTCTGAAGAATGTGTGAAGTGCGCAAAGTCCCCAAACATGGGAATATCTTTTGAAAGAATGGTGTTCATCCCTCCAGTATAGAGTTCAGAGACTTGTGGAATTTATGCAGAGGAGCATTGAATCTGTTCTTGTATCTCTGAGGTGGACTAGCGCCTTGCTTAGACACTATTTTGGGTTTTTACTTAGATTGTTCACCCATGTGGGATGGTATCACTGTCAAGAAGAAGTTCCCTTAAAACAAACTCTCACATACGACCAGTTGAAAAAAGCCAAACATGTTATAGTGTTTCTTTTAGTTATTGTGATACTTATTCCTTCACCAGTATAACACTTTGGGGTCTTACCAAGCCCCCTGACCTGAAATGAGAGATTTAAATAATGCTCTACTGCTGATTTTAGGATTCACTACTTCTCCCTCATGTGTTAGTCCTGCAGTTATTTTTGTGCTGGTGCTCTTTTGGTGTTTTTATTTTTGTATAATTCTTGCACTCGCTGTTCTCCTTCTCTCTCTCCCTTTCCTGCTCTCCTTTAGTCGTAAAAAGGTTTTCTGAGGAGTGCGTGGGTTGCAGGTGTTAATACTAAAGGAGGAAAATACATCTCTGCAAACTGCATTAGTGTTTACCTCATACTGGGTTTATTAAAACTGTAAAATGAGTAGTTAATAAAACAATAAAGTCATACATTTAATTTAGCAGATAGGAAGATGGAGAGGGATGAGCTGCTGCTTAATTTCCTCTTGGAAAATATTTAGTTTGATCATCATATGAGGAGTATCTTATAAAGGATTGGCTCTTGCAATAGCTGAAATTAAAAATCCACTTTTTCCCCGTGCAAATATAATACTGTTATTTCTATTTCATGGTTGTCTTTAATCACTCTGTGGAACGGACCACAATTCAAAATGAAAAGTAGCGGTAAGATGCATTTCTAATGAAGATTCTCCACTGATGCGTTAGTTATCTCATGAATCAAAGACTGGATTTTAACAGCAAAAACTGAAAGCGTGTGAAATTAAAATGTCCAGAGATGAAAATAGGCGTGATCATGCACACATGATGATGAGCCATAATACATGGAGACCAGAGAGTCCGGCTTGCCTCGGGTTGTCCAGACAGTTTAATTGAGGTTGTATTAGGGACCTCTAGGGAGGAATTTAACTTGTCAGGCTAATCATCATAATGTCGGCCTTGGGTCAAGGCCTATTTGCATCAATTCCATCAAATAGCCAGGGTCACTTTAGTCAGCTGAGGACTCCACTGAAGTCACCAACCAAGCCACAGAGAGATGCACATGGTTACGTTGATTCACTTTTAATTAACTATAATCTGCTGGGTTGCCATATTGTCCCAACAATATTGCTTTGGGTCTGGGGAGAAACCATTCAAAGGATCATTGAAAGTTTTCACACTTTGTTATGCGCAATCAAACGTCTGAAATCATGTTGAGAAAAATACATTGTTTTAATTGCAATTCAACACAAATGTTGTCTTTACTGTTCTAGTTTCATTCTGTGGGAAATGGCCAAATAAATCATCCTTTTGAAGTCTGTGTATATCCTAAGGGTGTGAATAACTTAGTTGTGCTTCTTTGCCTAAAACATGCATATGTGAGGGAAGAGAAGGCAGTGAATCAGCTTGTTTGCATATAATTGTCACACACCAGCATGTATTCATAAATAATCTTGCAAGCATATTAAGTATTTCCATGAGGGTGTAAACTGTACCATATACATACCTGGTATACTGTTAGACTATTGCCCTACATATGCTTATAGTAAAGCAGGTACTTGCATGCAGTGACACAGTGACTCACAAAAAACGTCATCGCTTGAATTTTATATCACATCACAATCATTTATGTTGTTGTCACATCTCTCCGAATGAAAATAAACCTGCAAGACTTTCCCTGTCTGTCACATTTTACTCAGACATCATGATCCTGACCATGATTAGCACATGTAGGATAAATAGGGATCCTGAATATGTGTATGATGTGAGAATGGCAGCAGGGATTCAGTCAGCAAATCCCATTGACACGCAGTAGAGAGGCTCGGGAATTATCACCCACTGACACATTTTGATGGAACCAGAAAAGCATGAAATTGAAAATAAACCATTGGATATATATTGACTCATCATGTGGAGGTATACAAATGTTTCTGTTGAAAACAAAGGCATAGGAATGTGGAAATTGGCATGGCATCAACACAAGTTAACAAACTAGTAAAAGATTACAAAATAGTTTTGCTTTCACCCAAAAGATTCACCCAAAATGCGAGGTGTTAGCTTTGTCTCATTTTTCAATGCTTCACTAGCTGAAAACTACTAAGGTAGAGCATGAGGACTATAGCTATAACCTCACACTCACTGTAGTTATTATTTAAAGGGTAAACTACACCCTCAAATTCTTCTAGAACCCTCCCTCCAAGCATAATTAATAAATGCAGCGCCTGCAGGGTGGTGACCTTGTGGCTATATGTGTGTGTGATGCAGGGGTCCGGGGACATGGGGGAGACTGACAGTGTAGCCTTGACAGCAGTGACATAGAGCTGGTAGTCACAGTTGACAGCCATGAGCAGCTATAGTCTGACTCTGTGTTTCTGCTGGAAAAGGTGGTGCTTTGGCAGTCAAAAGAAGCACGTTTATGGCCCTTTTGAGAGAGTTGCACTATGGGTACCCGTGTTGTAGCAGAGCTAACTGCTCTTCGAGAGGCTCGCCCTCTGTGTGTGTCTGTGGGGGAGTGTCATTAGAATAGATTAGATTAGATTTAACTTCATTGTCATGGCAAAAAGTAAAGGTATGTAGACAACAAAATGCAGTTTAGCATCTAACCGGAAGTGCAAAAGGCAGTAGCTTTGCACATAGCATTTACAGAATAAAATATTAACTAATAAAAATGTGTACAATAAACAGTAAGGGGTCTGAATATGCTAGATAAATACAATATGAGCAGTATTAACAGTAAGTATGAATACGCTAACATATATACACAGTATGAACATATTAGGCAGTGCAGGTAGCCTATAGTATAAAATACATAGTGAAGAGTAATTACAAGTAATGCTAACAGTAGACATTACAGAATAAACAGCTGGAGTTATGATTACGAATATGGTGTACACACTATTGTTCTGATATGTACATTATAGTATACAGTACACAGTATACAATGGTATAAATATGAATACTCTGTAGCGTAGTATACAGTATGTAAGTAAGTCTATGTGCAGTAGTTTGGCTCTTTTGTGTAGAAGTGTGTGTGTGTGTGCATAGCCATAGCCCTCCTGTGTACGCAGTTAAGACAGCTGGGTTAACAATACTGTTCATCAGCCCTAAATATCTTTTTAAGCTCTGAACATAGCATAGTTATCATTAGGCCTATGTTATGTGTTAACTGGCAATGTTAATTTAATTAATTAATTAACGTAATCTGCCTGCCGATGCTGATAAGGCTTGCTAACGATGCTGCCAGCAGCTGTGTGTGAAAGGCGTAGACTGGGGCCACGGTCAGCCACTATTTGGCACAGGGTCAATATATGACATAGACCCCAGTGTCTTGTCTATTACTTCGCAGTTTGGGAGGTACCATAGAATTTGGCTGCACTGACTTTTACATTTTGTATTGTTGGAAAAATCAAGAAATGAAATTAAGAAAACTTAAATTATTGCTGTTTCCAGAGGGACAGAATCTGGAAATAAGAAGGCGAGATAGAGAGACTGTCAACAAACTCAGCCAAGGGCATCTTTTTTTCAATCTAGATGACTGTCCCTGATCCCTGCAATTATGTGTGCATCCCGACATATCACAGAGATCTTAAACTGGAGGCAAATTAAACAGCCTTTTTATTGCTGTCGTGGCCCTTTGTGTCACTGGGCTGGGTTAGTCCATTACCTTATTTCAGCACAGTGTGCAGCGTGACAGAGGGAAACTGAGAGATGCAGTATGAGGTCATGACAGATAAACAGCAGTTTAGTTGTGGGGAAGTGAAAGTTCACAAAGCAGGTGCGGGTTGGCTCAGGGACTGATGAACTAGCCTTTAATGATACTGTCCTTATATCTGCTGAAGCTCCCGTGGGCAAGATATTAAATCTATAAAAAAGGTAAAAGACATGAATGAATTATATTTTAAAATGATTCTATATATATGTGTTATCACAAACTACTGCTTGTCTACACAAAAAAGACAAAAAATGACAGAAATGTACCATGTACTGTATAAAAATAGATACAAATTGTGAAATGAAGGTGATGGAATACAAAATGTGGATAAAATCACTGTGACCACGATGTGAAAGTTATGCACTTGGTTTAGGTGAAGGTCACCTATAGTAGGTTACAAACCTCTCCTGCAGAGACTGTTAAGTGATTTGTTTTTGTGCTAATGATATGCAAGATGCAAAATAGCAGAGCTACCAAGGACAGAGACAGGACACAATAGCAGCAGTGGAGATAATTGGAATGGACTTCAGCCATTCTTGGTTCATCATAGAAAAAACATGCATACCATGAATCGAGCTTTTCAGTACAGCTATTAAAGTGGGGTTTTGAGAGGAATAGTGTAATTCATCTCTTGTATTACTGAGCGTGAAGGATCAGCTTTACTTTTATTGACCTGACTTCATAATTCATAGTGGCTTTAATCAAGGTTCTACAAGAAATAAGATAGATGATAGTCCAATAACTTTAATTCCATTTGTATTACTTAATTAGAAGTTTTCCTTTCATCCATACTACTGGTAGAATGATGTTATTAGTTAGCCAGATAACGAGAGAGTACTATGTGTAATTTGGTTGTCTGTGTCTATACTGTAATTTATACTGCATACATATTCATGTGTCAGTAAAAGAGTAGTATCTTAAAATACCTGACACATCAGAAAAGTGTCGTGGAAAACAATTTACGTGAATTCTGGTTGCATTTTGTTTTTTGAGATAAGCAACATTTTGTTTTGTAATCCTGAAGCAACAGGAACCAAACTTGCCAGAGGCGCAGCATAATTGATCCATGAGAGCCTGAACCAACGTTCAGGTTGGCAGCACTTCCTCAAAACAAGGCAAAATGTCCTTTTTTTGTGTAAATAAATGTCAGTGGAATAGATATCTGTATTCAAAACATTGCGCGACCAGTGGTCTGTTCAGTTGTAAAAGGTCATAGGGACTCTAATTAGGTGCCTGCTGGGAAAATAACAAGCCCCTCATGCCTCGATAGATACCTCCCCATGTCAGAACAGGTCAGCTGTAGCAGGATGGAAATGCTTCACCTCGGAGATGATGGCAACATTTTTAAGAATGGGACTTTTTTTGTTTTTGTCATTTCAAGTAAATATAACATTTGAAAGCTCCACATCACCCTAAAAATTGAGCAGCGTTATGAATAATACATTATTCATTACTGCACATCAACATTGGATCATATTAATGTTTGTGAGAGTATTTCCCCTAGTGCCCTTCTCCATCCAATGGATAATAAAAATCACAATTATTTTCCAATACAAAAGTCACAAGTGGAGCAGACCACCTCCATCACGTTAAATGAGGCAAGTTGAGCTTGTACTGATTTAATTAACAGAAACATTAACCCTCCGTGTCCTTGGTTACTTATTTAACAGTTACTGCGAAGAGAGTTATAAACCTTGATATATGTTGTACTGTGCCTTGAGCTGACCTTTATCCTTGCAGTTCATTTAATAAAGCCTCTTTAAAACACTGGGGATGATAAGTATTGTGAATTAGCTTCAGCTAAAAACACTACGATATATACATCAGATGACTGTTTACGCTTATCTATATATTTAATCATTCTAATTTTCAAAACAATTTGTTGTTTTCAAGCAACTTATTACAGTAGACAAATATGCCAACCTGAAATAATTCTTCATAGTGAAATAAAACGTGAACTGTAAATGCAAGATCGGGTTCCACAATCACGCAACAATGGCCCATCCAACATAGAGTATGGTGTCTCTAAAGCTCTTGAGATTAAATGTCGTTTTATTCCACCCATGGGTTCTTAACTCACTGTTACAGGGCCACAGTCCTACATTTGAGAGAGTACTCATACAACAGCACACAATGGCTGCTGTCATGTGCAGGAACAGACACTGCACACATGATGTGAGTAATCTGTGCCTGCGCATGATATTGTAACTGGCAGGGACATGTTGAAACAGAGTGTTGCTGTCAGCCTACTCGCATGTGCATATGCATGCTTACTTATACATGTATACACATGATTACGATTGCGGTGACAAACACGAAACTACTCAGGCTGAATACATGTGATAGCACATCAGTAGGTGGAAGGGAGGTGGGCTAAAGCAGTCGTCGCAGGTTTTTGTGATGAATGTGGTATCCGCGGTGCTATTTGATGTCCCTCTGTCACGGTTGATGGATTGTGGGCATCTTGAGCTTGCTGTGTTGTTGACACCGTGCAACAGCACAGTGGATTTGATGTCTGCTGACAGTTTTTCAAACTACTGTTACAATAGACCTTGGGTGGTGAGAGGGGAAAAAAAGGTCTTGAAAGAGTCGAAATATAGGGTCTTGCATTTGGTTGCATTATACGCACCACTGTCTGTGGGGTGTTTGAAGTGTCATTTAAGTATGGAGCACATGCAGATCAAAGCTGTTTTTACAAAATAAAGCTACAACACAGCCGATTTAACTTCATGCTTCACAAAACTTTTCAGTCCTTGTAATAAAAACGTGAACCTGTTCTGTCCTGCAAGATGAGATGACCAAACATAATGAACACAATAAAAACACAGCAAGGCAAAAGATTTACCGCTTCCTATTTGCAGCACAGCCATGCGATGCTCTGGTTCCGTAGTTCCTGGAACTTTTTGGTTGGAACAGGGCTACAAGTAAGCAACAGGTGGGGCAGAAACAAATTATGATTTAATGAATTATGGGATATTCATATTCACAAAGAGAGGCCAGCTCAAGCCAAGTCCCCACTCTTCAAATGTTACAATTGGCACATTATTTGCTCAGGGTTTAGTTGAATGACCCACTTCCTGGTAAAAGGCATTCATTCAGAGTTCAACTTGGGCTGGACACTGACCTCAACCAAATTAATACTGAGCCATAATCTCTTAGGATTATGCTGCCTTTCTCTTTGACTCTGTAGGGATTTCCTCAAGGCAGTGCCATTTCCCTAGCCTGGGAAAACCCTGACGAACTTCCGGCAAATTTGAGATTTGCTCTGCAAGTCAGTCTGGCCAAGAGCCCATTCAAGCCCATTTTCAATTTTTCCAAATGGAGGCACCAATCACAACCGTTGAGGCGGGCTTTACACGATGACAATAGTGCAGCGACGGCAAGCGGCTTTTTGTTTACATTCAACATGACGGCCACCGAAGCGCATTAACCCGTTGATGCCGTAGTTGCTGCTACGTCACCCGGATCGTTGGTCTGATTGGTTGAAGGACTATCCAGTTGTGCCCAGAGGCATTTGAGGGGCTTCCATTGGTGACGCCCCTTTGGAAATGCGCTGTGAATGAAGCTTGCCCAGACCCACTCACAGTTACAACTGAGAAGGGTCTGGTGTCAGCCAGGCTACCATTTCCCTTTTACTCGATAGGCATCAACACCAAAATAGTTTTTATGCCAGAAGTAGAATAAGACTGGTCACTGAGCCATTACTTACTTGTTATGAGTTTTAAAGTGATTCTGATAAACTGGTGATATTTGTATTAGTGATATTGACTTCTGTATCATCAAGAGGGAAATGTTAAAGCATAGTTTTGTACTTTTTAAAGTCTGTTCTAACACACAGCTCATATGCTCGAATGTACATTGAAAGAGTTCCCAGAGTCCTCGTTTTGTGTAACAAATGGTTTTGAGTTTGAATTAAGCTAATGTGGGGCTTTAGCAGTTTGAGTTAACCCAAATTAAATATGTATTTCCCATAGTTAGTCTTTTTTGGGCAAACTTCTCTTTGTGGTTCCCCAGACTGTTTCCTTGCTGAGCTTCAGTGGAGAGATATGTTCTGGTTGTCACTTGTACGTTTGCAGACAACCACGTGTACTAATGCTCAAACTAAAAAAGGAAAGTGAACTTTCACCCTGCTTTAGTCGCACAAATTTGACTATTGGAGTGTTTCTGTGGTCTGTGTTTATTCGGCACAGATGGCTAATGCAGCTAATGCATCTGCTCCTCAGATCTCTGCAGAGTGAATCCAGACAGCTAGCTAGACTATGTGTCCAATCTGAGTTTTCTGTTGCACGACTAAAACAACTTTGAGTGTACACGTTCCACCGGCGCTTAGTGCCGCCCAAGCCGATTGTGATTAGTTTAAAGAAATGCCAATAAACCATAGCATGTTTTCTCCCATCCAGCAATGTTGTGTGGACTAGCCAGACCCTCCTCTGCAGCAATGTGAGACTAGGCAATACAGGCTGCTCATATTAGCATAGCTTGCTTGCTTTACAATAGGAAGAATGATCACAGTGACCATTAACTCAGTATACCATGTGGTAGTTTCAATAAATCTGAAGCAGCTCTTATTCTAAAAGTTGAGTATTATTGCATTTTAACACAGTGTCCAACACAATGCCTTGACATCTAGTACTAAGGTAAACAAAACAGATGAGAGAATTTGCATTCAATATTCTAGCTAATATCTCTTAACTGGTGTCATGTGATTCACAGCAAACTTTGTAATGTTTTACTCATTGATTATGAATGGTGTGATGGCTGCTGGGATTATAATCAAATGATAAACCAATATATATGCAAATTCCTCACAGCATAAGGATGATGCTTCGAGATGCATTATTAATACCATACGATACCCACCAAAGCAAAAGTCAGAATCAAATGATCACAGTAAACTTTAACAACTTTAACTCCTTAACACTCATCAAAGTAAAAACCTCCTTTGAAGTACTGTAGATCAAGGAAAATGTAAATGAGATTTGGACTTGTATCAAGTACAAAGAAAAGTTCTTACACCTCCATAAAAAGTTGAATCATATCACACAATCTGCTGCAGCGTTCAAGTAAAAGTGTACCTTTAAGTGAAACTTGTTAACCACTAATGTTAAGATTGTTAAACAATTGGTTTAATGGAAAATCACACATACAGCTGCACTTTGTAACAGAAACATATTTAAATGGACACTCTACTGTTTTGATCAAATATTCATTGCAGAGAGAATTGACCAAGCATCCCCACAGAGCCTAGAGAAGGAAAACGAAGCAGGGGAGGGCTTTTTTTCCAAACTTCACCTTAACTTTGTACAACTGGGTAATAGAAGAAGTCAAGGGAAATGATCGAGGTCAAGCTTGTTTAGTATGGACTACACCAGCATGTCTTGGAGTGCAAGCTGAGAGTTCTATCCTTTTGCTCCCCTCACAGTGGACATTTTGAAACTGTTTGATAGCTGTTTCATGCCTGCCTGAGGCATTGGCATTGTAAAATAATTGATTACCTCTACGGGCACACTAACCTTCTAGCCCTATATCACTCTCTTATTCTCACAGCCATGCTGCTCATATTACAGTTTCCTCCCTTTGTGTCTTTTTCCAAGTGCTGCCAACAGTTTATTTATAACCAAACACATACGAGCCCTGTACAGTTAAAATAAGAACTATTCCTAAAGGTACATCATATTAGGGTTTAATTTAAATCACATCTTCACTCAAACATGATGGTAATTACACATTTAATCTGGAAAACAGCAATTAAGGATGTATGGTCTATCCATCCATCCATCATCGTCCGCTTATCCGGTGTTGGGTCGCGGGGGGAGCAGCTCCAGCAGAGGACCCCAAACTTCCCTTTCCCGAGCCACATTAACCAGATCTGACTGGGGGATCCCGAGGGGTTCCCAGGCCAGGTTGGAAATGTAATCCCTCCACCTAGTCCTGGGTCTTCCCGAGGCCTCCTCCCAGCTGGGCGTGCCTGGAACACCTCCCTAGGGAGGCGCCAAGGGGGCATCCTTACAAGATGCCCAAACCACCTCAACTGGCTCCTTTCGATGTGTTCCAGAACCGAGACTGTGCGTAGAGGTAAGCCCCACCAGATCCAACTGGTAGCGCTCCACCTCCCGCACAAGTTCTTCGTCTGGCCCCTTACCTGAGACCAGTTTGCCATGGGAGACCCTACCAGGAGCACAAAGCTCCAGACAACACAGCCCTCAGGTTCATAGAGACACCCAAACCTCTCCACCACGATAAGGTGATGGTTCCCGGAGAGGTCCCGGAGATGGATGTATGGTGTAGTTAAAAAAATTTATGTTTTAGTTCGGGATGGTAATTCAGGCGTCTTGGCTAATTAATTGTATTAACCAAGCATGCCGTCAGTTATTATAATAGCATGGTGAAAATAGGGAAGTCATAGATGAAATGGACATTACGACTACTGACTGAAGCCAGTGAGAATCATGGAAGGGTTTGAATGATGGAAGCTCTTCCTGCATGACAGATACTAACAATGATTCTCTACCTTTTTAATGCGATGCCGAACTTGTATGTGAGGTATGACAATTCTAATGATCTAAGGCTTGAATATAAGGATTTGGCCCCTAGGCTTAGTTGGCTCTCGCCTCCATATTTATGCTTCTGGTTATTGCGGATGTGTTTGCTTGACATGAAAGTGTAAGCTTTGGTTTAATGAGAGCAGCATTTACGTCTGCTTGCTGCTCGACAAAAGATCAAGTTTGGTCACGTCAACCTGCCCATGAGCAGGAGAGGGACTCCTACTACTACCCCCTAAGTCAATCTGCTGTATCACTTAATAAGTGCTTTAGCAAAATGTACTGGATCATAACCTGAATTCCCTCCTTTGTAGGCCATTTGCCCTGCACTCGAAACTACTGAGCTAATAAATAAGTCAAAATCATGCCATGCCCTGGTAAACTCGTATAGAGTTGCTTCACTGTACACTCCTGCATTATCTAGTATTTTAACCAAGAAAGTCTTTGAATCTGAGCATGTGGTTTGTAACAGCACCAAACCCATTGTCAAGCAGAAGAGGTCAGAACTTTGTGACACCCAATATTGATTTCCTCAATATTGTGTTCTACTAATGCATGAAATGCTTTGACATTTGAAAAAGGAGAGTGTCAGTTTGAAAGTTCTTGGAGAGGCGTTAAATGCGATCGATGTGTCGTGCAGGATATTGCCTAACGCTAAGATGAGGGACAGTTTCAAGAGTGATTAGTTTGATGGGACTCTGTCTGACAACAATGCTTGATGGATTGCCAAGTCTGTATCATTACCAAAAGCGCTATCCTTTAATCTTGATTCACAGCGGTTACATCAAACTCTCCCACGAGCCCTTCACTTCTCCTTTGGTCAACAAGACTGATATCAAATATGGTTATTACACAACCAAACTGATTTTGAAGGAGGATATGCAGGGCTACCTTAAGAGACCAGATGCATCATTAGGACAGTAATCAGTCATTCTGTGGGTGCATCCAGTCAACATGTTATCTGTTCTCCACCACCCAGCCCGATCAAACACAACAGGCACTCCAAAACAAATATCCTGTGGGACAGCAAGCCCTTCTGGGTCATGGCTCGGATGAAAACAACCTTGGCACACAGTGGGTCTGCAGAAGCAAACATTCAACATGAATTATACAAGGGCTAGAGGGATCTAATGAGGCCTTCATAGAGTGTTTGAGTAACGTAATGAACCGTGCATGCAGTGGACAAGTAAGGTATGACTAAATCAATAATATATTTCATTGGATGGTGTGACAGTATACTTCCTCATCATCAAGGCTCATTTGGCAGACCAAATAGGCCACAGGATTATATTTTTTTTTCTCCATTGTTTGCTGTTTACCTGTGCTGAGAGTGTGTGTGTTTTAGTGGCTGTACCCTTGCCTCATCTTATATTGTTGGGAGGCAAGTGGGATGTCCTCAATCCTGGCCACATAATAGACTGACAATCATCCCTCGCTATGAGCCAAGTGCAGCAGAGAGCCCACAGACGTACTATGTACTGTATGTGGCTGCTTGTCAGCATCATATGTCTTGAGGGGGTCTGATAAATCAAACATGCTTGCAAGATAAATTGGCAAAGGGAAGCCTCACAAAGCACTTCATTATTACTGCTAATTGCTCCATTCATTATCGTCTGATTGGGGAGCCACAAAAGGGTCTTTGCTACATAGAAGCAGTGGTGAAGACTGTCACATGAACGAAGTCTGTGTCCCTCTGTGTACCACTACAGAGACTATTTCTACTTAAAATAAATAAGAATTTATAAGGAAGATAAGACAATTTACAAACATTCTGTAAGGAGGAGGAATATCATGATGGGTTCAAATGCCACCAATATAACCACCATTATCAGTGTTATCATAATGATGTAATAATTGCAAGGCTCTGTAGACAGAGGTAGCCACCAAATGTATTTTTTCATGAACCATGATGAGCAGGCCACAAAGCTTTTTCAAGCACTGGAAAAGAAAAGCTTAAAGCGACTTGCTACCCCATACTTTCCAGACGCCCTGGAAAGATGGAAAGAAGATAATGAATTTTAGATCACTAGTGTCAGTTAGTAGTGTGTTCATCAATAGAATAAACCAAATGAAAGTCCTTCATCTACAAAACATCTTTCATTCAATGTCTGACATCTAAGCCAGTATTCATCTCCAGTCCTTTTGTCTTTGCTATATTTTAGTTTATTTTTTAGTGAGCTGCCACAGGAACAAAGATGCCAGTCCCTTTGTCTATGTAAAAAAAAACTATAATTAAATTACAAAATCAAAAAAGGTCACAAGGAGGTAAGATAATTCGTCATCTTCATCACTAGCAGCCTTGATGTCCCTGACATTAATGGTGCACAGTACAAGTAAAGGACTAAGTTTTCAATCACACTAGTTAAGTTGTGAACCAAAAATGAATCAAAGAAAGTAGCTTTTACACTTTCAGAAAGGGAGTTGAGGGTCCTAACTTAAAATATGTTGTGCCTTTGCATGCATTTACAAAGAAAAAAAATTATAGAGTATATTTTCTTTCACTCGCTGCAAATCGATTACACACAGAAAGATGGGAGAAGCACAATTATACCTTAAAAGTGCAGGAAATAATCACAATGTTTACAAAGGGAACACTGTGATGCAGTCTTTACCAGTAATAATTGAAGAGAAAATGTCTGCATATTCTGCTTATTTATCTGTGCAAACTGACAAACTGACAATTTAGCTACTGTATCATAATGCAAAGCAGTCTGAACACTAGTCATTTTGCACCTCATTTACTCTAGCTGTTAATACAGACACTGTGATATTTAGTGTTGTGTGCCTCACTTTTCAGAATTGAACAAAATAGAAAAAAAGTTTCCAATTTATCGTTTTTTTTACTCAGCTTCATCATATGTTTCCAAAAAAGACAATTGTATTTAAAATATTGACCCATTCCACAGTGCTTACTGTATGAGCCCAATTGAGGATAAGCACACTTTTTCACAACATTAATTATTCATCCTGCCCTTTCTGCTGCACTCATAACTTGCAGAGAAGATCAGAGATTTAGAGGACTATGTATAGATGGGGTTTACAGTAGGGCAACACATTTATTAACTGCTGTTTAATATTAAGGTTAGTAAATGTGTTGTCTCTCATTGCAAGACCTATCACCACAGCGCTGTGGAGGAACGTCTGGCCCTTTCACACAACATTCTGCGATAGGAGAAAAATGTGCTCTGGTGTATTGGCATTTTTTTAAACCAATCACAATCATCTTGGGGCATCTCTAAGCGCTGGATGGAGCAACGGTGCCTTCGCAAAATTGCCTCGGAAAGGAACTTGTTTTGGTGGAACACGTTCAAAAGTTGTTTTAGTCGTGCAGCAGAAAACTCAGATTGGACAGATAGTCTAGCTAGCTGTCTGGATTTACCCTGCAGAGATCTGAGGAGCAGTTAACCAGAGTCCTCAGAAATGGACAGGAGTTTAGAATGCCAACACAAAGAAAGCGGAAGGTGATGGACATCCGGCCGAAAATGAGGGACATCCGGCGCAACCTACGGTGGCAACGGAGCAATCCCGGAAATGGAAATGTCGTTGATATAGAGTAGTACATAATTTGCATTTTGTGAAGTGAAGATTGACAGCAAAACTAATAACATAATAGTATCCATAACAAGTGAGCAGCACGTACTGAAGGAAAACATGCAAATTTGATAAAGCTCTGTCATTTTATTTTTTTATACATACACAAATATATATGGGAATCATACCCTGACAATAAACAGAAAGCATGTAATCTCATATCCTTAGTTTTATCGTATACAGGCATTCACACAGCACAAACCAACATCCCTTAACTTGAGATTTTCTCCATGAGAAGCATCCATTTTCTTGTTCATTAAAGTGCTTGCATTCTCAGTCATTTCTCAACTATAAACAAACTCTTCCGCAGAGCAATTCTTAACACACAGGGGGAAAAGGAGCGCTTCCTTTTTTCTTTTTTTTTTTTTAGCTGACTCCGTTAAAACTTCATTTCAGAATTAACTTTCTATACCAACAATGGAATAACAAACATCTCTGAAGTCATAAGAAGGGCTCTCGTGCATATTTCAGGTGACTGACAAACATCATCCTGAAGCAAGTTTAATCCATCTGAAGAGAAGTGAGGATAATCTTTCCAGAGCTTTGGCTTGTGAAAAGCTTCCTGCCATGGCCTGCGTTCAATCCTTTGTTTCTTTCTTTGCATTGATAGACCGATGACAGGAAGCTGACATGCAAGGTGGTGACCTGCTCATCTAGAGCTTGAGGGTTTAGTGTTTTGCTCTTATTCAGGTTTCGTGACAGTTTTTGAATTTGAGTGATTATTAATTTGTGCTTAACCCTTTTTTTTAGTGGGCCCACTCCTGCAAAAATATCAGTCTCTCTGATTCACTGTACATGCAGATTTATTCACCAGCCACCTGTTTACTTCAGCTCACTGACATTTTTCAGCGGTCAGGTACATTTCACAATTCTCTCTGAATAATTATAATGAAAGGGATATGTATTTACCCCTTTGGTAGTTGTGACATTATTGCTACATGGACAATAATAGTATTCCTACAACATGTTGAAAAAGTCAGGGGATCGTCAAAGTCATTAGTTCTGTTCCCTTTGATTTATTCAGTAATAGTGCAGAATCATCATCATTTATATTATTAGCATTCAATGGACTTATCAGTTTCATAAGCATCTAAAAGTCCAGTGCAGGATCATGCTGAGTTGACAGGCAAATCAAATCCTTGACAAGATAAGTGTCTTTGAACCTTTAAGGCAAATGATACCTCTCAGCTTATCCATGTGGCTACTCAGAGGGACAGGCCACTTTCTGATAAAGGAAGAAAACGTGGGTGGAAAAAGGTTATTTGTCTTCTCTTTTCTTCAACAGCTTTAATGTTTGCTAAAGACAAATATAAAGCTGTGTGAAGGAGACACAATGCATATACCTGCTGCCAGGTTTTCACGCTCTCATGTCTTGGTTGCAGTAAACATGCAAAAAAGAGGCAGAATGCAATGTGCCTGCAAAAGGCAGGGAAGAAGGTACCAAAGCTACCAAACATGGATGTAAACAATGCACTGATGATTTCAAATATTTCAAACATCGGCTTTGCAAGTGTTTTAGGTGTCACAGATACACTTGTTTTGTTGAGGAACAGTACATGTAAACATAACTTTATTTAAAAGAAAACTCAACAGGGTCCCATTAAGTGTTCTGAACTTAACAGACATTTTAGTTGCCTTAGGAAAACCGCTATATTATAATATTTAATTTGGTTACGGATTTATTATAATATTTGTCTGACTGTTAAGTTATACATCTACTTGTAACTGGCAAAGCTTTTTGTCCATGTATCTCTCCAGCAAACAATGTATGAGTTGCCACCAGATAACTTGTGTAATCATAAATTAGTTCAAATTGTAAAAGTGCCTTCCTATTCCATCAAGGCTACGCTCAAATCTCAGACCTGTATGTGTCTTTTTGAACTTCGGGAACTGCTAACGCAGGAGAATGTAATCCCTTCCGTGTTTATTGTATAAGTAAACCCTAATGGCGGTAAGCAGCATAGATCTGGAAAAGAATGATTCCTGACAGGAAATCTATTTTGTCTACACAGCAAGCACACAGCTTAAGGCTCTATTTTTAAAACAATACACATCCCCTCTCTCTTCATGAATCCCCGTGTCATCAGAAATCCCTTCCTTTCCTCTATCATCTTCATCTTTTCTAAACACCCAATTAGCTCAAATCATATGCCCAATGCTTGTCTGTCATTGATATAGAAAATGTTGTAAAAATGCTGTAAGACATTTAGAAAGTAGGACTTGCACACCTTACAGACACCATCCATCCATCCATCGTCGTCCGCTTATCCGTGGTCGGGTCGCGGGGGGAGCAGCTCCAGCAGGGGACCCCAAACTTCCCTTTCCCGAGCCACATTAACCAGCTCTGACTGGGGGATCCCGAGGCGTTCCCAGGCCAGGTTGGAGATGTAATCCCTCCACCTAGTCCTGGGTCTTCCCCGAGGCCTCCTCCCAGCTGGACGTGCCTGGAACACCTCCCTAGGGAGGCGCCCAGGGGGCATCCTTACCAGATGCCCGAACCACCTCAACTGGCTCCTTTCGACGTGAAGGAGCAGCGGCTCTACTCCGAGCTCCTCACGGATGACTGAGCTTCTCACCCTATCTCTAAGGGAGACGCCAGCCACCCTCCTGAGGAAACCCATTTCGGCCGCTTGTACCCTGGATCTCGTTCTTTCGGTCATGACCCAACCTTCATGACCATAGGTGAGGGTAGGAACGAAAACTGACCGGTAGATTGAGAGCTTTGCCTTCCGGCTCAGCTCTCTTTTCGTCACAACGGTGCGATAAACTGAATGTAATACCGCCCACGCTGCGCCGATTCTCCGACCAATCTCCCGCTCCATTTTCCCCTCACTCGCGAACAAGACCCCAAGGTACTTAAACTCCTTCACTTGGGGTAAGGACTCATTCCCTACCTGGAGAAGGCACTCCATCGGTTTCCTGCTGAGAACCATGGCCTCAGATTTAGAGGTGCTGATCCTCATCCCAGCCGCTTCACACTCGGCTGCAAACCGATCCAGTGAGTGCTGAAGGTCACAGGCCGATGATGCCATCAGGACCACATCATCTGCAAAGAGCAGCGATGAGATCCCGAGCCCACCGAACTGCAACCCCTCCCTACCACGACTACGCCTCGATATCCTGTCCATAAATACTACGAACAGGATTGGTGACAAAGCGCAGCCCTGGCGGAGGCCAACCCTCACCTGGAACGTGTCCGACTTACTGCCGAGAACCCGGACACAGCTCTCGCTTTGGTCATACAGAGATTGGATGGCCCTGAGAAGGGACCCCCTCACCCCATACTCCCGCAGCACCTCCCACAAAGTCTCCCGGGGGACCCGGTCATATGCCTTCTCCAGATCCACAAAACACATGTAGACTGGATGGGCATACTCCCAGGCTCCCTCCAGGATCCTTGCTAGAGTAAAGAGCTGATCCGTTGTTCCACGACCAGGACGGAATCCGCATTGTTCCTCTTCAACCTGAGGTTCGACTATCGGCCGAACCCTCCTTTCCAGCACCTTGGAGTAGACTTTACCAGGGAGGCTGAGAAGTGTGATACCCCTGTAATTGGTACACACCCTCTGGTCCCCCTTTTTGAAGAGGGGAACCACCACCCCGGTCTGCCACTCCTTTGGCACTGTCCCAGACTTCCACGCAATGTTGAGTAGGCGTGTCAACCAAGACAGCCCCTCCACACCCAGAGCTTTCAACATTTCTGGACGGATCTCATCAATCCCTGGGGCTTTGCCACTGTGGAGTTGTTTGACTACCTCAGTGACCTCCACCAGGGAAATTGACGACAATCCCCCGTCATCCTCCAGCTCTGCCTCTAACAAAGAGCGCGCATCAGCTGGATTTAGGAGTTCCTCAAAGTGCTCCTTCCACCGCCCTATTACCTCCTCAGTTGAGGTCAACAACGTCCCATCCTTACTGTACACAGCTTGGATGGTTCCCCGCTTCCCCCTTCTGAGGTGGCGGACGGTTTTCCAGAAGCGCCTTGGTGCCGACCGAAAGTCCTTCTCCATGTCTTCTCCGAACTTCTCCCACACCCGCTGCTTTGCCTCTTTCACGGCAGAGGCTGCAGTCCTTCGGGCCCGTCGGTACCTTGCAACTGCCTCCGGAGTCCTCTGGGATAACATATCCCGGAAAGACTCCTTCTTCAGTCGGACGGCTTCCCTGACTACCGGTGTCCACCACGGTGTTCGAGGGTTACCGCCCCTTGAGGCACCTAAGACCCTAAGACCACAGCTCCCTGCCGCAGCTTCAGCAATGGAAACTTTGAACATTGTCCACTCAGGTTCAATGCCCCCAGCCTCCACAGGGATGCACGAAAAGCTCCGCCGGAGGTGTGAGTTGAAGGTCTGTCGGACAGGAGCTTCCTCCAGACGTTCCCAATTTACCCGCACCACCCGTTTGGGCTTACCAGGTCTGTCCAGAGTCTTCCCCCACCCCCTGACCCAACTCACCACCAGATGGTGATCAGTTGACAGCTCCGCCCCTCTCTTCACCCGAGTGTCCAAAACATACGGCCTCAAATCAGATGAAACGATTATAAAATCGATCATTGACCTTCGGCCTAGGGTGCTCTGGTACCAAGTACACTTATGAGCATCCCTATGTTCGAACATGGTGTTTGTTATAGACAATCCATGACTAGCACAGAAGTCCAATAACAGACAACCACTCTGGTTTAGATCAGGGAGGCCGTTCCTCCCAATCACGCCTCTCCATGTGTCTCCGTCATTGCCCACATGTGCGTTGAAGTCCCCCAGCAGAACTATGGAGTCCCCCTCCGGAGCCCCATACAGGACTCCATTCAAGGTCTCCAAGAAGGCCGAATACTCTGAACTCTTGTTTGGTGCATATGCACAAACAACAGTCAGAGTTTTCCCCCCAACAACCCGCAGGCGTAGGGAGGCGACCCTCTCGTCCACCGGGGTAAACTCCAACGTTGCGGCGCTCAGCCGGGGACTTGTGAGTATCCCCACACCCGCCTGGCGCCTCACACCCTGGGCAACTCCGGAGAAGAAAAGAGTCCAACCCCTCTCCAGGAGTACGGTTCCAGAACCGAGACTATGCGTAGAGGTAAGCCCCACCAGATCCAACTGGTAGCGCTCCACCTCACGCACAAGTTCCGGCTCCTTCCCCCACAGCGAGGTGACATTCCATGTCCCCAGAGCCAGCCTCTGCTGCCCGGGTCTGGTCCGTCGAGGCCCCTGACCTTCACCGCCACCCGTGTGGCAGCGCACCCGACCCCAGCGGTTCCTCCCACAGGTGGTGGGCCCATGGGCTGGAGAGATAGGTGCCACGTAGCTTTTTCGGGCTGTGCCCGGCCGGGCTCCGTGGCAAACCCGGCCACCAGACGCTCGCTGACGAGCCCTCCCTCTGGGCCTGGCTCCAGACGGGGGCCCCGGGCTTCCTCCGGGCAGGGTCTCTCTATCCCTTCCTCGTTTTTTCATAGGGTCTTTTGAACCATTCTTCGTCTGGCCCCTCACCTGAGACCACTTTGCCATGGGAGACCCTACCAGGAGCACAAAGCTCCAGACAACACAGCCCTCAGGTTCATAGGGACACCCAAACCTCTCCACCACGATAAGGTGATGGTTCCCGGAGAGGCCTTACAGACACATACACACATATCTTCCTTTGTTTGGACGATTTGCATGAAAATAATTGTCTTGATGAAGAAAAAAAAACAAAAATGGTACAAAAATAGATCATGTCTCACTGTATGCTCCAGCGACATGCTTTTTTAAGGGTTTTTAAGCAGATTATCATCTGGAAATGCTTTGTGTCACATACTGTACACATATCTACATTCTGGGGAAAAGAGTGGGTTTGGAGACAGAAATTCTATGAGCTAATAAAAACATGCGTTTTGTTAAATTGGGCTTTTAATGACTTTAGTGCACTTTACTCAGGAGTTTGGATGGGGGTACATCCTCCCCTGTGTAACTAATCTTCAATCAGTGTTTATTTGAAAGACAAATTATTTAATCTTCACTAAGAATCTATGCACGTCAGTAAAATCTTCAGGCAGGACAACACAGAATTGTCCTTGTGTGTCTTTGGAAGTGTGTATTATTTTGCTTTGACATTGAAGTAACCTTGAACCAACCAAACGCCAGATCCCTGCTGGCTAAACTTTCTTTGATAGGGTTTTATGAGCCTTTATTCAGTTCCCACAGTAGTACACTTTCTCAAGCAGCTGCAGCATGGCCGTGACTTTTAGGTATATTTACTTGTTGCATGCATTACCTTCAGGACAACGTTTTTTACTATTCTTCTTCTTTTCCCCTTCATTTCCCCATATGCAGGTCACCTCAGGCTAATAAGGACAGAATCAAAGTTAAGGAGAGACGGCCGTTACTCTTTCTCTCCAGGTGACACATGAAGCTGTCTCCCAACAAACTGTAATAGCTCCCTCGACGCCTGGCCAGAACAGTCACCAGCAGGAGGTGGTGTTTATCCTCACGATGTCAAGCGAATCAATCTGGTAAATCAAAATGGGCAGATGAGGGGAAGTGTGGTCCTGATTAATCCTCTGTCTGTCTGTCTGTCTATCTGTCCATCTGCAATACTGTATCTATCAATCAGTATGTCTAGTTTTTAGTCTTACAACCCTTTTTCTTCCGTTTTATTTCATCATTTATCTGACTTATAGCAAGACACGTTTTAGAGTGCTTTAGTTTTTACTGACTTACCATAGTATTCACTCAATTTGAAATACCACTCAAGCTGGTGTAGTCTTTTTTGCATTTGCAACTGCTTTTTCAGTTAGACTACAGATAATTCCTGCAGTTTTCACATACTGACGCTTCCTTCTGAGGTCAACACTTCATTATAAAGTCTGTCTGGGTTTGAGGATTTCCAAGGCCAGTGGGCTTGTTACCCCAAATTGTAACTTGTGGATGATGCTTGGCTGTCCTTCTACTTTGTCAAAAGGCTTATTTTCTCTCTCAGTGGCAGGAATCAGATAAGGCTTTGAAGTGGAGGGTGCCACAAACACACAAAGAGCTGTTAATGAACAGCCTCTGTGAGAAGCACAATGTGTTTGTTCCATTGGTTGGTTGTTGGGTTGGGTGGGTGGGTTGGTGACAAGTCAGCAGGGATATGGAAGATGTGAGGGGTTTTGAAGTCGAATCATTTATTCTAGGCTCTGCTCCCAAGGCACTCGGGCAGCAGCATTTATTTAGCTGTTGTTTAGCTGTTGTGTGGTTGTGTGTCTGCTTTGTCATGTATTGTGTTTTTGAGTGGATGCTTTTCTCATATGCAAACGCTTTTAAAGACTGTGTGTGCGTGTGTGTGGTACGCTGCACTTCAACTTCAACGTCAAAGGCAGGCTTTAAGAAAGCTTCTCTGTGCTGTCTCATGCAACTCTTGTCCCTTTAATGATGTTTCATCCTTCCCAAGACTGTGGATAACAAGACACAGTTTGTGGAAAGAGGAGATATGTATATATATTCTTGTTTGTAGTGTTTGTATTACAGATCATGCAATTTCATAGTGGGGTAATGTATAAATATCTCTATTACCTCATATATTACATTACATTACGACTTACAATTAAGTGCTTTCAATTGTGAAGGTACAAACTCCAGACAACAAGTAGTAAGTGCAAGTACATTAGCTTTAAATAAGTAAGCTACAAAGAGACATAGGAAAGTGCAAGTACATAGCTTTAAATAAGTAAAGCTACAAAGAGACGTATGAAAGTGCAGGTTCAAGATTTATTTATTTATTTTGTATCCGAGGTGTAGTCGGATGAGATGTGTTTTTAGCCTTCGGCGGAATGTGTGTAGGCTTTCGGCCATCCTGATATCGGTGGGGAGCTCGTTCCACCATTTGGGAGCCAGGACAATGAACAGTCGGGATTTCGTTGAGTGATTAGTTCTCCCTCGCTGTGAGGGAGCAGCAAGCAGTTTGGCTGATGCAGAGCAGAGGGTTGGGGTATATGGTTTGACCATGTCCTGGATGTAACCTGGGGTTGATCCAGTCATGGCCCTATATGTAAGTACTAGTGTCTGGTAACCAGTGAAGAGAGCGGAGGAGCGGTGTAGTGTGAGAGTACTTGGGGAGGTTGAAGACAAGCCGAGCTGCTGCGTTCTGAATAAGCTGCAGGGGTCGGATGGCACATATCGGCAAGCCAATCAGGAGGGAGTTGCAGTAGTCTAGACATGAGATGACTATAGCCTGAACCAGAACCTGGGCCGCCTTCTGCGTTAGAAGGGGACGTATCCTTCTGATGTTATGCAGCATGTATCTACAAGATCGGGTGGTTGCAGCAATGTTAGCAGTGAAAGAGAGTTGGTCGTCAAGTGTCACACCCAGGTTTCTAGCAGTCTGGGTGGGGACCACCACAGAGTTGTCAATTGTTATAGTCAGGTCTTGTGTAGGAGAGCCTTTCCCTGGAATGAAAAGGAGCTCAGTCTTGTCACGGTTGAGTTTCAGATGGTGTCTGGACATCCAAGAGGATATGTCAGTTAGACAGGTCGAGATACATGCTGCTACTTGAGTTTCAGACTCATGAAAGGAGAGTATTAGTTGGGTGTCATCTGTGTAGCTGTGATAAGAAAAGCTGTATGACTGAATGACAGACCCGAGAGAGTTGGTGTACAGAGAAAAGAGGAGGGGACCCAGGACTGATCCCTGAGGAACCCCAGTTTTGAGTGGGCAAGGATCTGAGCTAGATCCTCTCCAAGTTACCCGGTAGGTATGGTCTGCCAGGTAAGATATGAGCAATGATAACACAGAGCCTGAGACACCCAGATTCTGGAGTGTCGAAATGAGGATCTGGTGGTTCACTGTGTCAAAGGCAGCAGAAAGGTCCAGAAGGATGATGATGGAAGAGAGATCGGTTGTTCTAGCGATGTGAAGCTGCTCAGTGACATAAAGGAGGGCAGTTTCTGTTGAATGACCAGCCTTGAAGCCAGACTGGTGGGGATCAAGTAGGTTGATCTGGTGGAGATAGGTAGAGAGTTGATTGTAAATGGCATGCTCAAGAGTCTTAGATAGAAATGGAAGACGGGAGACGGGTCTATAGTGATTTACATCAGAGGAGTCGAGTGTTGGTTTTTTGTGTAGTGGGGTCACTCTTGCCTCCTTGAGGGCATCGGGGGAAAGTTGACAACGAGATGTTAATGAGATGAGTGAGGAAAGGAAGGAGGTCAGGAGCAATGAACTGGAGAAGGTGAGAAGGGATAGGATCCAGGGGGGCGGTGGTTGGGCGGGCAGAAGTAATCAAAGTAAGAATTTGATTTGGAGATAGAGGGGTGAAAGAGGAAAGAGTACTGGATGTGATGGATGGTAAGGTTATTTCAGAAGGTGTGGTGGAGAATGAAGAGTGTATGTCATCTATCTTTTTTACAAAATCGTTGACAAAGTGGGTTGGTAGGAGGGTGGAGGGAGTAGGTGGACTGGGGGAATCTAGCAGGTTAGAGAAGATGGAAAAAAGTTTTTTGGGGTTTGAGAAAGAGGATTCAATTTTGGTTTGATAAAAAGAGCTTTTTGCTGCAGAAATAGAGGCAGCGAAGGAGGAAAGAAGAGACTGATAGGTAAGAAGATCATCTGGGTGTTTAGATTTCTGCCATTTCCTTTACGCTGCCCGTATAGTTGATCTTTCAGCACGTACTGAGTCAGATAACCACGGCGCTGGGGAGGACTTGCGAGCCTGTCGTGAAGTAAGAGGGCAGAGAGAGTCAAGAGAGTAGGATGGAGTAGAGAGTAGAGTGTCTGTGGCAGTGTTGGGAGGCATGAGTAAGAAAGAGTCAGATGGAGGGAGGGTTGATAAAGTACATGCCGACAGAGAAGACGGAGAGAGTGAACGAATATTACGGTGGACAGGTATAGTGTCTCTTGAGATGTGGTTGTGAGCTTGGGATAGTGGCAGAGAGAAAGAGATGAAGAAGTGGTCTGAGGTATGGAGTGGAGTAACAGTGAGGTTGGATGTAGAGCAGTTTCTGGTGAATATGAGATCTAGGTGGTTGCCAGCTTTGTGAGTGGGTGGTGAAGGAGAGAGTGAGGGCAAAAGAGGACACAAGGTGAAGAAAGGCAGCTGACTTCTCGGTCTGGATGTTGAAGTCGCCCAGAAGTACCAGCGGAGGGCCAGTTTCAGGGATGTTTGAAAGAAGGACATCCAGCTCCTCCAAGAACTCCCCCAGAGGACCTGGTGGGCGGTAGATAACAATGATGACTAGTTGTACCGGATGCATTATGGTGACAGCACGAAGTTCAAAAGACAGTGTAGTGAACTGTGGCAGTGGGTAGAGAGAGAATCTCCACTTGGGGTTAATGAGTAGGCCTGTACCCCCGCCTCTACCAGTGGGTCTTGGTTTGTGGGTGAAAGAGTAGGCAGAAGAGAGAGCAGCAGGGGTGGATGTGTTGGTTGGTGTTATCCAGGTCTCAGTGAGAGCAAGGAAGTCAAGAGATTTCAGGCTGGCAAGGCCAGAGATGAACTCAGTCTTGGGAGTGGCAGACTGGCAGTTCCACAGGCCACCTGCAACAAGGTGTTGAGTGTGTGTGGAACGGGTTGGATAGGTAAGAGAGTCGAGGTTGCGGAAATGTTGCGAGCTAATGCGTGGTTTGTAGTATCTCCGAGAGGAAACGCGGACACGGATGGAGAAGCAGCACATTTCTGGATGAAGACACTGAGCAGTGTAAGTGAGATATGAGATATCAAGCCCACTTAACTTCCCACGAAGACTCCTGCGTAGACTCCATTGTCTTTGTCCTCCGAGTCTTCGTCCGCTGAAGCTGCCGCTTCACGCAAATGTCAAAATGAAATACAAGGAGGAGATTGGTGTTGGCAACAGGTGGGGAGGCCACACCCTGGCTTATCAGTTAAAAGCACCTGAGAGTTGTTAAACTCAACTTCCCAAATTCACACTTCACATTAACTAGTTTCACTGTAAGAACAACCAATCCAAGCCTAACAACACAACCAATACAACAAAAAACACAGCAGCAGTAGAAAGTAGAGAAGAAGAAGAAGCAGCAAAACCCAAATAAAGTAAGTACTTAGCTTAATATCTAGCAGTCAGTAGTCAGTTTCTTCAGAAATCAAAATGCACTCTGCCTTTTTGGTCTGATTTTAGCTTACTTATGTAATTAGACACAGGTGGGGAGGCCACACCCTAGCTATTATTATAAGCCTCCGTGCTGCAATACTTTGAGAAAATTGAGTTTTCTTTAACTTTATAGGCGGTGTGCTTTATCCCTGACTCAGTGGAGTATTTCTGAATAAATGAGAGTAAAGTGAGAAATAGGCCATGAAGTTACACAGTCAAGCTTCATTTAGAGTTGAATGCATCAATCTAAAATCACTAGATTAAAAAGTTGTTCATGAGTTTTGTGAGATGCATGTGTAACTTGCTCCCAATAATTCACTGATTTGTCAAGTTCCAACTGTGAGCTAGATTGATTCAGTAGTTGTTTCCAGACGTAAATCTGGTAGCTTGTTGGTCACTGAAGCAGCCTTATGTTTTACAAAGTAATCACATAATTTCTATTTACATTTATTTAGGCCTTAGGTAAACACAAGAAGTGTGCGATCATGTGATGTAAACCTTTTTTGTAAACATCATTCACTTCTGGAAATTCGCATCTGATGAAGTATATCCAAGACTCTATCTATGGCTCACACCTAAACCCGCTCCAATGAAAATCAAGTTTTTTTTATTCTTGTTAACATGTCCTGTGTATATGATTTGTAACATATCATGAGCAAAATGAGCAGTTCATGCCATGGTTGAGCATCTTTGCCTTGAAACTGCACTGTACCACTGACAGTCTCTAAATTCCGGATTCAGGCAGCCATGGTTTCATACATCACATACCTAAGGAATCAATCCCATCAACTTGTTGCTGGGGCATTCCATAGCATACTATGGCAGTGGTGGTGGGCGGGGCCTCAGGAAAAGAGTAGCTGCGCTTCCAACTCCTTTTCAGATTTTCTTTTTAACTTTTTTGTGGGAAAACCACGTTAAACAAAATATTAATCATAGCAGATTATTTGTACATACTTTAAAATGTGTCTAGAGGAGGACTTCAAGTAATATATGGGGTATCTGTTCGCTGTGTCCAGTAAACGGGAAATACCTAATACAATTAAAGATATTGTAGATGGCAGCATATTTTGTTTTGTCTGTTGAAGCTTATCTATTCCACCTCCCCTTTGACCGACTTAGAGAGAGGTCTGTTGAGCTGTGGGGGAATACATACAGAATCCATAGTAAGTACTGTCTCCTGGTAAAGTGCCGCTTTTACAGGAACAGCATGTAATAGCATGTTTAAGTATAAATTGCTTAAGTGAGCCTCCATTAGATTCCCATCAAGGGCCTATTTCCATTACTTATAGGGTGCATTGATCAGATTCTGTGAAGTGTGTCCGATCAGCATTTCCACTGAGTCAGCTAGGACTGTGTGTGTGTGCGTGTGCGTGTGCGTGTGCGTGTGCGTGCGCGTGCGCACACGTTTAGGGCTTTTGTGTGACTTTTGTCAGGTTACTGCAGCTTACATAAACACGTCTGTGTAATTGATTAAAGTTTACTAATCACATACGTTTGTGCATATGCTTAACCTTAACCTACATTTTTTCACCCACCTTATAAAAACTATGGCTTTCATTGAATGGGATTTTCAATAAAAGCCATAGCTTTTATAAGGTGGCTGTTGGCCTGAAGACAACAAGAGTTTCATTCATATATTCTTAGATAAATGTGCAGTATTTTACTCATCTTGTCTTCTTTTATTTTTTTATTTTCTGTAATATTTTAGAACACTGTGCTTGATGTTCAGTCTTCCAAAGACTTTCCCAAACACAAACAAAACTAATCCATTCTGTGCACAAAGGTGTCAGGTTAAGCACAGGTTGGTGCCAGAAGAAAACTCAAAGGGTGTTCAAAATTGAAAGGTGAGGAGCATGAAGGTGTTAAGTCATGGCAAACTGCCCTTTGGGTTTTGGAATCATATCAGTTCAGATTGATATTGTGTTAAATGTTGTCAAAAGTATAGTATTGACATGACAGTGGCACTAGAGGATAGAAGGTTGCAAAAATAATTAGGAATGCTTCCTCTGGGGATCATACCACATTTCAAAGCAGTCTGACCAGTGCCTCGATGGGTGTATGGACTGACAGACTGACCAACAATCAATCATGATATGAAAGAACAACTTCTCATAGGCTATGGATATTGGGCCTCATTCTCAAAGTGAGGCCTGGGAAGAAACTTAAAGGCATGTGTTTAATAGCCTGAGGCCCTGTCAGGTTGAGCCTAAAGAAGTTATATTGGCCCACTGCCATGTGGGCTTGCCATCCACAAGTTGTGGCAAATATGTCTTGTGTGTTACCAGTCAAGTCAGTTAAAAAACTGGAATGTCATATCTCTGTTGGGAAGCAGCAGGAGCTACTTTAGGAGGTGGGTAGATACCAAAAAAGTCTACATATTGTTGGGCTCACCGCTACACATAACAACAGCTTGGGAACCAAACTCTTGGACAGGCGCTGAACTCTGGGGTAAGAAGCAGGTGCAAGGACACACCCCCAGTTGAGTGCTGCTGTGTTGGGACTTTTCCCAAAAAACAAAGGGACTGCTTCTATGTGTTCCTCGTTAAATGAGGCCATGGTACTCATTCAAGGGGTGGGGTGCCCCATCCGGGTAAGGAACATTTGGCTTCCCGAAGTGAAATAGTTAAATTATTTCAGGGTCTTATTTACAAGTGAGGGTATGATGGAGTATGAGATAGATGGATGGAACATTCTCAACAGATGTGTTCAGATGAGTATGCATTTCTCATAATTAGTAGAGGCACACCTCCCTGTGCTATGTTGCCCAGTGATCACAGTTTGGAAAAGAGCCCCTCTCACTGCTGATGGTGAAGTTGGCATTTGAGGTTGGATTATGCTAGGAAGCACTGTGTGTGCATGACAATAAAGAGCATTTGAAATTTAAAACAATCTTATGTTATTAAAATACAGAATTATTAATCTTAGTGTTGCATGTAAGAGCCTCTTACACTTTTTGCATTATAGCAACTGTGCTTTGGCGTAGATCTGTGTGTGCGTGTGTTTGCATTTGTGTGCTTCTCTTATCCACCATTCTTTGATGGATTACACACAGCTGAGTAGTAGCAGTCAACTTGGTCATTAAAAAAGCTTTATTAACATTGTAAACAATGACAACAGGCAGTCCTAAGAAAGATTCAGACGACATGCTGTAGCTAGGACTGAGACTCTACTGTCACACAATACTGAAATGTTTTCCAGCTGATAAAGTATGACGGCTATATCAGTTTTTGAAATGTTGGGGTGTTTTTCACTTTTCTTACAAAGACAGATGAGTGACACTCCTTTTTATTTACCCAGATGCAGCTTTTTTTTTTTAAACATTATGCGCAGATACATTTTCCTTCTCCAAGATAAGCTGAAGCTATGTTTCTCAGTCCCCCTAAAATCTGAATTCACATTCTCTTTGTAGTAGTGACCTATTTTTGTCATACACAGTTAGTTTCACTCATTCACAAATGAGAGCTTCTCCCTTGTCTGGCCACAGAGGCTGGCTACAGTACATTTACTTGAGCTGTGCATAAGTGCTTGCTCAAGGACATCTCAAGAGAGGAAGAGCATAACATAAAAACAAAACACAACAAGGCAAAAAACACTGACTTTGTATGCCACCAGTTTATTTCTGCAAACTTAAGGACCCCATTACTCTTACAGTCAGCAGCCTGTATACCTGAAATGAATACTTAATTCACTATTTACTCTATATAGTGAATAATTATTATTATCATGATTATTATTATTACCACTACATTGCACCTTATAATATATCTTATATTCATACTATACTATGCTATATCATACTATATTATGTTAATATGGTATACAGTACATATACAGTACAGTTCTTATTTTTACTTCTATTCTTTTACAGTATACACCTTATCATTAGGGCTGTACCGAAATCAGATTTGTTCGATTCAAATTTGTTTGGGCTGTTCAATACAAAGATTGTATTTTTTTTATATAGACTACTGTATCTTGCAATCAGACAATCCATTGGCATGAGTTCCATTGATAATTCCAACAGCTCTCCGAATTTACGGACAGTGTGCCAGAGTGTGCTCTTGCGTCTGGAGTGACAATGTACTAACGCAACCTTAGTATGAATACTTTGCTATGAATAAAACATGTCTTACATGGATAATGCTTTCAAAAAGAATACAGGGTATAGTTTTTCTTCATGTAGTTGTCATCCCTTAAGACATACCATTGTTCAAAACAACAATGTCATGTTTGTTGTTGTGCTTGAGGATAACATTCTGATGAGATTTAATGTGAGGGGTGCAAGTCTATTGTTTTGAGCTGCCCATTTGCTGCCATGACATTCAGACACCTGAGGGAAAGTTTGTCCTTCCAAACTACCCCTTGCTCCTCTTCAGCCATGACTCATTCCAGGTGTGCATGTGTGTGTATGTGCACATGGGACAGACAGAGAGAGAGAGAGAGAGAGAGAGAGAGAGAGAGAGAGAGAGAGAGAGAGAGAGAGAGAGAGGGAGAGAGAGAGAGAGAAAAAGACAGAGACACAGAGAGAGATAGGAGGAGGAGGGGTTAAAGAGTGTGTATGTGCATGCAGAAGTTGGTGGCCGTTTGTATTGGCGTTCGTGCATGGGTCCTTATGCAGCTGCTTACGTGTCAGCAGACAGACACCCTCTGGCCAGAGCCGAATAAAGTCTCCTCACCTGTTTATGACCTTTGAGAAAGACTGTGTGTGTCACCTCCCAGAGGCCAATGCCATGCTGACTTAAAGCCGCTGGAACAATCAGCAGAATCTACACGACTGGGTCAGGTAGAATAGCCTCAGCCCCTCTGAGTCCAGGATCAGGAGCTGTTTTGTCTCTCTATATACGCCAAATGACTTAAGCCCAAAGTGGATGCTTTTAGAGGATAAGTGTAGTGCATGAGCTGAATGAGCTTAGTCCAAGACTTAAACTTTGCTTGTATTACAATCTAAATAGTTTGAAGGGTGTTCATTGATGGCATTTAGGGATTAGGGGCAATAGCATGTCAGACTGTTTGACTTTCCATACCATAATATATAATATAATATAGTCCAAACCACATGTTTTCAATTCAATTTCATCTTTAGTGCCAAATCATAACAGAAGTTATCTTAGTACAATTTACAGATAAAGTAGGTCTAGACCACACTGGTGCAACAGCGGCGAGGAAAAACTTCCTTTTAACAGGCAGAAACCTCGGACAGAACTTGTCTCTTGCTGGGCAGCCATCTGACGCCACCGGTTGGGGGAGAAGGGGGGGGGAGAGAGAGAGAGAGAGAGAGAGAGAGAGAGAGAGAGAGAGAGAGAGAGAGAGAGAGATACTAACACATGTAAGCAGTTTAGCATTACTCAGATGTTCTGTGATTTACTTTACCATCGCTTGGAAATATAAACTGGATTTTAAGAACATTTTGATAGAATGTAGTGTGCAACCTCCTTTTTAAATCTGCTGCATCTCACTGGAGTCCTCCCTCTTACCACCTGTCAAATAAATGTACAATATTTTGCAAACACCTCAAAATGGATTTGCATTTTTGGTTTGGTAAGGCAAGGCAAGGCAGCTTTATTTGTATAGCACTTTTCAGCAACAGGGCAATTCAAAGTGCTTTACATGAAGACAATTAAAATACAAGAATAAAAGTTACAGTGCAGTATAAGAAATTAAACATTAAAGAGCATTTAAAAACAGTTATATAAAAGCAGATAAAATAAGCAACGAAAGTATAAGAAATGGATAGTTATTTAACGAAAGGCAACATCAAAAAGAAAGAAAGGTAGATGTTGACTTGTCTTCATCAAAAACTCCACTTTCTCCCGCTGAGTACCTTGTGTGTATTTGACTTACTTGAGTTTGTAAGGTCTAGGGTTGGGCGATTGTTTCTATTTTCGTGTAGTCCAATCATGGTTACTCTATATCGGCGGAGTAGAAGTAGGGGGTAGGGGGAGTTGCGTAACACAGCACACCAGTGAAATGCCAGCATGTACAGTACGTCTAGTGTCAGAGAAGAATTTTTAAAGTATGTTTTGGATTTATAGAAGAGTAGGTAATATAGTTACTTGTTACCTGTGTTTATGCCTGAATATCAAATTATTGAGTGCCAAGCAAAGTTTTGGTGAGCAGGGAACCAAAGCGGAGAATCTATGACAAAGAGACGGAAAATTCACTTGTAACTCGTACTAATTAATGAGACTCAGCAGGAGATTATTTTTCATAACATCTTAGTTCTGATAAGAAGATCATTTAAACCACCTAATTTAGGCTTATGAAAAAACAATCGTTGAATCGTCAATAAATGATCAGATCATCAGTCGGCACACGCCTAGTGAGGTCACAAGCTAAGTAGGTTTTATTTGGGGGCCTTGGTGACGAATTATCTGCCTCAATTAAAACTATTTTATTTTTGATAATTTTTTGCCCGTCAGAACCTTGTGTTGAAGACATCAATATTTTTCCATATGGACAAACTGAATAATTTCTAATGGTCTGTTGAGATCTAATGTTTCTGAAGCAAATCACTCTCTTGAAATTGAGCCAAGATTGTGATCACAACTCAACACTGACATACTTCATTAACTTAGTAGTTCAGCACATCACAGGCATACCTGAAAATGGGTGTGGGCTACCCCCACGCCATCTCTCACTTACACACAAACATACGGTATACTGTATATGGCGAGTCCCATTGGGGTCTCGCTGCCCCTATAGATAGATTATCATTTGTATTCAAGCAGGCGGAGATGGATTTCATAAATATTTCATTATGTTTTGAAAATGCTTGGACGATAAAAATCCTACAACATTCAGCTCAGAGTATACGATTGAAAAACAGCAGCCTTATAAAAAGCTTTCCTGGCCTTCACAGTAACCTTCCACCCCATGAACTAATTTCTTTTTTGGAAATCTGCAGTAAAATATTTGAATAAAGGTCAGACTAAACCAGGAGATATGACAACGTTAATCGGATGTCACTTTCATCTTACAGTTTTTTTATGTCCTCTGTGGCCATAGTTGACTTTGCCAAACTTGTCTTATTATAATAACATCTCAATCATGTTAGAGGTTGAACAGGTATAATCTGTGATGTAAACCCTTCAACAATTCTACTTACTACTACTCATGGTTTTAGGGAAGAAAGCTTTTTCGATTAGTTTGTATCAGGAGATAATCTATGTTAAGCTTTTATGTAAATGTAATAAGCTGCATTATATTTAATATTGAAAGGCATGTTACTCATAAGTAAGCTGGGAGACATGGCTTGAAATCTATTTCAAAATCCATATTGTCACATTTACCTCCATAAAGACAAATGAAAGAATATCACTGAAAAAAAAACATGTCCTTTCTTTCTCCTGTGATTCTTCATTTTCTTCTTAATAATTGTATATACTGAACAAGAAACAGAAAATCATTAACTATGACTCTGAGTAAGATTTAATTAACATTAAGAATGCATTTGGCTGAAAAAAATATGAAATAGACAATCATCCATGGGAAGTTTAAGCCTTTGGAGTGAAATGTGTGCACTCAGTACATTGTACGACATGGGTGTACTTCGGGTGAACACATTTCTTGTGTTTCCTTTAGGGATGCACTAATCCATTTCAACGACTCATTGATACTGACCTTATTAAGCATATTTGATATCAGCCGGATGTGACCAATAGACATTTTGTGTTTGCTTTGCTCTACTTTGGTAATTTGCTGTGGTGAGGTATAACGTTGATCTGCAAGCTACTGCTTAAATTCATCACTTCCTGCACATGCTTCCTAATGAATGCATTCTCTATGGCACCGTTTATCTAAACACACTGCCCACACTGCCATGACACAGAGCTGGATTTAAATCAGCAAAATCTCTCTTTAAGATAAGATATGACAAACCTGTATTAATCCCTGGAGGGAAATTGAGCCTCACATTACAAACACATACAGTGGAAAAGTGATGTTACCAATCTATATTGTGTTGACTAAAGTCAACGTGTGACCGACGTGGCATCTTTCTGTACCAGTTGACTCTGCACCCTTGTCCTCAGCTGCAGTTTCACTAGTGTCATGGATTTTATGTCTTGGTTACCGTACGTGATTGATGATGTATGATATGTTCTTCAAGCAATGTGGCGTACCACTTTTATTAAATCTAATTTGCATCTGATTTGAACCAAAAAAAGAGTTGTAGTAGCAGGAAGTCAACATTGTTTGTATGTCTGGTGTACTGTAGCTTTATCAGTGTCAAAACTCTCTGTAGTGCATGTGGCTGTATGACCATTATGTTAAATATTAGTTCCTCTCACATCCTTACTGGTCATGCTCTGTCGATGGAATGTGTTGTTGTGTTGCAGCATGAGATAAGAGGATCAAGAAGATACACCGCTGTCCTGGATGTGTTCTGGTGTGTTATCTCTTTATTTTTATTTTTTATCTTTTTGAGAGAGCAAGCTTGGAATCTTTGCCTCTAGGGTCCTTCTCAATATTTCATGACTGTGCAATGTATCTTTTCACGCTGAAATGTGCTTTGAATTAAACATGACTGACTGCATAATCAAAAGCTTTTAATGCAAGTAGAAGGGCAAGCCTCTTTGGTTTCGCTTTTTAATTAAAGAATACATGGCTACAGATTTTGGTGAATTTAACGAGGCGTATTTCAGTTTGACATAGCAGGAACGGTTTGTGCACTGCTTAGAACGGAACCCTCTCTGCTCTCCATGCCCCCTCTAACATTTATAGCCATTTCAATCACTTGTGAAGCAGGTCCACTACTTCATAGAGGCATAAAGGAACAATGAAAAAGTTGTTTGTAGAGCATTAAATGCGGAGGCAGCCTCAAGGCCTTTATTTTTCTGCAAAAGGTCCATGAAAGAAGGCGGTCATGGTGTTCAGTGCTTTAGAATAGACATGGAAGTATAATGCTAAAATTGTAAAGTAATTAGCTCAATATCAGTGAAGTCTGGCACTTGGGACTTCAAATTAAATGAGCAGACCTTTTGCTTGTTGTAATCATAGTGGAGGTAGTTAGAAATCAACATACAGTATTGCACATCAACTTTTTACAATCTAATTACTCAATTTTCAGTAAGGCTAAGCAAGACCAACCATATGCATGGGTTGTTGGTGTTATAGGCGTACACAAAATATTCCTAATAATATTTCTAATTCAATAGATGGATACATTCTCAAGGCACTTCAGCAGTGATAAAATAAAAAAGCCCTTATACATAATTACTTTTATGTATACTTTTGGTGAAGAGCTTGGTTAAAATGCATTGATAGTGTAGAAGTGAAGGAGGAGACCGCAACAGATGAAGAAGTCGGGTGATCTTGGATTCAAGTGAAGCTTTATTCAAACAATGAACAACTCTTTCGTGACAATGAGACAATCATGCACCCACAGAGCGTGAGCAGAAGATGTCCAAATTCATGCCTACAGCTAGAGTCCTTTTATCCTGATATTCTTGCTTACATCATAAATAACTTGAGTCTAGTGTCTTTCTATAGCCTTAAAACAATGCCTTTTAGGGCACCTGCCTGTTAATAGATTTGCCCTAATAAGATGTTGTTCTGTTAGACTCAGTCACCTGATGCTTAGGCATTTTCTCAAAATAGCTGGAAGAGCTTTAAACCCAGTTTAACCCACTGCATGCTATATTTCAGTAAAACCTATCATGCATCACATGCTTTAAAGTTATAGCACTGCACTAACTAGGGAATCAAAATTGCCACAAAATGCCACTTTCATGGTAAATTAAAATATACATTCAAAGTCGATCTGCGAAATCTATGTAAAGGATAAGGGTCACTCTCCACAATGCGTAAAGAACTATTTGATTATAAAGTCGTTATTTTTAACTTCATCTTTAACTCATCTCAAACTAAACTCATGCTTCCATGTCATAAATAAATGATCAAATGCAGAACACCAAGAAGCAAAAGCATATAGCATAACTCCTGCTGTAGAGGGGGAGATGTTGTCACAGATCTATTATGAATGGATTTTATGATTGAACATGCCACATATCCACAACAGAATGACACATCACTTATCACATTTCAGCTGGGACAAGCCCGGATGTCATAATACTCATAATAAATCTATAACATAATAATAGATATGCAAAGTCAAATGTTCATTTTTAGATACAACAGTTTAGAAGATGTTACCATTTGTATGACATTATGATTTAATAAAGATGATTGAAATTTATCCATTAATTCTGACTACACCATTGCTTTCTAGATGCCATAGGTAGATTTCAGTTTGGAATCAGTCTTTTGTATTTTGTCTGAAGACACTATGTTCATGTTAATGCTATGGTTAATTAAATTGACTAGACTAGAATATTTCTTTATATTTTTTTGATGCTATTCTCTTCTAAAATGTCACATGTCACAGATACAGCTATACTGCATAGTGGGCTGACCACTTACAGTGATGTTTTACTACAGGCCCCTTCTACCAAACTGTCCTCTCAAACGAAGTGTATTGCCTTTTTAAATGTTCAGGAAACGCCCCACATTTTTCTTACAATATTTCCATGCTACATTAAATGATTTTAGGAAGTCTTGTTTCATTTAACTGAATGTCTGGTGAGGAGAACAAATAAGATTGTTAGAACTTTTAAATGATGGCAATCACACATGCTCCAATTGGCACCACCCTTAAAACTATAATTACTCCTGAACGTATCATAATTAAGGTGCAGTTGCAAAATCTGTTCTGCTGCATTAAAGCAGAGAGTTTATTAGTGTTACACATCTGCTCTCTTTAGTCAGCATAGTATACTATGGCCATACTCTCAAGGCTTAGAGCTGTTTCTTTGCACAGTCCTCCTACAGTAGAAGTAGCAGCAGCAGCATGACAAAAATAGCCTGAGGCATCAAAGTCAGAGGTGACAGCAGTTCAACCAGTTTCATGGCCTTGCTTAAGCTAATTATTGTTTTATTCATACAAATTATAATGTAATATATTATACTTAAAGGCTATTTGCAAGACAGAGAAGTAGTGAGCGGTGAACAAAGTTTTAGATTTATCATCTTTTTGAAAGGAACAAGGAGCTCCTCTCAGATCTATACACTCAGAACATTTGTCATGACGCAAAGGGCTGAAAGGACCAGTTGGTCAGGGTTTTTCACATTTTAATGATCCTCTCTGGGACTTATTCCCCATTTCTCTCTTTCTCTCTCTCTCTCTCTCTCTCTCTCTCTCTCGCACTCCATCTGAGAAGAAATTTCAGAAATATGGATAAGGATTGCCCCACGGAGAGTACATGACCTCATTTCCATGTGTCACAGTGATCTAATAGGCTTGGACACTGCGAGCGAGGATCTAAAGGGTTTAAAAATGTTCTTACTTCACTCTGTCAGTTTGGCTGTTATAGGTGGGGATAATGAAGCCCTGGCTACAGAAATGGTAGAGGCACTTTAGAGTCAAACCACCTCAACTTCCCTCCAAAGAGGTCAGATTAAGTCACAGTTTAGACACAAACTTGAAAAATTAAACATATCAGATGTGTCATGGCAGTCCTTAGTTATAGGTTACTTGCACATAGGAAAACACCATGGATTATTTGTTCAGCTCACTTAAACGTAGAATATACTTTCTGCCGCTAGGGGTCTCTCAACCAAAACAATGGATAGTAAACACGGACTTTTGATGACGTTGGTAAGTTGCGTGGAATTATGGGAGTTGTACTTTTTAATGTTAAACACCTCGCTGATTAGAATGCATCTGTTCACGTACAAGTTTACCCATTCAAATGTATTCACTTAATGTTTAGTAACGTTTATTCATGTCATTCTAATAACATAGCTGCATTTCCCTAACATAATTACGTTTTTCTTGATTCGATCTATATTGGTAGCTGACCAGTTAGCTAGCTAGCTAGCTAGTGAGCCAGCAAGCTAACGTTAGCCAGCAGCTAAAACACAGTGACTATCACAATATATTTCACATGTCACTGTCATCTTTTGGATCCCGGGGTGGGACGGGGTTTGTTGTAACGATAGCTAGCTAGCTACTCAACGAGCCTGAGAGACAGGTGTGGGTGGGGATTGCCGGGGGACGGCGAGCCAATGACGACCGATGTGCAGCAGAACATCTCCAAGCTGCCCGAAACGATCTCCCCCTTCACTTTTCTCTATTCTTAACTATTCGTTTTGGTGCTTGTCAGGTTACTTTAGCTAACTGTAAAGACAGCTAAACGCAAAGGGGTGAGAAATTCGGCAGGGAGGAGATTTTCGGCACGGACACCGGTAGCTCGCGCTAACGGAGACTAGCTAGCTAGCATTAGCTATGGATGGCTGGTGTTGCGACTCGGATCTGGGTCTGGGTCTGATATGGTCTGTTTCCCGACGCTTCATTAAACTGCCGTTAGCGTCATAAGCACCCGGCACCGGAGTTAAGTGCTGTATAGTGCTTATACTGTATGGATTGCTGTAATGTGTATGTGGTGGCTGTCTGTTGGCTGGCTGTGGGCTAACGGTAACTGGCTAACTACATGTCCGGCTGTGTTAGCTGTTATCTCAGGCAGACAGACCGGGTGCTAAATTAGCTAAATTAGCATTAGATTAGTCGTCAAATCTATACAGCTAACGTTAACATTACTGGTAAACTCATTTGTGGGTTAGCCCAGCGCTGCTTTTATCCGTGGTGAAAACAATGATGCTACTAATAACTTTATGAGCGTGTTGAACGATGTGGTAACCCTATAATGTTATCCACCAAGCATTAGCTAGCTAGCATTAAAGTTAGCTACTTGTCAACCAACACATTGTAGTAACGTTAAACTGGATCGATATTGATATGTATCAATAAATAAGATATCTGCTGTATTACAGTGTTGCAAAGTGGCATGTTATCAATCACAAAATGATGCTGTGTGACAGAAAAAGCAGTATTATGGTTAGGAGTATTTTTTTCTGTGACATTGTATGATTTACAATTACGCTCAAACGTATCATCTGGGAGCTCGTGTTTTGAAGGAAGTTACAAGGAACTAGAAGGTGAAAGGTTATATGACGCCACTGACGGCCGACTAGGAAGGAAAGGAAACGTGCCGTGTCTGAAAATAAAATATCAGATTTCTCTGGGTTTGAAGTTTGGTGGAAACATTTGTGAGAGTGTAACTACACAACTCAAAAAAAATATATAACATAGGTATGGTCGTTTTTAGACATTTTAATGCAGAAATGTTACATATTGTACCTTTAATGCTTCTTCTGGGTACTTTTATTCGGAAAGAGAAAAAAAAACACTGTAATTTAACTATTCTAAAGAGCTTTAAATAATTTAACAAATTTGGCAAAACACAAACGAAAAGAAACAGTAGAGAAAATAAATCCTGACATTGCAGCACTGAGATTTTTTATACAGAACCCGTTCTTACAACCACTGACAGCCGAACTGTAGCCAGGAACTGTATGTAACTAGCAACCATCAGCACTATAAACCAATTAGAAGGTGACAGGAACCTAGCAGACATTAACACAAAGCAATTGGGCATTCTCCTTCACAGCTTTTTACGAGGCCACAAAGGAGATGTCACTTAGTTTCTTTGGTAATTACTAGTCTTTCAATTATCCTTGATTAATTATTTCATTTAATACATTACTGTAAATTAAGTCATAGATGTATGCAAGTTTGTGAATTTGACATGCCTAATAAGTGGATTCCTTTATTCTGCAGCTAATTGTTCAGCACATCTCAATGCCGTTTGCTTATTTACCTTTTGCTCTTTTTGTGAAGCAATGTTATTTTCAGTCATATACGTAAAAAAGCGTAATAAAAACCAACATGTTCAGTGTGGTTCTGCAGAATCATTTCACAGTGTTTGGTAATTTAAGTCATTCTGAACCTGATACATATATTTGGTAATCATCTGAGGTTAAAAGCAGCTGAATATTTAACTTCAATTTCGTTTTTAATAGAAGCTGGCGTCCATCTGCACATTGTCCTAATCCTACTCTTGAAACTCCACAGCTGTCTGCCCATCATAGTGCCATCACCATCTACGAGTCAACCTACTTTCCTTGAACAAAGCTGACATCTTACAGCAAACCACTTAGACACTTCTCCCACAGCTGTTTATACTCACACAGTGGGGATGTCATCAGTTGAAAGTTTTCAGTTAGCACCAATCCCATGGGATTCTTTTTCAAAAAACTGACACAATGCAGATTACCCAAACTTTTTTTACATTAAGGACCCATAAATAGATCTCTGCCCATGTCTTGTGATAACATATTATAGCAGTGACCCTCATATGAGAAACATTTTGTTGTTGTTGCTGTTGTTGTTGAATGGACCTACATTAAATTAAACATTAAAATCGGGCTCTATTAGTGGCCAGGTTATTCCATTTAACAGTATGTGAAGATGACGTAGAATTAAGAATTTAAAACCACAACATTCAACAAGACAAGGTCTAATCCCAACACTTGCCCATCAAAGTTTGAGTAAATGTCATATCACTTAATTTACATTGAGTCACAGCTCAGAGCGAGAGGTGATTGCCTACCAAAAGTGGAGAAGGATAAATACCTATTCCACCAGTTGTCATACTATCTTTCTCAGTGTCACAGTGAAGTAAATATACATTATACTCTCAGTGTTCCGGGGTAAAAACTGAATTAATTTGATACACAATAACAAACTGATGATGTTATGTTATTGGGCTAGTCAGAGAATGAAAAAACAAGTTTCACTGGGTATCAGCCCATGAAAGTCCATGGGAAACTGGCAGTTTGTTGTAAGAACATGAAGTTAAACCTCTGAATGTATAGATTATATATCTAGTGTTCGCTGATGCACATAATCAATTTAATTATTAAACCATTGTCCAAATATAGCTGATGTTGCATCAATTATGCACTGAATGACAAGAGGATGCTGGCTGGAGTGTAATTACTCATTAATGGGTATGTCAAAAGTCCACAATAAAACAACAATACATCTTTTCTTCCTGTTTGCAGAGAGGCGCACAGTCCTTAATCTATTTAATATACTGTATATCCCAGAATATATCCCAGAATAGAATTAAATATAATAAAAATGAATTAATATAAATCAAATAGTAGTAGGTTGTAAACAAAATGAAACAACCAGCAGATGAAAAACATGCCAACCTTAAGCCGAGTTATCTATCCACCCTGTAATCTTTAACCTAGCACACTCTGACAGAGATAAATATGTTTTCTTGGAGCAGACCGCGTGCAGCGTGAGGCCTTCATTAGGCCCTGTGTAGCTGTGTCCATCGAGGCACTGGGATCTCTTTAAGATTGATTGTGGCAGAGCCAGATCAGTTAGGAGACCTCCCCCACATTCTGCTGCTGGTCCAAACCCAATAGTTCTTGCTAGGGAGGAGCTTAGGGACCCCCACTCTACACAGAGGCAATATCATCTGATAAATTGCCTTTCCTGGCACGATTATACACTGGGGTGTTCCCTACGGTCTTTGGGAGCAATGTTTTAGAGTTTCAGCACAGTGGGAAGGTTGTAAAAGGGGGGGGGGCAATCTGTAATAAGAATGGCAAGCAATGATAGGCTTAAATCATGTGATGTATGCATTAAATCAAATGTAGGCAATTTAAAAGTAAATACCACACTATCTGTTGTTTATTATGTGAATGTCATATATCTATGTTCAATGAGCTACTGGTTTGTATTTTTATCTTATTTGATATAAAGACTGTTGAAAACCCAGTAGGGCTCTCACTATTTTCTCAGATGGAGTAGAGAAGTAAATTCAGCATGAGTGGAGGTGGAAATGTGTTTTCCTAGATAAAAATAAAGGAAAGTCAGATTTGTATGGTCTTTCTTGTAACATACCATCTCATGTGGCCATCCAGATAGCATTGCTTCAAAACATTTGACATATTGTGCAACTATCATTCAGTCTGCCATTACTCCCTCTCAGTCACTGTTTCGTTAGCTGGCATAGAGTAAAAGAGAATACCCTTGTTTAATCCTCAACTTCCTGCTCCAATGTTTTTTTGCCATCAGGGCGCTTCAGAAGGGGCCGCGTTGTATTTCCAAACCTCGCATAACTCAAGCCCGGAGCATGTGAAAGCTAGATGACATTCAGACTCTAGAGTATCTCAAAGGTTTTCCAAAGGGTTGGCCTGTACACTGGTTCACTGAAACAATGCAAAGTGATGTGGCTACGAGGGGAATGTCTGCCAAATCATTGGGTGCACTTTAATTATGGAGAGGGATTGTGCAACCCGCCTGACTAGCTTGACATTATTCAAAAGTAATTAGTTGGTTGTTATTTTAATTATGGATGAAAGGACACAAGAACAGAATTAAATCTGAAATGGGATTGCTGCATTGCCAGAGAGAGAGAGAGAGAGAGAGAGAGAGAGAGAGAGAGAGAGAGAGAGAGAGAGAGAGAGAGAGAGAGAGAGAGAGAGAGGTGGGGTGGGGGGGATGGCTTTTGTACTCACTACGGTATTTTCATATTTTGGTCGCAACCTGCACAAAACAAAATGTTTATGGTATGAAAGTTCTCTCCCATGCTGTTTTGTTGATATCTATTATGGAGTGACTCAAGTGAAACGTCTCAATCACGCCAACCTTTTAAATAAATAACCAGCGTTTGACAGGAGAGGGAACCTGGTACAGCAAGCACAGAAAACCAATTTACAGTGTTAAAGCTACTTTGTTTCGGTTGATTTCATAATTGTGAAAATGTTGTAGCATCACATACAAATGATGTTACTGGAACCACTTTGAATTCTCAATTCAATTTTCAATTCAATTGTATTTATAGTATCAAACCATAACAAGAGTTATCTCAAGACACTTTACAGAAGGTCTAGACCACACTCTATAATTTACAAAGACCCAACAATTCCAGTAATTCCCCCAAGAGCAAGCAGTTAAGAGAGACTGTGATTAGGAATACATAAACACACATAATTGCAGTGCACACAGAACCTACATGTATCTGGAATTGTAAATGTACTTCAGGAAAGTTTGTCCTAACTGGCAGTAAGCTGTTGTAAAATGTAGGGCACTTCTTACAAACCGGGCACATTTGTGGTCACTTTTGCAGATCTTTGCTGCCTTATGTTCTTGTATGTGCTTTATTGTTTTGTACTGTATATGTACATTGCAGTATTAATTAAATAATATAAAGATTTGACTGGAAACATTGACTGCCATTATGTATTATAATGTAGTATTCTCTTCTGACAGCAGTGTTTACCCTCAGAGGACTGCAGTGATACAGGTTTCCCACAGCTTCTTCATCCACTAATCTTTCAAACAGCATCTTGATTCCCCTCTGGAGCTCCAGATATATAGCTTTAATTAATCACCAACATACTCAATGCACACATAACAAGTACTAAGTACTGGCCAGGTCAACAGTTAAATGCTCCAGAGGGAAATATCTGGAGAAATCTGGGAACCACTGAGGTAGTCTTTACACAAGGGAAAGTGAGCTATCGCTGATAGTTAATGCGATAAGTAAGCTTTAGTGATGTGCAGCGTGCTAACGGCGAAATTGCATGTGTGTTTTGTATGTGTATGTATGTGCAATGTAACTATTTGTTCACTCCATGAGCAACCATTTAATGATCATGTGCCATGTCATTGATTACATTACATTACTTACCATTTCTTTGCATTTCCTCTTAAGCTCATGAAATGATTGTCATTTGACCTGCGCTCAGTTCTCAGCTACAGAGCCAATAATGCAAGTGATTGAGGAAGTCATTGTTGGGCTTGATTATTTGCTCTGCCTGTTCAAGCATGTCAAACCAAGATATCATACACACACACTAACTTACACACACAACTCTCTCTCTCTCTCTCTCTCTCTCTCTCGCTCGCTCGCTCTCACACGCACGCACGCACACATGCACGCACGCACACACACACACACAACACACACACACACACACACACACACACACACACACACACACACACACACACACACACACACACACACACACACACACACACACAGAGAGAGAAGGCAACAGGAGCAATTAAGGCACGACAGTTCCCTGAGGACCCTCAGTGCAATGCAGCAGAGAGCTCTTTATGACTACAGATCACCTCCTCTTGGATTTCCAGTGACCGAGGGCCCCTTCCCAGCCCTTCCTTTTCTCATTCCCATCATCCTTACCTCTCGTTTTCATTCTCTCTCCATCTATCTAGCCATCTCTCTCTCCACAATTCTTACTCACCCTGTGGGAACTTATCAGTCCAAAGATTTCTCCTCAAGCTGCTGTCGACATTTGGCGTGGAGGCACACAGAGTCAATCCCCTCAGAAACCTGCAGTGTCAATTCCTGATGCTTTGTCTGAAATAATTAGGACTTCCATTAGCATCGGGGAGCAAGACTCAATTCGTTACCTGCTTAGGCAGAGTTTCCCATAATTGGCGTCTAGAGCTTGAGAGGCTCACCTCCCCTGACACCAGTCTCGGAAAACTAGGTGTCTTAGATGCCATGTTTTCCCAGGCCCTATCAAGCTTACACAGGAGAGCTGCTTCCTTCCCTTGTCTCTTTTTCAGCTAGTGTTTAAAAGTTTGATACTACTCCCTCCTCTCCCCTCTCCACCCTGTCGCTCAGTGCCATTTCCAGCAGCAACTCAGAATGAAGGCCTCCTGATCTGTCTTTCAGTATTTCATTCTGTCATTCTCCAGACATCAATGTGAAAAATAGAAGGTACGCCAAGTCTCTTTTTGACATGCTGCCAGTGAAGAACTTTTTAAAACTTTGTAGGTGTTGAAAATAGCAGCAGCGCCTTTCCCCACACATCCTGTTCCCTGTATATAGTATAGTGAGTAACTAACGAACTCATATGTATTTACATGTTTAGTCGTGATAGAATAAACTAATAATAAAAACGTTTTTCACCTAGTTGAAAATAGAGATGTTTCAGTGCGTTGGTGATGAAAGCCTTCTAAAATGAGATGAGATGATTCACTTATTGAAATGTGTTTTTTACAGTGGTTTGGTGTTTGTCTTAATGCACGTCCACGGATCAGCTCCCAGCCTATGGACCTTTGTTGCATGTCATACCCCAGTCTCTCTCAATGTTTTGTGTATATTTTAGTAAAAAGCCTATTTGCATAGCATGGCTTTAGGTGGTCATACACATAATATATGTTGGGAAAGCTTTCAATCTGTTAAAAGAAGTGACAATTATCAACATTCTGTAATGAGCAACATCATCTCCTTAAACTTCCGTAACGGACAAATATATAATTTAACAAAAGACACACACACACACACACACACACACACACACACACACACACATATATATATATATATATATATATATATATATATATATATATATATATATATATATATATATATATAGTAGCGCCAAGTAGCAGTGCTTTGGCAGGCTACTTCCACCTAATATAGTCCCAAATCAATATATGCCTAGGAAATCAGCTAGTCTTATTTTGCGTTGCTATTTGTACCTGTTGTGAATACACAGGCCACAAGAAGTAATTAGGTTGTTTTGTTGTTGTTGTTGGCTCACTTTTACTCGCGACATGCTAACGGCAACAAAGGATTCCATTGACTACGCTAAGCTAAGCCAACGGCGGCTCCGCCGGACTGAGACAATGCATGCACTGAGACAAAAAAATGCGTTTGCCCACCTATCTACATCTAGAGGAGACCGTGATAAGCCCTATTTCAACAAACGGTGGCGTATTCCTTTAAATCTATCATGTGGCCATATGTTCCACTGTGATTTCTTGTGTGTGTGTTTGTGTGCATAGGCACTCTTTTGCATATATCTTAATGTAGGGTTATGCTTTTGCAAGTACTGTATTTCTGTTTATCAACTACGACTTGATACTTGGAAACCTTGGCAGTCCAGTAGGGAAATGGGATTGTCTGAGTGGTATCACAGCATATTTTAACTTTTTTTAAATATTTATATTATTAGAGCAGGCGCACATTTACTGAGAGGTTTATGCCTTGACGCAGAGGTCCAGGGTCCGAATCCGACCTGTGACAATTTTCTGCATGTCTTCCCCTTCTCTTTCCCCTTTCTCACCTAGCTGTCCTATCAAAATAAAGGCAGAAAAGCCCAAAAAATTATCTTAAAAAAAAGTGTTATAAGAATATGGACGTTATATATATATATTATTATATTAGGATAAACGTTTGCTTTGGCTTATTGTTTTCTTTTCTTTCACTTCTAAATAAGTGATTAATATAATATAATTAGGTTTAACTTGCTCAAAACATGTCCAATTAGCCTTCTTTCCAATGACCTGTGAACTCTATTGTAAAGTTGTGTTTAGCACACAACATAGGCTTAATAGATGTTATTCTAACTGGTAGGATTAGTTGATTTTTAGACTCATATTTTTAATACATCATTGTCTGTAACTGGCCACCAGTTTATATTTGCACATCTGTGCATCATTACCAGGGCACAAATCCTGTTAATTTGGATCATATAACACTTCTAATTTTAGAGCTAAAATATTGTCGGCCACTAATTCATTTCAGGACACTTTCAATTCTCATCTCAAAAAGATCAGTCATTTTTGGGACACCAGGTCAATAAAGGGCTGACGACTGTGCATTTGCAATTAGAACGTAAAGTGAATTTCTATTTCACAAGATTTCTGTTACCGATGACATGAAAGCAACATGAACCACAAATTAGGGCACAGTTGTTTAGGAGCCTGACACAAGCCAGGTGTGTTAAACAGGAAGTCAATGTTACGTTGGTTACCTGATTGAACCAAAAAAACACCTATAGCAACTGACTTAGACAGCATAATATGTTTAACTCTCATACAAATTATGAAAAGTCAATTACTTTTTTGCACAATATTTTGAATAACATTAGTAACGTTCAGGTATTTTCTTAATTTACAAATGTGTACTTTAGGTTAGAAGCTGGTGCTTGTGCATTTGTGGAAAAATACAGTATATACTAAATGGTAATGAAACCAACCTAACCGTGGCTTTAATGTTCAATGATTAGGGATTTTCATTTTGAAAACAACTAATGGAAAGCATTAACGCCTCTTAAATATCTCAAGAAGACACTCCTTGTGTCCTTTGGGAGTTAATAATTATGCTTAAAAAAAAGATTCCTCCCACAGTTGAAAGGGATGAGTCAGAATGCCAATGCAATTTTCATTTATATGCACCTTTGTTGCAACCACATACATCGCCTTTAGTGCATCAGTGCCAGTCCCTGTGTATTTCTTATTAATAATTCAGTGGTGAGGTTCTTATTCGGTGGAAGAAAATCAATGAACATGTGTGTTACATGAAAGAGCATTCAATGACATGGCTTTGGGGAAGAGACTAGAACACAATTGCATGTCACAACTACATGTACATGAACACTTTCTACATTGTAAGTGGAGAAACACAACATTAAACATGATTTCTAAATCTGAAATGTGTTTTCTATCATATTAGGACTATCTCTCCAAGTATTTATATATTTCAAATTTATCGGGATTGGAGGATAGATGAATGTGTGGCTATGATTATGCAAGATGAAGTAACCATAAGTGCATATACTGTGAGAAACTATGTTTGTGTGCCAGCTTTCCACCATCAATTTAGCTTTTCCTACCGTAAGAGAGTGCTAGAGTTACCTCTCATGGTTATTAATTCTCCCTTGAAGTGTTGTCTGGTCTTGGGGCTTTTGAAAGCCGATGTAGAGCACTTACTAAGCGGAGTTAGAATTTGGTTTCTTGGTCGATGCTTGTTTTTTTTCATCGTTGGGACAATATAGGTGGGCCTGTATTGCCCCAACATGGGTTTCATGAGGCTTTAGATTACCTGTATAAAGTTGACCTGTTCAGCTGTCAGTGATGCTCTTTCAAAAGATTTTTGTAAATGTGGGTGTAGTCAAGAGAGGGGATATATAGTGGACAGCTCACTGCCATAGAAAATACAAAAGTGGGTGAAATCAAGCACTTCTCTATATGACCAGGACAGGATAGCTCTCTGTGTTTGTGTATCAGGACAAATGAAGGGGAGGAAGAGAGGACAAACTTGTATTTTAAATGAAGTGTGGCAGCAAAATTAAGTACAGATAGTTGAGGGAGGTAAAATAAATCTAGTTATCTTACTGGTGTTTGCCCGGGTGACATCGTGCCTATATATAGTGGTTGTCTCTGGAGAAAAAAAAAACCTGGTGTAAGCATCAAGAAAGTGCTTAATAAAATGTTTGGAAAAGCATGGTCCACTATGAGGATGATTATGTGCCACATATAACAATCCACCTTCAAACTTCTGTCAAACATCAGGATATCTTCAAAAAACAAGAACACCTTTTGCAACAGTCTGGCAATATTATCTTATTAACTTACTGCTGACATTATAATGTACTGGTTTGCAATAATATGTTGCATGCTGTAAATTATGTGCAATTTATTTCCAACGATAAGAGTTACTAATGTAACCATTCAATAAAGAAAAAGAAGTAGTCCCTCTTGACCTTACACATACTGATACATATTCATGTAATTAGGAAATACAAAAGTCATTTGGAGACGAGGTGATTATGGGGTCTTGATTTTACTACTGCACAACTGTAGCCTAGAAATCTAGATGCACCCTAGCCTAGCGACAGCAAATTTAATTTGCAGCTAGGGTCAGTCTAGGCACTCTCCGTTGGCTTGCGAGCTGGAAAACCCAAATTTTTTCACATCGTGTATAGAGTCGGTGGGCGGGCTTATGGCTGCTGCTGCTGGCGAACAGCGGTCTTCTGGAAGACTTGGAGTTAAGCTTTTCTTTGAGAAAAGAACAAAGAACGGCACTGAAGTAATTCTTAAAAAAGGAAGGTGTGTTTGCAGTTTTGCCGACCGGATATGGAAAAAGTTTAATCTATCAACTAGCTCCGCCACCTTCTTTGTTGCTCTACCTGGTTGTAGCGCTATCCTATTGCATGCAGAGGGAGTTTGAAAGAAAACCGTTTATCCCGCCCCTCAGATTGAGCCCTGCCAATGGTGAGTTCCCAGACCCGATCTTGATGTGGGTCTGGCTTGTCAGGCTAGCACAACTGGTCATGACAAAGCTTACTGCACTGCTTGCCACTCCATTGACATGCCTGCTTTCTACCAGAGAATGGCCAAATAAGGCCTTTTCTTTTTCCTTTCTTAAGCCCACTACAGACCAAGCCGAAAATCGGCCGTCGAACAGTCTGGCGAGGTCAGTGACTTCTGTTCGGTGTGTTCCGTGCCGTCGTCCGTTTAAAGGGCCATCAGCCTTCATTTTTGCCGACTTGTAGGGCATAGTCGGGTGGGCTCAAATAACCAATCTGATTGGTAGAGTGCTAACCCAGAAACATGGAGCCGAATGGCCGTGACTGAGTCTCTCAAAATCTGACGAAAATCTTTTTAACTGACCTTTGTCGATCTGAAATGAAGACAGATTCAGCAACTGCATGGCCTATTTCTCACTTAAAATGTTTTCCGAAACACGTTTTGGTGAACTATTTTAGCACAATTTCAGATCGTATTCTGAACGAGTCGCCATTAAAGCTCCCATATTATGCTAATGTTCAGGTTCATAATTGTGTTGTACCAGAATAGGTTTACATGGTTTAATTTTCAAAAAACACCATATTTTTGCAGCTCCTCTTTTCACCTTGTGTTCAGGTCTCTATTTTAGCTAGAGAGTGAGACATCCTTTCTTCTGTACTATCTTTGATTGCACTTGCACATGCGCAGTACCTCAGATTGTAGATCATGTCAGTTAGCTCCATAGACAGCAAAAGAAAGGTTGTTTCTCCAACTTTGGTTATTTACAAGGCATGGTTAGCCGGGAGACTTCTTCTAAACGAGGGCGCACATGTAAGTAGTTCTTTTGTAGATTATGGTGAACTTGTGAGTGTTGTAGCAGTGCTTTGCCATTGAGAACGAGGTAGCATGCTAACGCTAGCACTAGCATGCTAATGGTTGTGGTTAGCCAGCTCGTTTTGGCTAGTGACGTAAAAAGCCGTGCACATTTTGAACAGCCCACCCGGAGACTGAAGGCAGGACACATTCAGAAACCTGTATCTCACTCAAAACAGCAATGATGGATTTTTTTCAAAGTTTGTATGCGTGTGGAAGCACCAGAGACACAAAATAACACCCAAATCCCAGAAAAAAATGTTTTTCTCATAATATGGGCACTTTAATGGCCGTTTGAAAAATCCAAAATCCGGATGCAGCAACCAGACCCACGTGACGCGTTCATCCAATCAGCTGCCGGTTTTCATTTTTGGCCGACAATACAGATTAGCGCCGCCTGCTGTTATGGAGACGTATTACGTCTCGTCTCCTTGGTGTGTTCTCTGGCATGTTTTGATCAATTCGGGGAGACTGATCTGTCCAAATGCCTTTTCTGCCAATGGTTGCCCCGTCTGGTCTATGTGTAGAGGCCTTAAAGGGGTGATAGAATGATTATATGGGGTATTTCACACTGTGCCTTAAGGTCTCCTTATGGGGTATGTAACATTGGTTGGGCTGAAAATGCCATGGGTGATTTTCTGTGGGCCCTTTTGCATCCCTGTGGAATGGCTCTGTTTGGAATGAGAGCTTTTCTTCCAAATATGGTATGCTCATGAATATTTAGATGAGCTGCACGCTGATTGGTTGAGCACCCCAATACACACACATGGTTGAGCTATTGCATACACATACATTGAAGACGAGACAGAGGTCTCATATTTCAGACAGACTATTTCTTACTAAATTCAGTTCTGAGACTTTCCTTATGCGAGAAATCAACTATGTAAAGCTCAAATATTTTTAAATATATTTTTTATATAAATATATAAAATATTTTTCAAATATACTTGCGTTACTGAGATTCAGAAGACTAAGCTGACCTCACGTCAGTTGTGTAGCATATGTAAATATTGGGACGTGAGCCAAATAAGGTACAGGAAGCGAGTTGACGTCAACTCGAAGGCTCGTTGGGATTTGCCCGTTTTCAGAGGCAGTTTCAAATAGTGAGATTTGCAGAGGAAAGAGGTGTCTATGGGATGTTGAGGTTATATGTATGTCCTATTTACCCACCAAACTGTTGTTATTCAACTATGACAAGGTAAAATCGGTTTTGCATTCTATTACCCCTTTAAGTCCAAGTGAAAACTTTGAGCCAGGTCAGTGGTAGCAGTGGCAACCAGCCAGCTGCTCACATCATAGTGTTAGCAGCATGAGCTCGACTTTGATCTCCGTGAAATGATTGAACTTACAGCTTCCCTGTTCCGGCACAGCGGGCCCCTGCAGCTCCCTCTCCCAAACACGACACTCCTTCACATCTGTAGGGCGGAGCAAAGCTTCTGACAGCTTCTCTGAACAGGCAGTTTGCTTGTGCTAGTTGGCTCTCGCTTTAGGCCAAGACAGGTGGTGTTTGAATGGATGTGTGTGTCTGTATGTTAACGTTTAGGGGCTCTCTCGTCTCTGACTGGTCTTTCCACTTTAATATATCTCATTCTGTATAACCTAAGGTCTAATGGCATAACACTCAAAGTTCAGGTAAAAATGTTGCTCGCTAAACGGTTCAACGGTTTGTTTGAATTTTGCATTAGCAAAATAAAAAAATAAAAATAAAACATTATAAAATGATAAATCTTTACCCAGACAGGTGACTTTTGTGCATGGACAAGTGAAACGTAAATGTACTCAAAAAGTTAATGTCAAGCCCTGTATGGCATTATCTATGTTCCGTAATGTGTTGCATGGATGTTTTTGTTTGTTGTTCTGAACAATGCTTGGCCTTTTAATGACCCCCATATAGGTGAGGTGGGGTTAACGAGGTTTAAAGGCTATGGACTATACTGACTGATTGTACTCTCACATTGTCATGGGAACAGGAAAATGTAAGGACAACTTCAAGACAACTGTTGACTTGGGCTAATTATCATGTCTCTTCCAAATGCCTTTGCCTCCAGCAATAACACAGGCAGTGATATGATTCACTCAGCTACCTACCAGCAGCTGTAGCAAAGGTGGCTTAGGAGCCAAAGTAGCAGCAGGGATCTAAGAGGTGCATTGGTATTCAGATACGAGCCATTGCCTGCCTTCTGGATATGCTGAATGTTGTTCCCAGAGGGGCGGCTGTGAATGCTGGAGGCAAATGCCCCTTCACATCCCCAACCTTTGCTGCCAGCAAATTCATGAAACCATGATAACATAGGGTTGGTGGCTTTCTAGGGGATTCAGCGACAAGGGTATTTGGGGGGTAGGAACTACAATATTGCTGTTTGTGATTACTTTCATTTTGTAGGAAACCCCAGAGAGTGGGATGAAATTGAACCTAACATGAAAAACAGTCTGTGACAAGGAAGTGAATCAGGTTTAAGAGGTTAGTAGCCATGTAGGATGCCACGTTTAGCCATGTTTCAGGCTAGTGTTTGTAGGTTCTTTAAATCAGACACAGTATTGGAATAATAGAGACAGCCTTGGATAAAATAACTTATAAAGTAATTAGTAAAGATGAGAAAGCTGTTTGGCATCTTTTGATTAGTGGATTTTCCTTTTAAAGTATTGGTGAGCAAGTACTAAGCTGGCAACCTACTTCTATGATTCACAGCAGCATCAAAGCAATGTCTAATCAATTACAGGTAGCCGTATTGCTATTCAGTGTAGGGAGAGACAGTGCCCTGGTATAAACAGACTAATGGAGCCACCAGTGGTGATTATTTTTCTTACAGAGTAGGAAAACATCTTCTAGCAGTCTCCTTTTTAATTTCAGTGTTAGTATTTGCATATGTGGAAGTGTTTGTAGAGTTACAGAAGAAACACACAGAGAGGGGCGCTGTGAGGATAAACAGATATAACAATAGTGTTTAATCACTGTTTAAAAAATAAATAAATAATCACACTCCCTCCATCGGTACAGTCAGCAGAATTTTTCTGTGAGAAATAAAAGTCCAGCCGCTTCATCTTCCCACTTCACTGTCGTACTCCTCAACATCAGGGATGAATCAGGCAAATAGAGAGAAGTAAAGTGGAGCTTTGACAGCCATCTGGACAACAAACAGCAGTGTAATACACGCTAGCATGGAAAGGCGTTCAAGGTAATTAAATGGCAGCCTCTCTAACTCAAATGGTCTTCTTTGCAGTGTTGCTTTTGATTTTCACCTTGGCTAACAGATAAGAGACTTCACTTTTTTAAATTCTCTTACCATACAGTACAGTTTTCTAGCTGTAACTGTACGATTGCAAGAGACATTTCATTTAGAAGGTGGTACAGCTCATGAAGATCAGGAGATTAAGACACTTGCTTCTCCCATGCTGATGTATTCCATATTTAGTAGTAAGGAAAGGGTTATTGTTTGATGGCCCAGTTTTATTCAATGTGTAAATAAAAGCTATTAAGTTCAAAATTATGTAAATGGTAAAAATGTCCCAAAAGTCATTGGTAAAACAGAGGCAGTTTGCAGTATTTTCTGGACAGAAGCTGTTTTGGTAGGCCAAAGGGTAGCTTTGCAAAGGGGATCAGGCCAACTTGAGTAAAACATGTTAAAAAATCAAAAGGAAAGTATATCTATCCCCAAGAGAGTTTAAGTAGATGTGACAAAAGAGAATACAATGCAGGGAAGATTAAAATGTGGTGTCTGTCAGCCTGCACCTAAGGGTCAAGAGCGCACCATTACCACAAAGTCTCATGGGGGGGAAAGGACTGGGGAAGAGATAAAAGGGAGAGTAGTGTAACATTTCAACGAGTTTTGCATAATTCCCCTTGCTCTGGGGAAGGCAGTAAGCTTGCAGTAGATATGATAAAGAACCAATGCAATATTACAAATTCTTGATTCCACAGTGATGCCTTACTTATGTCTGAAACGGGGCAGTTTGACATCAGGTATAATGTGTGTGATGTTCACTTACAAGCTTACAGTCAAATGATCAAGTCATTACTTAGTGTCGCAGTGTTAATGACATGGTGCTGTTTTCACATGCAGTCAATACTCTGTATATGTTCTCTGTTTTAGTCTGGCTGCTGTGCAGTAAATTTAATTTGTCCTCTCTCTCTGAACACAGCTACAGTGAGAAGTTGGACTACAGATTCACCGAGTTTAATGGGGGGGCTAATGGCCAGCCAAAAAAGTGGCTTGATTTGTTGCTACTGTAGGTTTCCTTTTTTCATTAAGTTAAGTTTTTAAAAGGGTCATCAATTCAGTAAATCTAGTGACACAGTTGCTACTGTAAGTTGGCAAAATGTACCTGCAAACTGCCAAGCATGCACTTTTCAATTGCGTGTGTCAGCCAGCAGAGATGGGAAGTAACGAAGTACAAATACTTCGTTACTGTACTCAAGTAGATTTTTCAGATATTTTTACTTTACTATTTATTGTTGTGCTGACTTTTTACTTTTACTCCTAGCATTTTTAACACGAATATCAGTACTTTCTACATTACATTACATTACATGTCATTTAGCTGACGCTTTTATCCAAAGCGACTTACAATTGCTATATATATCAGAGGTCGCACGCATCTGGAGCAACTAGGGGTTAAGTGTCTTGCTCAGGGACACATTGGTTGATGGATCATGGTGGGAATCGAACCCAGGTCTCCTACACCAAAGGTATGTGTTATGTATAATTTCAGTGGAGTTACTGTTATTATTTTTTGTGTCATTAATACCGAATTAAATCTAATTGGATGGGAACATACGTTGTTATAATGTGCTGCAAATTGTGCCAACCGAAACACCACGAACTGCTGGCTTTCAAGAATTCACCATCACATTTTTGTTGTTATCAAAAGCTATTTGTTGTTTGTTTCCTTAACTTTATTAAGTTTACGTTAATGGTCAGTTACATTTGTTCTCCTGCTAGCAATGACGATGCCTTGGTTCGCTAGCATTTAGTTAAGTAACCCAAGTAACGTTATAAGGTTAGCAAGTGTTCAGTTTATTTGAAAATAATCTAATACTAGCTGATGCAATATCTGCATGTATAGCTTGATATTAAAAACAAATTCAGTAACTTGATTTAGTGTAACAGTGCTGTAGTAACATTAACGTTACTCAAGGCCGTTCTTGTTTTCGAGACCACTTAAGTTAACGTTACTTGGTCTTTTCTCAAATCGACTTTATTTTGGGCTAATGTTAAGTTAATGTCTCAAACCTCTCAGACCTAAGTTAGAGGACTCATGTTTGAATTCTCACAGAATCACAATTGAATTCATATCTTGCTACTCAGTCAGAATCTTATTAACCTGGAGTCCCAGTCTCTGTCACAATAATCATATATGTGATGTTTTAGGCCTATTGGCAGACATCCATTTAAAATGTAGACCTTTTTTCCACATCCACTGAAGTTTCTCAGCTTGCACTCTAGTAATATTTGTGTGGTCCAGGTAGCTTTACATAAAAAATGGTTGTCATTCGCAAGGCTACTTTTACTTTTATACTTTAAGTAAATTTCCAAGCCTGTACTTTGTTACTTGTTGTTACTTAAAGTATAAGTATATGTACTTCTACTTGAGTACGGGAAGTAAGTACTCTTGCCATCTCTGTCAGCCAGTCAGTTTGGAAGGGACATTTATTCTGAGGCTGTACCACCTCCAGTGTCCAGCAAAATTATATATGTGAATTGTATCTTTAAATGGTTGTACCTTTGAGCAACGTATTTAACCAGACACTGTAGAGGTGCAACAGCAAACACTTGGTGGTTGTACTTCACAGCTCCCAGGAAGGAATGAGAAATAACAGTATAAATATGAGTCTTTATTGATATAAACACAAAGCAAACCTTCAGTCCTAAACCTTCCCACGTGGAAAAGAACAGAAAAGCAAACAAACAAATATAATACAGTACCGGTATGTTTCTTCCTAACATATGGGAAGTTACTTTCTTTGTTATCACGCTTAATTGCTGCTGCTGGACAGTTTAACGTTTTGTGAAGTCAATGTTTCACGTGAAGTCAGAGAATTGAGTTTGTAAATGTTATATTTGCCATTGCAAAATGATGGATTGCCTGTTAAAATATGGTTTGCTAAAATGAAACTCTCCCCTCTACTGTTTGCCCTTGAGTAAACCACAAACTCCTAACTGCTCCAGCTGAGCTATTCAGCAACGATAGAACTCTCTGGCTTTACTGGCAGCTTCCAGGTGTGGATGTGGACTTAGATGAATGTAAACAGAGTTGGTGGAAGACCAATCACACTCAGTCAGCTCTATGACTTTCAGCAGAATTATGTTATTCTCTCTTATATAATGTGGCCTGTTATATTCATTTCAGTTGATTTAAGCAATGCAAATATGAGCTGAAGTGTAATGCTTGTTGGTTGTGCATGACAAAACATGCTTTAACAGCTGGCTCATTCAGTTTTCATCAAACCTTCTTTTAGTTTAGTTGTCTTCTCTTCTATTTTTTCATTTTAATGCTTGCCTTAAGGCTTTATTTTGTCATCACTCAGAATTTGTTTTTGTTATTCTTGTCGATTGGATGAGGAGAATGTGCTTGATAGAGATGGGTTAAATGTTTGTTGTTTTGTTTCATTCATTGTTTATCTGATGTTATTGTCTATCTCAGTGGGTTGGACTATTGAATCAGTCTAATCTAATCCAACCTCATACAAAGTTCATTGTTCATAATAGTCCTGGGCGAGGAGGAGCAGCCGTTTGAAAAAGTTCAAAGTACAAAACCCAAACCCTTTTTGCACACTTCTCTGGCTTTTTCAGTCTGCACTCTATTTCACATCAGAAACACACAGCATATGGGCAAACTGTAGAGCACTGATGCTATTCAATTAAAAGTCATGCTTGAGTCATAGCTGATTGTTTTTAGAGTTGTGTAATGTTTGTTGTATTACGCTGTTTAAATAGCCTCAGTATAACAGTTGGCATTTCCATCTGGCAGGCAATCTACAGACTTATTTTAAAAGGTTGACCAGGTGCAAAGCAGCTCAGGTCTAGCTATAATATATATTTTTTTACCTTTATTTATTTAGGGAATGTGATCAGATTTACACATTCATACCTGGAAGCTGCCCAGTACAACCACAGTCTGATCTGTTGGCCACTGAGCAGCTCCATGGAGCAGTTGGAGGTTAAGGGCCTTGCTCAAGGGAACCTCAGTGGTGGTAAATGAGGGAGGGACAATCCTGCTCTTTCACTTTCCCCACCCAGATTTGATCCCGTCGGTCTGGGGATTGAACCGACGCCCTCCCGGTCACAAGCTCGCTTCTTTTACCTTTAGGCCACCACTGCAGTGTTTATTATATGTCATAATTTTCCATTTCTATATTTCTTCTTGGATCTTCTAAGTATTCAAAAGAATGTCCTGTGTTTTGACACTATTAGGGCCACTATGTCGGCCATACAGATTAACAAGATAAAAAAATCAAGAAAGGAAGCAAATCTGATTAAACCCACATTTGCATCTGGAGGAATCTCATCAATCAATGCCGCTTTCCTGAGCATACTCCTAAAGGCCATCCAACGCCCAAGGACTGTGGATTTATTTTTAGGTTGAGGATGAATAATTAAATAAAAAGCACCTTACCCCTGACCTTTTGTCAATGCCTGATTTATCCTCTGACTTGACACAGACATTTCACAGTCATTTGAATCCAATAGCTGTGCTCATTCCAACATCCGCTGTGGCATTTATAATTATTAATGATTATATCAGACAGCTGACAACGTTTTTCACTCATGACTGTGACAGTGGCTTCAAGATAATGCTACTTGAATGAGGGGAGCATTGCAAGTGACTCGTTGACCTTGGTGGTGGTGTTGAGAGAAAACCAAAGCATATACTGGGATGCACACCTTCTTGCTGTAAGGTGGCAAGGCTACCACTGAGCCACTGTTCACCCATAAACACACAAAGCATTTTATTTGTGCAGAATTGAATGACATCAAAACTGTGGATACCCTTAATTTTCTTAGGTTAGGCAAGTTCTAATCATCTGGTTTATTAAAAAAACAAATGTCCCCATGTGGCATACTTCAGAATCAAACACAAGCACATACACATATAACAAATACTCACACTTATACAGCAAAGCAGGGTTGATAGGGAATAGACTATCACACTGTTATATAAGCAGCTAATGTTCCAGATGCCTTTCCCTTCATCTCTCTTTCTCTGCCAGGCCAAATTGCAGGACAGGAAAATCCTGGAAGATGCCAGTCTACATTTAAACACCACATTGATGATATTTCTTGTTACGCATCAGTGCTTCGCAAACTGTACTGTATGCATGTCATTTATCCATGGTATATGGACTGTGCAGGCATAGATGATGTCCCTAATGGAACAGAAAAGCTGAGGGTTGATCATTCACTATGTGATGCTCATTGGGAAATCCACAAATTGTCATATGTTAGTGTGTGCATGTTTGTCTAAGCTAATGTACTGTATGAATTGAATATATATATATATATATATATATATATATATATATATATATATATATATATATATATATCAATGTTTGCAGAATTGCCGGCAATTTTGGCAATTTCTCATGTTGGTTATAACCCTGGCTGAGCACTGTTGGGTTGGTAATGGAACAGATCCTTGTTCTTGCAAGGACACTGTGTGTGTGTGTGTGTGTGTGTGTGTGTGTGTGTGTGTGTGTGTGTGTGTGTGTGTGTGTGTGTGTGTGTGTGTGTGTGTGTGTGTGTGTGTGTGTGTGTGCGGGCGCGCGTGCGCGCGTGTGTGTGCGCGTGCACAGGGTTGGGGTGTGGGTGGAGCCAAGCTGCTATCAAAATAACTGGGAACACCTGGCCAGTGTTTCCAAGCTACTAACCCCGCCTTTCCAGAGTCCAATGTGTTGGTCCCTTTACCAACCTGAGTTTACCTTGGTTGCGTTGCTTCTTTTGTTAACATTGACAACATACACATCACATTGTTCATTGCATTCATACACCACTGATCTTGACTTTAACACCCCATCGTCCTTATGTTTACATTTTAGTTTAATTAATGTCAGTTTGGTAACACTAAGTTTGGCGTGCATCTCCCAACTTTGTTGTAGCCTGCGAGCCGATCATAACATCTGGTACCAGCAAAAGAATGAGATCACTGATGCAAGGGGATTGAAATTACTTTCCTCCATGGGGTGAGAGGCTTGGGCATCTGTAAGGACCTTGAAGTAGTAACTGCTGCTCCATTGGATGGACCTTTTTCACAGCAGACATTTTGACTTGTCATAGTAGGGAAATCACAGCTGAAATTGATAACCTTAACAACGGCTCACTTCATCAAGTGTCCCAGTAAGGGCCTCTCCTAAGTGGAATGCAGCCATCATTAATGGTTTTGAATATACCTGTGTTTTGACAAGAATAGACTATGCAGTATTGTTAAAATCTGCTCCAAGATCATTGGTGTTCAGTTGACAGACCTGAGCTCCCTTTGGAAAAAACGGGTGCTCCAGAAGGCTCGACAGGTCATGAGTTATCCTGACCATGTTCTTAGTCAGGAATTCTGTCTAATGCCCTCAGGACGACGCTACCTTGCCCCACCCCCCCCCCCCCCCCCCCCCCCCCCCAAGGAAAACTAACAGATATACAAATTCTTTTATTCCCTCTGCCATTAGAATCTTAAATACTGTTGACAGCGGCAACTAAATAAGCGCCAGGCATTCCAAACCTTTGTATTATTAGTTATTTAGTATTTACTTAGTATTATTATTATTTATTTAATATGTTTTTATCTCGAGCGTTGGTTGCTGCTTAGTCAGTATTGTGGCTTGCGTATGTGTATTTGTTGCTTTGTTTTTGATGCCCATTTATGCAATATGATGTCACTGACAGTGTTTCTCTGTTTCTCTGTATGCTTGATTAAGTGTTGTCTTGTCTCGTATATGACTGGTAGGCTAAAAACAGAATTGCCCTACGGGGATAAATAAAGTTGTTTGAATTAAATTGAATTGGATTTTTCCTACTATGACATGTCAACATGTCTGCAATGAAAAAGGTCCATTGAAAGGAGACAGTTGAGGTGGTTCAGGCATCTGATCAGGATGTGGAGGTAGTCTTGGAACATCCAACTGGGACCAAACCCTGAGGGCAGACCCACAACAGGCTGGGGGGATTATTTATCTCACCTGGGAATGTCTCAGGAATTTCCAGGAGGCCCTAGAGAACTTTTCTGGGGAGGGAACTGGCTTACTCACTGATCCACACCTATAGAAGCAGTTTTACCAAATATAATATTTCAATCTCTCTAATTTGATTGTCATCTATATCTATACATTTCTGTCCAAACCCTACATTAAAAATCTATCTAAATATAATTAATTGTTCCTGTGTCTTGTCTCTGTTTCCCCTATGGGAATGACTCAGCTTTTTGCTTGGGTGAGTCACTGGAACCTGGGGGGAGTGGACAGCCAGTGGAGGAGATATCTAAGGCACGCAACCGTGGGCCTTCAGCCCTGTGGGGAGAGAGAGATCCAGTTTTCTCGACTAGACAGATCTGACGTTGGAGAGACATCGCCTCAGGGAGCCCGGGCAGGGGTGGTCACATAAAGAGAGGTAGTGTCAAGGGCAGTGTGGTCGAAAAGTGTGCTCCACCAGCCGTCTAATGCATGCGCACACATTTAGAAGTACAGCCGTGGATTTGCATACACACCAACAACAACAAATATGTAGATACACACTGCACATCAACAACATAATTTGTCTCACTGAATGGTAAGCCCTTTGTATGACCATTGCCTAAGCCAAGCATAGACCTGACATCTACTCAGATGATAGATTAGAAAAGACAGCTGCTGAAGGTACTGTAAAACAAGCTGTTTATTGGTTATTGGTGTGTGTGTGTGTGTGTGTGTGTGTGTGTGTGTGTGTGTGTGTGTGTGTGTGTGTGTGTGTGTGTGTGTGTGTGTGTGTGTGTGTGTGTTTTAAATTCTCGTCAACACAATATCTGTGCGGGGCAAACTTTATTATGGCATCGGTTATTGGTGCATGGTAAATAAACTATGGTTAGGGTCAGCAAACTAGAACACTTCATTAAGATTAGGGAAAGATTGAGGTTTCAACGTTGGCATTGTTGGCACTGGATGCATATTGTAAGGTATGGAATTGTTCCAATATGGATATTATTTTCAGGATAGTGGGCTATAAAAGGAAAGCATGATTGGAGTGTAACATTGGTCAGTCCTACTTTTTATACAGAACACTTGCTTGGTATGCATCATTTTACAGTTATCTATATTTCAACCCAGTTTGGTGATTTTGGTTGTTAAAATGGATGAAAGTTGAGATGTTTTTAAGAATTCACAACATTCATGACCAAGCCATCAAAGCATTACATTTTCTATTAACTGGCTGTTAAGCTATACATCCTAGGGGATGAAAGTGGAAAGGGACAGTGCACCATCATGTTCCTTATTGTATCTGTGAACAAAAGTCTTATCACCATGTGTGTGTGTGTGTGTGTGTGTGTGTGTGTGTGTGTGTGTGTGTGTGTGTGTGTGTGTGTGTGTGTGTGTGTGTGTGTGTGTGTGTGTGTGTGTGTGTGTGTGTGCGTGCATGTGTATTATGTCACTCCTGCAAGCTCCAGCAATACTGTCAAAGCTCATTGCCACAGTTCATCTCAAAACCAAACTGTGAAACAGCCCTGGTAATGGTATTGTCTTTACTTATCCGGCTTTGATTATGTCTGATAGTCGCTCAATGCTGAGCAAACATTGGTGCGATGGGCCTGGGCCTTATGTTTCACTCAGTCTTATTTGATTACTCAATCAATAATAATCAATAAGACATAAATAGTAATGACACAAAAACAGAGGCACAGGAAAACCAAATTTAAGGAGACCTGCAAGACCAGAGTCTATAGTAGGTTGAAATGGAACATTAGAACAGGTGGCTTTCGCACATGTGGCTGCACTGCAAGTAAAGCGTAGATAATTTGAAATCACAGCGACAACTCTTAAATCTTTTATCTTAGACATACAACTTTTTATATATTTATATACATGGAATGCAAAGTAGTTTCTAAATACGGAATGACTCTAAACTGTTCTTGGCTCGTTTTAATCAACATCAACCAGACTGTACTCTTATCTGCAGAGTAACCCTAAGCAACAAAGTGTTCTAATTTCACAGATTTAGTCACAGTGAAGAAGTCAGTTACTGTGAGAGATTAAATATTTTTAACATATTTATACCTGCAGCTTTCTCCCCCTGCAGGGCCAGCATGCTACAAAGGAACAGAGTAGATGCACAGGGTCCATGTGGCTGTGAGGGCTCTTAGGAAAGTGGGATTATTCACTACAAAATAACTTGAATGACTTGTAGTTTTCCAGTACAAGGCTACTAATATTTTGAAATGAGTAAAGGCATAAATTACTTCTGACAGGACTGTTGTAGGTCATAATGCCACTTTATAACTTATTTAATGTCTAACACATTTTCAATGTATTTTCTAATGAATCTTGCTAGTTGTTCTGATTAGATCTGATGTGCATACGAGTCACCTTGCTGATATTACAATATTTAGACATACGTCTTGTACTGTCAACGAACTCAACACAGAACCCTCTTATGCCAAATTAAATGCTAGCTTAAATGCTAACTAATACTGACAGAAATTGCAACTAAAGGAGTGGACTTTTCAAATCATAAACTACAATATTACTCAGGCAATTACGTCTTAAGCAGCTGAAAAAAGTGAAAGATTTTTTAGACAACTGCCAATTCAGCTGGCTATGCTGACAACTGTCGCTGGGAAACATAGTCAGATAATACATTATAAATGTGCATGACTACAAAATGAAACTCCTCGTGGTGTCTTTACTATTCAGCCAAAGGTGGTTTTCATGAAACACTGTTCTGTATCATTTTGATTGTTTGCCTTATATAATACTTTAAATGACTGACAGCTGATGGATAGTGAATATGAGTCTGAATATCTGACTGTTAAGCTTTTAAGGACAAGTTTTATGCCCAACAACTTAAAAGCATTGAATTGGGTTTTGGTTCTGTGAAGCCAATCATCCTGCCAGTCTGCTAAGCTAACAGCACCCACAGTGCAGCTGCTATTGATAAATATAACACCACTTTTGAATATCATGATTATATTTAAAAATCATTAATTAATAAAATTTCTTACTAAATGTGAGCTAAATTGGTAAGTAATGCATTCTATTGAAAACAATGTAAGGTTACTAAGGAGGACAACAACAAGAAGCAATTGCGTTTGTATCTCTTAACTTAATTCATCTTAATCACAATTTAAATTGCAATTGGTTTCGAATATCACAATCAGATATTTTCCTCAAATCCTGCAGCCTTAGTCACTTGACATGAAAATAACATGTGCCTTCTGTTTTGCAGTTAGGGTTAGGACATGAATTGACTGTATGTAAGAAATCCAAACCAACCTACACCTACCACTGAGATGCTGCTTTCACTGTGATATAAATAAACATGTATGAATACCGGGAAATCCCATTTGAAGTTGGTCAGAGCCAGCCAACCATTCATCTATATGGTATAATCTGAATAAAAACACCTGAGGCTTCCTTGACAAAGAGGAGACCTTAAACGACATTATTTTATACTGTATGTGAGATGGTGAAGACTTCAGCCCAAGCAACAACTTCCCCACCACCTCATACTTCAGATATGATGAATGTTTAATGATCCCTGAGGGGAAAGTATAACTGCATTAGAAAATAGCATCAGGGTACAGCAAATAAAGTAAAAATGGATAGAGAGACGATACATATACAGATACTGTATATGTCTGCTGTAGGGAAGGCTTTTACATTTTGGAGAACAACACTAATGGGCCATACTGTGTCTTAAAGAAAATATCTAATGCAAAGTAGTTTCTATACACTGTACATTACTCGCATTCCAACTTTGATAAGGATGTTTGTGAAGAGGTAAAGTCTTATGATTGCTGGCAAAAGTGTGATGCTGAAAGTTGCACTTTGGAGGGATGAGAAGAGTGATAACTTTAGAGGGTGTGTGATTTGGGTAGATTTCTGCTCAGGATGCAGTACAGTCCTTGTTCTCACCTCTGTTTCTGCCTGCGTGGTGCCAAGTTCAGCTCAACAACAGATCCAGAGTTTTAAAAAGAAGTTTAAAAAAATGTTTGCTGTAAGCAGATGTCATTTCTGCTGAGCCTGTCAAATTTGCTAAGAAAGATCTGCTTACGTTTGACCAAGTGCTAGGCATGTTTCGGCCGAGATTTATCCTGTGGGCTGTAGGTGACCAGCTGCACATGACCTAGCTGTTGGGTGTTTTTTGCTAGCACCTAAAGTGTAAATGTTCTGCTTAAAATTACACACTTGCTGATGCCATTTCTGGACCTGAGAGAACATGACTTGTCTTGTCTTTCATGTCAGTGTTTTTATATAATAGCGTTACATTTAATGGATGTAGTACAAACATGTATGGAGTTGAGTTTAGTAAAATATAATTGCATTTGTAAAAGGAAACAACACAGGATAAGAAAAGTAACCTCTAAGATGTAATGTCCATCTTCTGCGCACACATCTGCTATTTTACAGTTTATCCCTGGACTTCACAATGGCACTTTATATAGTATTATTTTTAATTAACATAAATCTGTAAATCACATCCAGACATCTACCACATTTCCAAAGCTCCAGGACGGTCACATTAAAATCAAGGGTTAACTTTATTGAAGGACTATGGGAAGCATAGAGTGTGCAGCTCTAAGCATCAAGGATGATTGCATTTAATTTGCCCATAAAGCCTGTGCTTTATGGTGCTTTCACTTCCTTGTCTACAACAATACATTGTTCAAAGATGTGAAACTGTGTTAGATCTAAGCTTTCACTTTGAAAAGAACAGTATATAAGACTTTTACTCTCAAATGCATTTACATTTGAAATGCACTTTTGACAAAACTTCAGCTGCTGTACACTTCAGATAATTTCAGTGGTATTTAAGGGTACAAGTGCTTCCAGTATGGCTTATTTTTTCTTTACTCTAAGTCACTAGAGGCTCAATTAGCTAAAAATAAAGGGCTTTTCAAACCTTGAAACACAACAGGGATTATCTTTGAATTTAGAGCACCTAGATGACATTATAATAATAACAATTTTTACAAAAGCAATACCTTTGCTATTATTGAAATGGTCAGAAAGTTATGGATTGAGGCTTTTACTTTACCTGAAACATATGTTTATAAACCAAAATACAATGCGATTTATAGTAAATATAGTTAATCTTAGATTATGCCCAAAATGGTGAATTCCTCTTCCATTACTGCGGGAAACTGTTAGAAATCCCATCCAAATATGTGCTGTTATGGAGGAGACTGCAGGCAGTTGTAAGAAGTAAAGCTGGGTGGGAATGGTCTCTACAGGCATTACAGTCTCTGTTAATTACCGAAGTTTTCTTATTTGTCTTTTCCTTAAAGTGATGGTTCAGAGTAATTTAACCCTAGGATCCTTTGCACCTTGACCTCGAGCCAAACAACCCCCCCAGAAGCTTTTTTCCCTTGTCATGACATTGGTGAGTTAGCGCTATCAGCTGAATGGCTAAGTGCAGGAGCTAAACTTCTACAGTAGTACAAATAATTTCTGTACTCATAAAACTAGGCATTGGAAAGTTTTGCGCGACACAGCTGTAGCGGTAGCAGGCGACAGTAGAAGCCATCAGGCAAGTGTTATTTAAATATACTTCTGGTGTACTTACAAACTTTCCAATGCCTCGTTTTATGAGTACAGAAACTATTAGTACTAATGTAGAAGTTTGGTACCATTCCGAGCATTATTAGTGGGGTAATTTACGAGATACACCCTGGGATCCATTAGCGCCAGCACTAAGCCATTCAGCTGATAGCGCTAACTCGACCAATGTTATGACAAGGGAAAAAAGCTTCTGGGAGGTTGTTTGGCTCGAGGTCAAGGTGCAGAGGATCCTAGGGTTAAATTACTCCGAACCATCACTTTAACCTCAATCCACCAGTTTGTCCTCTTTGGTATTTTGATGTTGGAGATATTAAACACCAACATTATGATGTGGAACTCTACAGTGGCACAGTTTATCTACAGTTGGTTAAATTCCATGTATTCAAGGAGAAACGTTTACATACAAGACTTTAGAAATAAATAAATATAATGATTTATTTCATTAGTCTCAGAAATTGTGTGTGTGTGTGTATGTGTGTGTGTGTTATAGTAGTAGTAGTAGTAGTAGTAGTACTGGTGCATTTAGGATCCTATTCATCAGCCCTAGGATCTGCCTGTGATGATTGCGGATTGGAATATCTTGACAGTAAACCCTGGTAATTAATCCCTGTTTGTACATCATCTTGCCTAAAGGAAGAAGTTATGCAACCATCCGTCCATGACCCCAACTGTTACTGAGCCCAAGCGCAGTAAATGTGACTGCAGTAGATGTGACAGAAAGGCATAAAAATTGTGTTAATCCATACCTCTGTTTATTTCCTGTTTTTCGGTGAGGTATGGATTAACACAACTTTTATGCCTTTCTGTCACATCTACTGCAGTCAGATTCGCTGTGTTCCTTCGGAAGGAATCACTGCACATGGGTAGGCACTTGTAATGACATCTCGAACATGTTTAGAGGCTAGCAACACGTTTAAAACCTGCCCTGTTTAAGCCTGTTGGGTGCTAACTCTAGCAGGAGGATAACACGGTGTAGGTAACACCGATTGTTTTTGTTTTTCTCGCTACTGACAGCACTCCAAATTTATAGACAACAGAGCTACGTGTTGAAAGCGACCGGAATTCTCCTTTAAATACATGACGCAAACACACGTGCGGAATCATCACCTGGAATTGCATGCATAGACATTGATGGATACTCCCACCAGCCCTCAGTGCTAACACAGGGGCATAGTCTAAATTAATGTGAAAGGTCAAACTATTTTATGGCTGGCATTTTAGAATATGAATAATTGATCGAGCAGTTCAAAAGTCACTAAATGTCATCCCTTATGAAGTCCGTGGTTTATTGATGTAACATGGTATCTTCAGTATCATGACTTTGATACTGAGAGGTCAGTATTATAGAAATCAAATTTCCTATTTCTGTTTATGAGGTGTCAAGGAATCAATGGTTGGATTACATTTTTTCATTTTTTACATTTTTCAATGGAAAGTCTTACAGCTAAACCATATTATGTTAATTGACAGTTGGTCTGCTGAGCTGTATGTGTGCCTTTACTTGAACTCCTCTTTTAATTTCGCATATGCCTTTTGAGTCAGTGTTCCATTCATCCATGTTTTGTCAGATGGCTGAGATACCTCTGTGATCTCCTTATGGAGCCTTGTGTATATCCGCTGCAGGTTAATAACACGTAACCCTTACTTGTCATGTATGTGCTCATATAGTTTATTACTTGCTTTGCTATAATGTGTTTGAAATGCTGTGTGAGAGAATGCTTCTTTAAATACATGTACTGCCTACAGTACAGTAACTGGCAGGATCACAGTGTTGCTGGGTTTAAGCTAATGTGCCTCAATAAGTTGGAAATTGAAGTTGGAAAATCATAAAAACAGTGTTTGCAAGTTATTAATTTATGTTATATAATTCATTTGTTATATAATGCTTTATGGTGGACTATGTCACAGAAGAATACGCTATGTTAGGCGGTGATGTTGTTGACATATAGAATATTGCCGGACTGCAGCATATTGTCAACATGCTCACTTTTCAGTATTTTAAGAAAAACTTTGATCTTCCTGCAGTTTACTGTTTTGTAAGTGGAACATCTTGAGAATTTTCAACAATATGTAGACAATATTACTGTTGACTGTTATTTTATTTATTTAAGTCAGTATATTCATATTCTGGGTATCTCATTGCACACAGTGATGAAAGCATAAGGGTGATGTCCTAAAAAGTGAGCCATGTGCAGACTGCATTATTCATGCAAGACTCTCTGCACTCCCAGCTCTGTACTCGCTGAAGAGCCTGTACCTCAGCTGATGAAAGGGCTAGCTGTGACGGCACTGCTGTGGTACATTGCAGACGGTTGTGTAATAATCAGAGGGATTCACTGGCTGTCCTTTGCAGCTGCCACACTGCCCAGTGGAGGGAGAGGTGCCAGCATAGGGGTCCATCAGCCAACTGCTGCTCTGTTTCGAGTGCACTTTCCTGGAAGGAAGAGAGTCACAGGACAGGACTAGAACAGGCTGTGCTATTCATACAGAAAAACTGTCCGATTAAATGAAAACATGCTTCTGGTAGAGTTAAGTCATGCCTAAACTAATGTCCTTAGCTGTTCCCCTAAAAGCAGGTAGGTACTAAAATGACCTTTGTGTATTTGTATATCAAATTACTCAGTGATACATGGTTTGCAAATATGCTTCAAAAGTTGGAAACAAAAATATAAACAAGTCTGATTATTACATTGTAGGTGCAATACACATTGTCATTCCAACACATATAACCACCATCTGCATCATCAAAACCAATGGTGGCTGTATGGATGCTGGTTACCTCAGCCTCAGAAAACATGCTGTTTCAATGTTGACAGCTCATCAAGATAAGTGGCAAATGCTGAAGTGTAAATTTGGCCAAATGACACAGAGAAGGGCGGGACTATTAAATGTGTTTTGCTTCCACAAGGAGAAAATGAGAATGATTTCCGTCAATCCTTACTATACGATTTGCAGACGTAGCTAACATGTCAGTTGTAATTTGTAACATGGAATTAGAGTGACCCCTCTGCAGTTTATCAAATGACAATGAAATTGGATAAATGTGTCTATTGTAGTCTACTTTAATTACAGCTTGGTCAACTACCATTTCCCTGGGAATAAGGTCAAATATGAAGTCTGCAAGGGGACATGTAGCTAATTTGGGTGTAAACTCTCTATTCTGCTATTTTTGTAAATCTTAGTATCCATGCCAGGACTTCTAATTGCTGCATATTTAGTTGTACCTGACTGGATCAAATTAACAGTAAAATACTGCCTATATTAATGCATCGGTAATCTTATTATACAGTAATAAATCACTGTTACTTTAAGGAGATGTTGCTGATAACACTCCTTTACTCTTTTTGGTACTTGCTTGTCTGTGCATGATGTCACATATCTGTAACAATATTCCACTGGAATATTACAACTACCACTTCTACAATGGTAACATAATACATAATAATGATGAACCTATGCGCATTGATAAATGCAACCATTTTATTGTAAAATTCCACAGCTATGTGCAATTCCCTTATGAAAAGGATTTTTTCCAGTACATGTATAGTATATTACGCAGATCCTAACAGAATTGATCAGTGCCCCTTTTATACAATACTCAAATATACATAGATGGCAAACAACTAACATAATGTATGTATGAGGACCATATGAAATTGATTTTGTTCTTGGAAACCTTTGAGCTCTGTAATTCCAGTGCGTATTATTTTGTTTTCTGTAGTTTGACAAAATACATAACAATAGAAAATATCTACATGTGCTGTTCACATAAATGTCTCATTTGTGGGTCCCAAAATAAATAAAATCACTTCGTCAAAAATAAGTACACTGTAATAAAAAGTCCATGTCCGTGCAACCAACGGACTGAGACCAGATGAAACAATGCTTGAATTAGTCCCAATTCTGAAAACATATCCAACATGCACACTACTGAATATTAACAGTATCTCTCATACACCTTTATATCTCTGCATTTACAGTAGAGTGCACAAATGTATATACAAATAATAAACAAGCTTTTGCCATCATGGAAAAAAGAAAATACCATAAAGTATGTTAGTTTTTTGCACCATTGTTCAAGCACAAGACATGCTTGGTTATTTACAAACCCAGCCTACTGATAAAGTCACATATAGTCTGAGTCAGAAATGTCTTGCTATTTACCCTGATACAATAATTTGTTTGTATTGGTCTGGTGTACAATCGAACAGTTGTCCTTATGCTTTTGGTTCTGTACCATATCAATGAAAAAAAACAATAACAATGTCTGAGGGAATATCAGTGTGTCCAACCTTCGCTGTGTAGAATTTCCTTCAAGTAAACACCCACTTTTAGCATACTGTATGTTTTTTTTCTTCAAGGCAGTAAAAGTGGATTCACAAATGACATCATCGTTTGATATTCTCTATTGCATGTGTGTCAGTTTGGCACTTTTTTAAGATGTAATCACTCTTTTACACTTCTTTAAACTACAGAACACTGATGTCTACATTGCTATTGACGCACTATGTTCCTAAAGATGTGAAAGATAGAGTATGTGCACACTGAAAACAGGTTTAGACTACGAAGTGGCAGCTTCGCAACACAACAGGAACACCATTACATACAAAAGGGAAAGAACTTCAGGAAATATGAGATAATCTGGTAAATGCATATGTTAGTATCATCACTGATCCTTTATTAAATATGGCAAATATCAAGACCGATGAAGACCCTTGCGGAGGTGGAAAATGTGGAAATAATCAAAAGTTACTTAGACAAGCAAATATTCTTCTTCTGGTGGCTTGGGAACTGTTTTTTGTGTTTTTTCCCCCCTGAAAATATTCAAGTCTAATACTCAGAAGCTGCACAACAGGTAATGTTGCAACTTATTAATTCAACAGATATAACACTTTGACAGGCCTTTGTGAGAGTAGTGTACATTGATCACAACATAGAAAACACAAGATAAATAAGCTCAAGCTCCACTGACACATCAAACAAAAATGTATCTTTGATAAAAATGACAGCATTCTGTGTTTCTTTTCAGGGGCTAAATGAACATAAAATATATATTTTTTTGTCTTAATAAATAAATAAATAAATACCATTAATGATTACATAAATAAATACCCCATTACTCCCAAGTATTCTACATGGTCAGTCCAGCATAATACAATAAGTCTAATATACTGTATGGTGATATACTGTAACAATGCTGAAATTACAAAATATATACCCTTTTACAAAAATCCCAAGGGCTTGACAAGTGTTTTCTCCCCTTCATAATTTATGTACATAAACAATGTGATTTCCACCCATTGTGAGTTTACAAATCATACTGAAGCACTGTCTCCATTTGTTGCATACTGGTGTCTATCAAAATTGTATTCTGTAAGGGGTTGTAAATCATGTGTTACATGTTGTCATACCCAGCATTTACAATTCAGTGTTCTCAGCTCTTTCTCGCCAACATCAAGGCATTCAAAGCTAATTTTAATGGGGAAAAAAATAAAAAAATAATGAAATCAGGCCCAGCCAGTGAATCAGCTCCCTCACTATGTAATCATTTATATGTACATTCTCAATGTGTTTCTTCTCAAAGAGACAGCAAGTGAGATGCTAGTTTATTTGATATCAATTAATATTTTTTTGTTTCAGTTTAGTTTTTTTTATTGCTCATCTTAGAAGGATGACACATCACCACTGCAGGGATGTCTAAATTCCCAACAGCTGTCTGTATTGACATTCACATTACAGTGTAGATTAGTTTGAATTCCCCTATTTGAAACTCACCCGCTGGTTACGCAGTTGCATTTATATGGGCAAAACGTTATTCATTTTAATGAGAAAACCTAAATTGTTTTAGTACAGTTTCTCTTGTAAAAGCTTGCATAACCAAAATACAACAGCAGTGTGTCATAATGTTAATGCATGCTTTTAACAGTAAATGTAGGGTGAGAGGTCAGTGTTGTCTATACTGTAAGCTAATAGCTGAGAGAAAACTGATTAAACCAGTTGTCTGGCCTGAAATTCTGGGCTGATCCTCCCACCCGTATGCAAAGAAGATTCCTCAACTTACAGCATCAGTATACCACTTTCTACCATAAAATAACAGCTTCGAAATCATTTTAATGATACTCTGACATGTAATAGGGAGAATGATGCCTCTGTCATTCCCACTCTGCACCCCAAACGCCTGTTCTCGCATGTTACTTTGGTGAGCGGGCACCACCTCCCAGGAAAATTGCTTTAAGGCTTTACGGCACTACCACTAGTATTGGTAAAACTGGATAATATTTTAGGGAGAAAATGTTTTCTGGTTTTCCTTTGATGTCCTCCGGCTGCTCTGCCTCAACTCAGTGATCTACGGAATTTCCTGATGGACAGAAAGCTTTGCTAAAGTAAGGCTAAACGCTAACTGCTGCTAACTGTATAGCTGCCGTCGGCTAGTTAGCTCAGTTAGCCGTGCTGGACTGGGAGCTTTGCGCACTGGGGGGGGTGTTGCTGTTTACACCGCTAGCACAGGAGCTATGGACCACAGGGATGAGAAAGTTATCAGGGCTGGGGCAAAATGAATGCTGGTGGGGATGGCGGCGGCGGTGTCGTGCAAGAACTGGAGCTGCACATCATAGCAGGCTAGAAGCTGAAGAGGACACAGAGTAAGCTAAGAAGAGAAAAGAAGAGAGTGACTGAGCTGTCATTGGACAACTCAGATGGTCTTTAAGTCGTTGGCGAGAGCTTTGCAAAATAAAAGGCTGCAAGACAGACGGCGAGCTGGCCATCTTGCTGTTGGACTAGTAAGTCATTTTAGCTGGCTTGCTATGTCTTGTGTTGTTGCACTTGCTTGATTTTTAGATAGGGTAGCAAAGCTGTCCACTCGCTAGTTTTTGATCATAAGTAATCATAACAAATGCACTTGTACAGCTGTCCATATTTACAACAGTGGTGTATAAATGAATTACACTCTGTGAAACTGTAGGGGCGCCAAATCACAATGATATCAAAAGTTCTGCAGTGCTGCTTTAAAAGGATAAACCGGGCACATGTTTATTTATTAATTTTACCAATTTTCCTAGAAAATAGTATAATTAAATCTTGAACGATAATCAACAGTGCTCATTTTTTTATTTTTCCATAGCCAACAATAGAAGACCATAAAAGATGTTGATTTTTGGCCTGAAAGGTGCATGCAATAAATGTAAACCACTATGTAATAGTAAAATATATACAGTGTCTGTACAGTTAAGCATTGTCCATAAACAGCATCATCTCTCTCTGACCACACATGAAAAATGCAATGTTTAATTGTGCCTACCTAAATAAATTAGCATCACTGTCTAACACAGCTCTATTAAAGTGCTTTATATTGTGTGTTTTAGTATGTTAAGTGAAAAATAAAATTAAAATATAAGACATACTGTAATGTTATTTAGATTTCTCTGACAGGTATTTGCTGTGATCTGAATTGCTATTTATTTAAATCGCATTCTATGCAATTAATGCATTTGTCTGAAAATACAGCAATTGAATTAAAAATTCCATTAACAAGACATGAAGAAGAAATTCCAAATAAAAAGTCCAAAATCGAATCATGAAAACAAAACTTGGATTCTTCTTAATTGCTCACACAATCAATGTTTTTCACAACACATCTACAAACCTCCTCATACCAGTTCAATGTAATGCTACAACATTTGCAATGTCTGTCAAAGTTGTCAAATAAATTGACTCAAACTCAAAGAGATTAAAAATAAGGAATTAAAGGAAATGTATTAAATCAAATCAGTGGGTATTTCAGTGGGTCGCCTCCTTTAAAATGTCCGTTGCTGGCACAGAGCATATGTAGAATGTAATGAACTGCATGATAAGGCTGGGTACACACCCAGACCTAGAGATAGAGATAGGAGACCCAGTAGACCAGGTTGAAAAGACCAAATGCAGTGGGGAAGAAGATGCGTGCATACGAGTCTATCTTGGCGACGCGGATGTGCAACCTGCCGTGCCGCCAGGCACCGGAGCGGCAGTCTTCGAAACAGCAGAAGAAGCTGGTGCAGTCCTTCCCATCCAGACACTCATAGCCGTACTCTTCGTCTCGCTCCTGCATGTGCGTGGCGTTGTTCATCTGAATGGCTGTGGCCGAGCGTGGACGGATGTCTACCGTGGGTGTCTGCTTTTAACAGGACAAAATGACACAGTTAGCCATCAGAGCCCCAGAATGTCATACTAAAGACCTCATTGACATAACAGGGGACCTAATTTGAGCTGCCATTTCCTGTCTCCCACTTAAATTTCTGTCATTAGTCAGTAAAATGTAGTTTGCACCTTCGACTTGCCAATGGCCCCTTTAATGTCAGAAGAAAATACAAATTTACCTATAACTACCACCCGACGCTTATAGTGACAAAGGGTCTGTTCCCGTTGATGTAACCCATGATGCAAATTACACCTTTGTGGCTGAAGCAGTCATAATATTTTTAGTACAGTAGTCCATATTGCTTTATTTACAGCTATAAAGAGCTAGTGCTGGGCAATGACTGCATTTTTTATTCTGATTATGCTACTGGTGCTGCACAACATAATAAAATGCAGTAAAAACACAATAGCAAACAGATGACTGTGTGTAATTTTTTTCTGAGCAGTTTTTTAAATGTTTTTAGTGCCCAGTGACTCAACAAAATATACTTATTTGGTCATGTATCGATGTTTTAAGCAGTTTTTCTGAAATGCATTTATAAGATACATTTCGTAAGATACGTAACTGGCTTACGATGCATCATAAAGCTAAGCTCAGGGAGGAGCATGTGCACACAGCTCAGTATTTCTCCAGAGCACTCTTTCGGTCACTAAATGGGTTAAAATAAACCTCCTTTTCAAACTGTGCTCACCACTGAAGGGCACATGCCTTTTTATGATAAATGATAGATAGAAAATAGAACAGTGACATCAGTGAGTTTTGTGGCGCTGTCATTCTAGAGGGAGACAATTAGAATTTAAACAGACTTTTTCATCAGCTTTTATCTTGAAATACCATGCCACCTTTGCACAAATTGGAATTCCGGCTGTTTGGCAGAGATTCCTTGACCTTGCTGATAAACTAGGGCAGTGGTTCTCAAACTTTTTTTCAATAATGTAACCCCCTTTGAAATATATTTTCATCCAAGTACCCCCTGACCAGCACAAAACATTTTGGGTAGGAAAGAAAGCCTAGCTAATAACAATATTGTAACTGAAAAACAGTTAAAGCTACAGTACATTTAAAATATTAAGAATCACTAAATTAATGAATTACTATAGTGTATGTAAGAATTATGCATCACTAGTACTTTTAAAATTAACATTTTAAAAAAAATCTTAGTACCCACTTAGTACCTAGTCCAAAGTAGCTCTAGGGGTACACATACCCCCATTTGAGAAACACTGAACTAGGTTGTCAAGCTCACCACTTTCCCTCAAGAAAGGGCCAGTAGCTGTCATTTAGCTTGTTCTTTATGTGTTGTCTTTTTACATTTAAACAATATTCTATAAATGACTGTACTAGCACTGCAATTGTGTTTTACAGCATATATTTATGTTCTGAATTAATCCGTTGTTTTTTTAATTGCAACAAACATCACAAAACATTAAATACTTTTTGGATGGTTGTTTTTGGCCCCATTTAGGCATGCTTGCTGCGGGGTGAATGTCCTGTGTTGTTTGACCCATCCACCACCCTAACCAGCCTCCCTACGCGGAATTCCGGGCTTTCATACTACTCGCTACTACTCTTAATACTACGTCATCTTAAAGTGATGTGAAGCTGCTGCCCTCCCCGGGGCGTTCCATACACACGCTGAAGGGTGCTTTTTGCGTCCTATTTGAGGCACTGCCCAAGCGTCCGTAATTTACGAGTTGGGAGTGAGAACGGGTTGGAACACACAGTAACATTATCTGCTGTAAGCATGCATTCTCAAAGAAGCATAAAATACTTAAACTTGACAGAACTCTTCATTCCCTACAACTACTCATCTTGCCCAGCACTAGTGCACAAACCTGTAGTCCCTTTGATAACGATACATAACCACAAACAAAACAACATACTGGTTAGTTTCAGGATGTTTGTCCTTAACAGACAGTATGTTGAGGTAATGAGGGGATTAGCAGAAGAGGTTATGACTCAGTTCTCAAAGGGGATAGGTTACACTGGAGGAAGCGCAGAGGACGCTCAAGCAGAAGGAGCATTAACAGCATCCTGCCACATGGCCTGGTCAAGCTGGGCTGTGCTGTGTCAGTGTTAGCAAAAAATAAATAAAAAAACAAAAACAACACAGTGGCATTGGCAACTTTAACTGGCTGAAAGTAGACAACCTCTTAGAGAGGACAAAAGGTGGAAACATTGCTGGAGGATCCCTTGGTTATCTGTCTTAAGTTGAATAGGAGTGTTAAAGTAAAGGTGAATTTTTCAGCAGTACATTTAGACTCATGTCTAGCCTGAAAATCTAACAGATCTGACCCTAAAAATATTCCTCCCAGTTAAATATGGATGTGGACCACTATATGGAAAAGCAGATTATCTTGTCTTGACTTGTGTATTAGTTTAAATTTAGATCTTTGCTAGCTCCCACCCACTCTGCATGCTTTTTGGGTGTTTAAGGTGTTAATCTTCTGATTGGACCTCCAACTCTAATTAGACTCATCACAGTGCAGGGGTTGTCTGTTTCAGTCTGTTAAGGCTCTGCTGACTCTGTAGGAAGCGTCAGGTTGAGAAGCCCAGCAAACACGCAGGTATAGATTTACTGGCAGGAGAAGGGAAAGAACAGGAAGCTGTTGCAGCGGCTGCTAATTCACTGTGGTTACAACAACAACAAAGAGTGAAACAGGACAGAGGGAGCCAGAATGAGTCCACGCTGGGCCTGGACTATTACATTCCTCTGGACACGGGATGTGTGGGATGCTTATTTTAATTTTAGAAAACTGCATAAGTACGCCTGGCTGGCTGCCTTCGCACTGTGCACTGCAGAGCGCCCCTTTTAATATTATCTCTGATACCTATTTAGTAACTGATGGGGAGTACAGTAAGAATGCAGGTAGATAAAGAGGGGATATAGAGAGGCATATCTGCTGGAGAACAGACAGAAAAGCAGTGAGGTGCTGAGGGCTCAAATAGCCAAAATGCAGCAGACACATGCAGTCAGACACAGGCAATATACCTTTGAGGAAAAGAGCCGGAGGAGCTTTTGTCCAGACAGGAAACAAAGAATACGTGGAATTGAAAGAGAGTAACAAAAAACATAGAACACAGAAAACAAAAAACATCAATAGAAAAATAAATAAACACAAGATAATATGTGAAATTTACAATCACTCTACTTTGTAACTCAAAATGGAAAGAGAATAAATATACTGTAGAGAGACATACATGTTACAAACAGACACAGGGAAGATGCATGTTGGGCTATATGTATCTCACATGATTCTTACACCAGCATCACCTTAGAAAATATTACAAATGCAAAACTGGAGAGATTAAGTAAACACTATCCATAATGCAGAGTTCAAATACTCCCTGTGAGTGTGACATCATTACATTTTCACATTAAGATGGAAGCATTTGTCTTACATAGCACTTAATTAAGCATTGTTATCAGTTCCAGTATGTGGCAGTCAACAAACATTGTAATGTATGTCGTTAAACTTAAAAGAAACTAAATCAACTGATAGGACATCTGATAATCACACATCCCTCTGCATTTTAAGAAGATCACGTGTACCCAATAAGCTTACAAATAGTAAGAGAAACTTTCAAAGTTCATGATTTATATTTCCTCGATTTCCTATTTTTTCCATGCTTTTAACAATTCAGGAACATCAAAATAATTTCATCAAATATCTCCTTTTCTTGCCCACTTTCTCCTTCCCACATCTCAGAAATTCATGCAGAGAACCTAGAAAAGCCCCTCTGAGACGGCAAACTGGCATTACACCTTCCACTTCATCAGTCATTTATTCGTCCACGAGACAGCTAGACCATGTGCAAAACCTTAGTTACAGAGGCTGAAACTAGAGCGCCCCACGTTCCAGTTCAATACTCCTGTTCACCCAAGCACAGTATACTTAAAGGTTTAAGATTTAATATCCTTCAAGTCCAATTCCCCCAAAAATGCCATGACTTCAAAGATGGATTTCAGTTACCTACAACCCTTTCAAAAAGTATTGCAACTTGGTCTAGTTATAAAAAAGCAAAAGAACTAACTTTTTTTTACCAAGCAGACTTCAAGTAGTAGAAGTAAACAAATTGTTATGCAAAATCTTCATTTCTGCCACCATAAGCCAAATGTAGCTGATTATGGAGATGTGCTAGTCTTGGTGTCAAGGCTAAATGTTCTCAGCTCTGTAAGTGCTCATGTATATGGTGAGAGTAGCCCTTTAACTGAGCTGCCATGATCTCTTGAGGGATTTAAGGCCCACACGACTCCACCTTTCCTGTCATGTGACAGATACAACTGTAACCCAGGATTTCCACAGGCTGCGTAACTACTGCGGAACGGCTCCGGAACGTCGGCGGAGTCAATCGGTTTCCATTAAAGTCAACGTGTGTATTTCCACCAGCTGCATAACGTCTGCGTTCCGACTCCGGCACAGCTCCGGCGGTGGCAGCCCTGTGGATCAGATACGCAGAGCTTCTATTTTTGCCGGACGCCGGAGAGCTCCGCAGCAATTCAGCACACGGCAGATAGTGCGGGACAGGAAGTCGAGCACAGAAACAAAATAAAACATCCGGTTAACTTTCAAAATAAAATACACCGTGCTCACGAAGGATCATATTTCTCTTCACTACACCTTGAAAACACGGCACGGAGTTGTTTCCTCTCTACTCCTCGGAATAGAAACAAACTGTTGGTGGTTTTGTGGTTCTATTCTGCGTGAATTCGCGAGATCTAGTGGGTCCTCGTGACTACAGCTGTCAGTCCTGGCCGCAGCCGTTCCGCAACAACTCCAGATCCGGTTGGTATTGACGGACGGCGGACCACGGAGACGTTCCGCAGCGGAGACGTTCCGCAACAGTTACGCAGCCTGTGGAAATCCTGGGTAACAGATATGTGACGGATTACGAAAACGTTCGAGCTGCATGCCTCGCTCATTGAGTAATTTGTGTGGTGGCCCCTGGGAAGAGGCTCCTTTAGTAAGCAGTGTATAGCTTTTTTCTAAGACTTAATCCCTGTACCGTAATACAGTGGGGGAGGGACAGAGAGCATGTAGGGAGAACTTGACATTTCACCTCAATAAAGGATACTGTAAATATATTACATCAAGATATTACACAAATATATAGTGCATCAATTAAAATAATGGTTGTAACTACTAGGTACAATTGAGCAACCTTTCTTGGTCAGACTCTGAAACCTCAAGAAAACGTAATCTAAACAAAAAAGTCACTTCAGTTAGAGAGATGCTCACCGGGTTTTTCTTCTTCTTGTCCTTTTTGGCGCTAGGCTTCCTGTTGCTGACAAAGTAGTGCAGTGTGCCATACTCTATAAGTGCGGCGAAGACAAAGATAAAGCAGACAGACACAAACAGGTCCATGGCGGTCACATAGGAAACTTTTGGAAGGGATTTCCTGGCAATAGTACTCAGCGTGGTCATGGTCAGCACAGTGGTGATGCCTGGGAAAGAACAGAGAAAATTAGATCTGCTTGAAATCAAGACAACTGCCACACTACCAGACTCACTTCTGCATAGAGCTCAATTGTAGGTGTGATTTTCACATTCTGCATTACTATGTCAATTTAACAAAATGCTTTTTTTTCATATTATAGTACTAATCTCCAACATCAAAATGTTGCGCTGCCTTTCTTACATCTAACAACAGTAACTTGCCATATTGTACATAATATTAAAAAGGCAACACAATGTTAAGTATAACAATAATACAAGCATCTGTCTGTACTTAATGTGTTCCTAAATCTGTCATGAAGTGGAATGTGATGCTCACGGCTTGTAGGTGCTTAAAGAATTCATACAAAATGATTGCATTTGTAACTAATATAATAATTATCTCCAAAATAGTTTCACAGTTGGAGGAAAGCTGAAACAAGCTGAAGTCCTAATGGAGATTTAAACTTGAAGTGGATATTTTAGTATTTTTTTACAGATTGTGCATCAGTTTTTCAGTGTGTTAAATATATATTCTTTTTTAAATTCATATGTGCTCATACATTTTTCAACTAAGGAACACGTGCTCCAAATGTGTCAGTGAAGAATGTCAACTTTTTATTTCAAAATATACAGCAGATGTTTTTTAATGTTTTATTTTATAAATGTCCCAGTTTATTTAGTTCAACAATAACTTACAAAACTGTTACAACAGACAACAGGTTTTAACAACAAAACAGAAATTATGAATTTTATATATATATATGTCCAGTATGTATATATATATATATATATATATATATATATATATATATATATATATATATATATATATATATATATATATATATATATATATATATGTAAACATAGAGAGGATTAAGAGGATTAATGTTGGCTGTTTAATTGCATGCTCTTGCAGTTAGACGCTCATGAGGATGGAGCGAGCAGCTGTTCTACTGTCCCCTTAAGCCACATACTTTACTGGTTCACAGGTTTAGCTGCCATTGACCACCACACTGACATTAAACATTTCTTTATCCACCATCTGGTAACCTTCTCTCCTGTTACTTGCTCTGTCTGTCTTCAATGATAATGTAGATCGAGGCGGGGTGATGCCACATGATGAAGAAATGGGTTTGTAAGTACACTACATATTAAGTACAGATTACCAACAGCAGCATCACAACGATTTAACACCAACAAACAAGCAAGTGCCAAGACCGCCTCCTTCCTTTAAATATACCATACTTAAGAGGACCTGTCTATTTTGTGCATGGAAGATGATTTATGTCTAAATTTAAAATGAACTGAAAGGCATCAGTCTGCGTCAAGATTAACATTGCAGTATAGCGAGTGAATTGATATATTTCTGGATGGCATTGAAGGATTAAGAATTATGTCATCTGCATTAATCCGCGTCCTAACCACCTGGCTTCCTGTACCTCCCACATCATCTTTCAAAAGATCAAATTAAGATATTTGACTCTTAGTACAATTTTAGCAGGGAATTTATTGTGTTATTATTTCGACTGAAAATCATGTCTGGAACTGCATAAGCAGGAGGAAAACAAAACCTATTTTTAGAGAGATTAATGATAGACACATTAACGATGATAGTCAGGTAGAATGAGGGTTTCTGCCTGCAGGGATTGTTTTACTTTCATTTATGCTCGTTAATGATCACATCACATTGACTTGAGGTCAGGATTTAGAGCCTTAAGGGGCCAAAAGTAAAGCTGACTAAGCAATGTGTATGAAACTGAAGTGAACTTCCGAGGATGTCCACTGGATTCCAAGGGCAAGTTCAAAAGCTGACAAATTTCCTTGAAATCTTCACTCTTGCCCTCTTTTTTTCCTTCTGTGCCCGCTCATTGCATTCAGTGAAGAGGCCACCTGCATTATTATCGTGCTGAGGCTGCATCTCTGCATCTTCCCTGCTGTATTGCATAATTAATGCCTCATTAAGGCATGCATGAAAACATATGTGCCAGCATAGACTCTTCTAATCAAGATGGACTAGATTCCTAAGCAGCTGCCCTGTCTCAGAGGGGAAAAGAGGAGGAGGAAGAATGGGGAAGGAGAAGACAAAAGGAAAGGAGAGAACAGCAGGAAAGAGGAAGCTTAAGCCGACTGCTTTTCAGTTTGAGGTGGTGTGTGACCACCGCAGGGTTCTTGATGTGTTTCACAGCAGAGAGTAATTAAGGCCAGGATGGCTAATGAACCTCACTGTTGTAACGGCAGCACATGTGTGTTTGGACTAGGTCGACTGATTATAAATAAATGAATATATATAAATATATATTATAAATATAACTGAACTAGAGCAAAGGCTCTGTCAAGGCTTTATGAGCAGTAACAGAGATGGATGAGGGGTCTAAAAGGAATTAAATGTGAAATATATGTTTTTTCTTATTATTTGTGCAAACTGACCTTACTTTTTAAAACTGATTTCAGCATATACATCATATGGTCAAAATCTAGCGGCAGAAATAACTTTTCTTTTTTCCTTCTTACCTAATGATGTCCTGGCAGGTACTGCATCCTTGTTGATCCAGAATGAGACCCAGGAGAGGACAACAATCAGGGTGCATGGGATGTAGGTCTGAATGGTGAAATAGCCCATTCTCCTGCTCAGGTCAAAGAAGACGGTCAGCACCACATAGTCTCCTGGAGAGAGAAAAATAACAGGAGAAAAGAAAGAGAGTGTGAGGGCATTGTAGAATGTATGACAAAACATACGGGATGTAAAGTTTATATGCAGGATAGAATTTTCTTTATTACATAAATGTAAAGTACAGTGCAGTACAGTCCATACAAGAATGCACTAACATGCAGTGCACTGAGAAAGTTCAAAAGAATGACAGCACATTATCGTACTGTGATCAAAGAAGGCTGTCAACACAGAAACACCAAGCGTGGATGAAAAAACCCTGTTAAGTCATGGGCTGATCAATACATAATGTTGTGGAACCAAAATCTTCACAGCATGTCTGCCCAAGACAACTCGAGATCTTAAAGGAAACGGAGTGTTTCAGAGAGCTAGCGCTGGACTTGCTTGGATACACACACAAACCCTTGTCTCCTGCCAGTAGTTAGCTGGACCATGAACACTAGCATCCAGCTGATGATGAGCCATCCCTGGGCTGGCGGTCTGACCCAAGCAGATGTTGGGTGTTAAGAGGTTGAGGTTAGCCAAGTCCAGATAGCCCTGACCCTGACAATATGGATCATCCGGCCTGTTTGTTTAAAATGCATGCTAAGCACGAATGCACGTGCGTGTGCACCCTCTTGCACCACACGCAGATGCAATGTGCTTCTAACACCTTTTGCAAGGAGGGTGAATTCAACCAGGACTAAACAGAAATACAGACATGTACAAGAACAAACTCAATACACACACAATCCAATAGTATTCCTGCCACCTCAACAATGCAGCAATGCTTGCCAATAGTTACTGCCCTCTTTAGCAGTCTACCAATGTACCTGTCTGTCTGTTTCCCTGGGTTTAATGGCAGTTCACTCCTGGCCTCCAGCTCAGTCAGTTGTTTGGTAATTGATTAACTTTAGACTGTTAACGGTGTTGGAAACCTCCCCTGGCCTCTCGCTGTGGCTTGTAACCTGCAGGGCACAAACCTACACTTCTCAGCTATGTATCTACTCGTGTGTGTGTGTGTGTGTGTGTGTGTGTGTGTGTGTGTGTGTGTGTGTGTGTGTGTTTAAGCACCCACAGCACATGGAGTAGTCTCTGCAGCTGGGGATTGAACAGCTGGCTAATAATTTTCCTCATGCCCACAACACCTATGCAGTTTATTGAAAAACAGCCAACATCTGTGTATTTGTGTGTTAATGAGAGACAGAGAGGGAAATAGATGAGACTGTCAGTGTTTATTATGTCTGAAGACGTGCACTCTGCGTGTGAGTGAGTCTTCGTAGTGTCTGGACAGGGACCAAGTCTTTGTGATCCATCCCACTATGCACCTCTGTTCACCCATCCGTTGATAGCATCATTAAATAAACCAAGTGCAATAACCCCAGCAGCACAACCATAACTGTTCATTTTACCACGTGTTTTCTGCTGATGCAGGCGAATGCACCGTATATTACAGTGTGCCGCCTTGGTTTGTAGGAGTACAGGAGACACATGAAGGCTGCTCTCAGGGGTCCCACAGCCCACTATTTTGTTTTTATTAACATTACATTAGCAGGGGCCCAAAACCGAGACCCCTGACAGCTGAGAAACTGCCGGTTAATACACTTATTCCAGCTCGCTCAGCAGCACAAAGCCTCCTCCACATTTCCTCGGACTTCTAATGATAATGGGATTTCCACCACAGGGGTGTGGTCGGCACCCTCCTGCCGTACGCCTCTCTCCGTCTGTTCGCAGGTTTCATTATAGGCCACAGCACTTGCCAGGAAGACACTTTGAGAAGGTGTTATCGACCAATGGCCTCCATTGTGGCAGGCTGATGTATCTGTATCAGCATGCCTGCCATTATGACTCAGTAGTAATGCATAAGTGTGTTAATGACTTCCTGATTTCACTCAAAACAAAATGGCTTCCAGTTCCCTTACTGGTTTAAGTGTCTGGCCGGGATTTCACAACGTTACCGTATGGGGAGAAAATAGTTTAGTGCTCCAGATAAACAGTCCCAGCACAATCTGTGTGAGCATGTGGCATTTTTCAGAAGTTGTTGATTTGTACTTGATTGCCTGAGTGGATTTTTAAAGTGTCAAATTCTTATCTGATTCTCTCATCTTTCAAATGATTCTGATGTTAGTAAAAAAAAAGTATACAATCCTGGTGAAAACGGTGTGGGTGTAGCGGTATGTGTTAATGTGCATTGTCACCACTAGGAGTCGCCAATATTATAGATATTTTGTAATCCTACATTAATATTACCCCAATGAAAGCAGTTTATGGAGCTGTCCCTCTGTCTCCACTCTTGATCACATCAGCTGTATCCACCATTATTGGCAATAGTGTTTCCCTTCGCCCCACAGAATGCCTTGTTGTCGCGTCAGCTTAAAACCCCCGAACATACTTGCAAAAAAAAAAAAATGTACATTTTCTTCAAGTTGGAAGAACCGTTGGGTTTTTTGGTGCATTATTGTACACTTCAATGTGCGATATAGGCAAGGTAGATGGTGTTTCACACGTGTACGAATGCATGCCTGTGTGTGGGATCAAAAGGTCCTTGTTTATTTCTCATAAGCCTGTAGCTGGGATATCAAAGCATTCAAGCCTTTGTGACTGCTTCCTCCTAATGGGAGCCCGCAAATTAACCTGAGCTAGAACTCCCTATCTGTCAACTTCAGCAGATGAAGGCGTGTTCATACTCTATCTTCACAGGGTCTATAGAAAGCTCTTTTCTTCAAGGCTATTACCACTAAGGTCAAATATTTCTTCTGTGGATCACCAATGAATATAAAGAAGCTGCCATACATGGGATGATATGATCTCACAGCCTTTCGCATGTATCCAACAACGCCCACATCTCCTGTGATCCTACAGGCAAATTTAGTCCTAAGTCTTTCATAATCATCAACTAAACTTCATGTGCTTATTTCTCCAGTAACAAGAACACACTAAGAGGTCAGGTCTCTGTAAAGACCTACTGTTGGGCCTTTTTTCTTTGCTACTTTATATTAAAATTCCTAAAAGTTTAAATTCTTCAAATCCTATCATCTTATTGCTTTCATTACATTGCTCAATCCAGTCTTTTCGGTTTATACTTTGTGAATAAAAATTGCTGACGACAGCTGTGTGAAAAATCAACTATGCACACAACAGCAAACACAATTCTTGTTTGCATTAAGATATGGTTTGAAGCATTTCTATTAGGATCACACATTTCCTTGCCAAAAGCGATTTACTACAATCTGATGTAATCTACAAAAAGCAATAAAAACTTGGCGGGGATGATCATTCATCAGAAAACAGTGTGTCTTTGGTGTTAAAAGCCGTAGAGACAACACACTAACAGAATTTAGACACACGCAGCAGAGCGAGAAAAAAAAACAAAAGATGATTCTTCTAGTATGAGCCTTCTACTGTGGTGAAAATACACAAACACATGGATGTTTTATTATTATTAGAATTCAGAAATTGCAACAATATTCTGTATTTGAAGGGAGAGTATTGGACTTGTGAGAAGGAATGCTAATCCCAATGTGGCTGTACATTATTGCAGAATAGCCAAAGGGGATTTTATGGGAATGAAACATGGTAATTCAGGATTGCTGACCAGAAGAAAAAAAAAAAACCTGTCACATGTGAATATCATTCTGCAGGCAGCCATGCTGTAAATTGGTGTGGATCTGAATGGGCAGGAGAGACCCGAGGCACATGCTGGCCATCCAATGAAGGGAGACGAGCCAGACACATTGCAGAGCCGCTGACAGGCTGTCTTACTGAGGTCCTCTCCTGTCAAAGATCATCTATATCAGAGGTGACAGCAGATGCAATTGTGCATGTGTGTGTTGGTGAGAAAGACAGGAGCTTTGCTAATGACCATGGTTATGCCATAGCTGCTTGCCAGAGTCAACAATACTTACAGAGAATGCTAACTCACCACGTTCTGTGACTATGACTAGGGGCTATTTGCCAGTGATTAACTAGTAACTATGGCTTTGCATTTTGCCTCCACTGGCTACTGCAGCTATTCCTGCCCGACAGCGAGTGGCAAGATGATGTCACGGCAAAAAAGGCACAGCATTGTCATGGTGAGTAACTGCGGGAACACAGCAGCATGATTAAACACTAGACAGGAGTCTGCAGAGTTTGATTGCCTTGTTGTTAACTTTGTGTTGAATGTGACAGGGACAGATGATTATCCCTCTCTACACACTAATAGCTCTCAAATTACTGAGAGCAAGGAAGTTTACAGGATTATTTTTTTTAGATGATGATGTCACATGCCATCATGTGGGGGCCCCTGGACAAAGTAAACCACAGGCCCCCTTTGAGCCCCTCACACACACACACACACACACACACACACACACACACACTACCCGCCCAAGTTAGCTGTATGGATCTCTTTATAATACAGGGCCCCAAGTTTGTTAAACATTGTAACAGTTTCCAACTTATGGCCCAGTTCTAACTGGGATTTAGTAATGCATATTACCAAACAAATTTCTAATCTAATCACCACAAAGCACCACTTAGACCATGGGACAGTTCCATTACAGTTTTCCTCAGCTACCATCCTAAAAACACAACACACTTTCTGGTGTTACATCTTATCTCAGGCCACAAACATCTAGTTTATTTCTTATCCTCACCTAAACTGTTGTACTTCTCTAATGAAAATTTAAGACAACTCCATTAGTGAGTTTACTTTCATAACACCATATAATTAAAAACAAGGCCAACACATTCACAAGCCACTTCTCTCACAGTCTGTTATCCGTGTTCCATCTTACCTCGTCTAAAAATGGCTTCATTATTTCTTATTTACAAACTGAGGAGAGGTGCTATTCACACTCATTACGTAAGCTCCAAGTTCTAAAATTCAACTCTCACTCTCCTTTCTCGCCATTTTTAATATAGACCTCTTTTTATTTTTTGGTCTTTTTTCTGTTCTAACCGTTTTGGCCAGGTGACAGGACTGATCCTCACTCAACAGTCACAACACTAATGGCTAGACTTATTTGTCTCTCTTGTGCTTCTATTAAAAGGACAGATTAAAATGCTAATTAAATTAAACGGCTAATTTCTGGAAAAGGAAATGAGAGGAGAAGAGAGAATATAATGCTGTGTGTGATGCTGTGACAAAAACAAAACAAAACACAGATAAGCACATAAGACAACAAGCTTTCCAGAGGTCTCTGGGTATGGGATCTGTTCAGCTTGGATTTCTGTGAATATGCTTGAAAAGGAAAATATAATGAACAACCTAAAAAATACAGATGGGTGGACAGATGACTTGATATGTTAAGATAAGCAGTCAGAAGGATATGTGGACAATATTTCCAATTTTTCAGTTATATTTTGCAACATATGATTTTTTTTCCCCCCAGTGATATAACACAATACTACACCCAATTTACATTTTAGCTTTCATTATTCTGCTCTACACACCTGGTGCAAGATACTGGCCAGAAAAAAAGCACTCAGCAAAAAGGGAGTGTTACTGAAACAGTAATTTGTTTGCAATAAATAGAAGAAGCACTGAGTAGTTAGCTTTACTTGTAATAACCACTGTGGCTGAAATAGAAAAAGAGGCAATGATGTCACAGCGCTAGCCAAAGGTATTTTATTTATTTATTTTTTTAACAACTGAGTAACACTCTTTTGCAAAAACAGCACCCCCCAAGTACTTCCCACATGCCATTTTTAAGAGTTACAACAGAATATAAACTTTGTACTTGTATGATGTGATGTTCCAGAATATTTGAAATGTTAATGACATGGTCTTATGCATTACAAAGTCATTGAGCTGTGCAGATTAAAGCCGCGTCAACTTATTGTAAAGTAATGTAATGTTCATGAATACTGTCGCATAACAAAAAAGAAAAACTCACTATTACAACATATTTTAGGATGTTTTTTTCAGTTCTGATGGCACAATGTACTGGTCTTTACAAAAGCAACAATGTTATTTAAATCTAAATTCGATGGATGAGCTCAGACAAACACTGTATAAGCCAAGACAATCAGTCCCCAATTCTTTGCCAATGGCTTGGTGCTATTACAGATTAGAGTTTTGGATCCCTGGTTTAATGTTTTGAAATCTAATTAATCATATTCAACACACTGAATGAATTGCCCAAAACTACAGCACTGATATATGCCTGTGCATACTTAGACTAAGTAGCATTTTCTTTTAAGTAGCTCAATAATCACAAAGCTTTGCCAAAACTGCACTCCCAGTAAGTCACATGTACACTTAAAGAAATTGATATTTTCAGTCCAGTAAGCCTTATGAGCAAATGTGCTCCTTGTGCTTAACTTCATGTATGATCCAGCATCAATATGAACCATGCATCCCCTCATACAGATTCATGGATAGTTTCATTGAAGGTAGCACATTTCCAAGTCCAAGCTTAGAAGACTTGAAATTTAATTTCACTATAGCCTTTGGTAGACTTACAGGTATGTCTGACATCTATTAGCATAATGCACAGATTCACTGCGCTCTTTCCAAGCTTAGCAAGGTAATATCAAATGCCACATATGACATATAAATAATGATTTTGTAGAGTTCTAATACCACAATAACAGAAAAAAGCACTTACTTATGTGTTTCAAGTGCTTCCCTAGAATTCAGCTGATGTGCTGAACAGTGTCATTGAGATTAATGGGAAACTGCTCGTTCTGTTTTTATTACTGAGATTTATCCTCTTGATGCCATGTATTAACCTACTAGACAAAAGATGTTCCACATCTACTCTCTCCTTATTTCTTATGGCTAATTACTTTGAAACCTTGGGCTGCAAAATATTAAACAAGGCCAATATGCTGAGTGAGAATATTATCTAGGACCAAACTTTATAACAGTTTATTGAGCAATTTAGAGCTTGGCCCAGGAACAATAACTCCACAGAGTGGCATCAACTTTGAATGTTTTTAGCCTCTAAACCAGCTCCGTTTGTCTCAACAAGAAGAGACTGTTCGTTTTGTGTGTGCATGCAGATGTGAGCATGTACAGTACACATACAAACTCTATTTAGGCTGCAGAAATATCTTTAAAATAAGGTGCCATCTTGTTCCACTTTACAAGTAACAATAATACTGTGTATTTTCTAAGAGCTACACACTAGATACTTGCTATTCATTTACTTGTGTATTGCAGCGATCTTACGGTATGGGAAGTGCTTCTATGCTTTTACTTGTGTTCCAGTGGTGGAATGTAACTGAGTATATTAAATACTGTACTTAAGTACAATTTTGAGGCACCTGTACTTTATTTGAATCTTTATTTTTATGCTACTTTATACTCCACTAGATTTTACAAGAAGATATTGTAATTTTTACATAACTACATTTATTTGACAGCTAGTATATAAATCAGCTCCAGATCCACCCGCCACAACATGAAAATATTGTTAAAACATTATGCCACCAGTAAAAATAAAGCAATACTCTTCCCATAACCATAGGGAAGCAGTCATTTTGCATAATGTATATTTTTACTTATTTAGGTACACTTATCTGATAATACATCAGTATTTTTACTTAGAGTACTTAAATAAAAATGTTTAATGCAAGACTTGTCAAAAAATATATTTTACATTTCAGTATTCAAGTGATGCTCTGTTGTGAATGGTAATGTAGAATGCATTCAATTCTTAATGTTGTTTAAAAATGAGTCCATCTTAAGTCAGACATATGATGAAATGTATACACAATGGGTGCACAATAGGTTACCCATGACTTAATGAAAACTCAGTTAGTTATTTATATTTTTTTGTACTTATTAAGTTATTTAATCACAGTAATAATATGTTGCAGTTTGTTTTTTATCAGATGATCACTTGATCTTTGCTGAAGAAGGTGAAGAAGCGCTGAAACAATTCATTACCTGCGGTGCGACTGTGTGTCTATAATAATTGCTCTCTTCACCCCCCCCCCCCCCTCCCCCCTCTGTGCATTCTCCCTCTTGCTTCTAGGTGATAGTTGTGATGGGCAGGAGTGGGAGGAAAAATGCTCTGACTCGCCAGAATCCTCATTTTGTGAAGTTAAATACCAATTTACACACATCCCAAACCGCCCAATACACTAACTCACATTTACAAGTGCCTGCTCTATATACCCCCCCCACCCCACCCCACGCCGTCTTCCCTGTTCACTCTTGCAAAAGAGATGATTTTTTTTTATTTAGTGACCTGTGTATTCCAGTGTCCTACATTTTACAACCCCCCCAACCCTTACCCCTTGCTTTCTCTGTCTGTCTCTCTCTCTCTCTCTCTCTCTCTCTCTCTCTCTCTCTCTCTCTCTTTCTCTCTCTCTCTCTGTCTTTCGCTGTTGACACTCTAATAAGCTAGTAATTAAAACCTGCAACAGAGAATGTTGATAGGCCATACAAGAAGAGATTGCTTTGGGAAAATAAGGCTCTTGTTTTCCTCCCTATCGACCACCACCTGCATATAAAAGAGTGCCTGTGGTGCACAGCAGAGGAGAGCAGATTTAGAGAACTAGATTTTATTTTTGTCTTTGTGGTATGTTAGATTGCCAGTGCTCTTTGTTCTGTATAGATGCTTGTTCTGTTTTTGAGGCCATACCATGAAGAACACAGGAATATGGATTGAAGACAGTGAGTGAAGGTTGAGAAATAGAATAATATTCAGCCCACTGATCCTCTCCTGTAACCTCTTAATAAAACCACCTTAATATGTGAATATAAATATCCTCATGATGTATATTTTTTTCATCCACTTCAATGAGACCAAACCTTTCCACAGCACAACTGTAGTTGCAATATGAGCTTCAGAAAACTAGGACACTGGAATGCATTGACTACACAATTAAAGTCATGTAATTTGCGAGAGAAAGAAGGCATATCAAGTGGACATAAATAAGGGAGGTTGTTGTTGGTTGCTGTTTTTCGTTTGAGATGCTGGTAGGCAAAGATGGAGGTCGTAAGGCGGAGAGATGCAAGGATAAAAAAAAAAAAAGGGAAGCGAGAAAAAAAGAAGAAGAGGATGTTCAGCCAATAGCAAACCATGTCAAAGCTGTTTAAGATGCTGTTTCTGGAGGTTTGCGTCCTTCTTGACTTCTTGGTGCAGCTGTCATTCTGGAACATCATTCTCACCATCAAGAGCTTTTCACACGGGGAGCGACACTTCACCTTCGTAGTCGCGGGATCTACTACACTCATGTGATGGACAAGGCTCCGCGATTAAACGCCAGGTGATCAATGTGTGGTAACCATGGGGATTCTGTGCACTACTGTATCCCTGCCGTACAACTGAATGACATTAGCTGACTGTGGTATCATATATCCCTAATCACAGGTTATAAATCGTTATAACAAATGGTGGTAATCCCAGTCTGTATGTGAATTCAACAGCATTGTTTCTCTTTATGTACCTACTTTTATTAGGATATGTAACTTTACACCCATATAATAAATAGTGAAATTTTATAATACATCTATGAGTAGGTTAGTTCATTTTTGGTCAACTATTTAAAACTGGTTTAGGTCAGACAAGACAAGCAATGTGAATTTGTGACATTGGGCTCTGGGAAATTGGGGAAATTGTTTTCACTAGTTTCTTAAATTATACGAACAAAACAATTAATTGAGAAAATGAATGCGGTATGGTTAACGTTAGACTTCCTCTGTGGCAGGCAGGGACCAAAGTGTTCACTATGCCCTATTGACTCACTGACAGGCTGAGTTTGTAGGGCAAGGCAACTTTATTTGTATAGCAACAAGTAGTCTCACATTGTCAGACCTTCCTCCACAGCGCTGCGGAGGAGGGTTTTTTGTTATTACAGAGGGAAAGTACCAGAAAAGGTACCGAATTCCAGGTACTGGTATTGGAAAAAAAGTGAACATTACCCAACCCTTTTTTGCTCTGTAAGCATCTGCATATTCTTCAATCTCATATTGATTGAATCTCCTTTTTACATTTATTGTGAATTATTCTGAGAAAGAAGTGTTACTCATCAAGACAACGTATAAATTGGAAACTGAAATAATGTTGCACAATATGCTTGAGCTTCCACAGGTGTTTTATTTGATCAGGGATGCAATGTCTCAGTAACAATAAAAAAAAGATTGGCATTTTGGTTTTATTGCTTTTTGTCTCCCTCAATCTTTCTTGATTAAACCAGGCATCTGTCTTGGTGGCATAATTTTGTTTCGAGGAATTTGATAACATATTCCCTTTAATTTGCTTTGGATTTCTGCTATTGAACTCGTATGTGGTGTGCCTGTTAACACACCACCACCGGGTGATTTCACAAACCTCCTGATGCCAAGACAATATTGTCACATGCCTGTCCCACTTCTTTTTTAAGTGGATTTCCTTAAAGGAACAGCTTTTTTGTTTAGCAATGCAATGATAATGCAGCACAACCTCAATGAAACCCAACTAATCATTAAATAGTCCTGACACAAAACTAACATGTTATCCAAGGACTCAATGACTCAATGACAAAGACCCCTCTATAACATATACGGACCTAAATGTGATATCAGAAAGAAGGATGGAGAAAATGTTGTTGCAGCAGAGTGGTATATATTCTAGTTGTGTGTGAAGTGTGTTTGAGGATTAAATTATGGTCTAGCTCTCCATTTGCAGCACAGAGGGCCTAAAGATAGAGCAACGTTGCACTCTGCCATGATAAAAAGGGAATCCTTTGGCATGTCAGAGAGTGACTGTGCTTACATGAGAATACCGTGTGCATGGGCGTTGTTTGGCTGTCTGTTTTCCTCTCGCTGGGCCACTTCCTTTCAACCACAATGCCTTCAGATTCGCCCCATCAAAGAATCAGCTGCAAACTGTGGAGTTTCGTAATCGGGGAGGGCCACTGATGTATCCCTGGGCTTTCTCCACTCTAACTGAATCACACAGGCCGGCGCACACAGACAACAGGGCTGCACGGCATGGCTTTTGGAAGGTCACTTTTAGAATAGCTTTAATATCCAATGGAGAGCACACACTTAAATGTGCATGCAGGCAAATGGACACATAGGAACATGCATCAATTCATGGACACAGGCGCAGACCAAAGCACTCTGAATACTGTCAAACACACAGATATGCACCACTGGCTGATGCACATAGCATACAGTTGTGCTCAGATTTAGCACCTTGTGTCCTGCTAAAACAACCCCATGATTCTCTGCTGAGAAAAGAGAGGCTAGTAGCAAAACAAGAAAGAAAGACAGCAAATGGCATTGATTCCCTTTTATGCTCGAATGAAAAAGCTTCTTGGCAATTTAAGCAATGCTGTTCTAAGCTCATTTGTTCCACTAATGTGCTGGGGAGATGGTTAACGGCCTCACAGAGATCCCTGTGATAGTATTTGATAGTTAATGTAAATGCACCACACTGGCTACATTAATCAGTGGCTTTAGACAAAATGACTAATCACCCATTTCTTGATAAAACTAATCACTCATGCATCTTTTTTCTCCTCTCCTTTTTTTCCTTCTTTTTTCTCTGTCCTTGTCTGCACTATGATATTCATCCCTGAACTCCAGCCTGGCAGATGGGTGAGAAAACTGTTCCCAGCATCAAGCCTAACCAAGTCACTGAGTGGTTAACTTTGAGTTTAATCTAACATCTACGCTGTGAACCTAGTGCCTTGGCTGTCCTACCTTCAAAATCCTCCTCTTTTAGTTTCTCTCTATTCTGTCCACTGGTGTCATTTTAAGGGTCCTTGCTTGTCATAAGCAGCAGTGAATGTTTTTTCCTTTCTCTTCATTGGCCTGAGATTGTGTGCACGCATGCAAGTGTGTGTGTGTGTGTGTGTGTGTGTGTGTGTGTGTGTGTCTGTGTCTCTGTGTCTCTGTGTGTGTGTGTCTGTGTTTGTAAATGCAGGTATAGGCTTCCAGGCAGTACAGCGGCTCTGATGCGAAGTGACATGTTGAGAGACCAAGCCTTTGGACACTGGCTGAGGGAGGGAAGAGAAACAAAATAAAAACCGACATAGCCTTTATAAAAAAATTACAACGCAACTGGATGAGAGCAGCAGATGGCATGTCACCACCCCAGCCCCCTTTTAATAACAATATCACTCAATCATTATTTAATCTTGTTTTTATTTTAAAAAAAAGATACTCAGAGAATAGGAGCACAAATACAGTAATGTGGTGGAGTAGTACTGTGACAAGTTGAGCCAGGGAGAGACTGGCTTGTCTAATAGAATGAGAGGGAACATCTTCCTCTGACTATTTGCTACAGTCTTCATTGTCTGGATCCGGCCAATTCACCTGCCTGCCTGTCTGCTCATCTTACCATTATGTGTCCCTCTGTTGCCTCACCTGACCCATTTTAACTCAGTTTAACTTGAACCTTTTCACATTATTCTAGTTTAAGCACATGATTCAACAGAATGCTTAACTGGAATACTGTGAAAAGGTTAATTTAAAAAAGAAATAACAGACAAATACACAGAACCCTTTAGCTGGCAGGGATTCAGTGGCTTGCTTGTAGACAACGCAGTATCATATACACCAGCAGATGCTAGAATGAGTGTTTGCACCCACGGCCATCTGGTTGAAGGACAGTCTCCCTACTACTTTATAGTCTACAGGTGGCCCCCACTACTAACACTCCTTTTAGTCAAGATGAGAAAATGCAGCAGTTGACACAGCTGCAGTGTTCAAGCTTCACTCTAACTCATTGTAACAACAACCATCATTATAGTGTTTGTCCTTGTTATAAAAAACAAAACAACTAATATGTGTATTATTTGTAATAGAGTGTGGCTCAAGCCACATTTTTCTGTCTAAACCCGAATCAAGTCAGAGCGAATAGTAACCAAGCCTGAGCCGAACCCGACAAGCATTCTGGTTTTTATGTCTGAAATGACCTGAGCCTGACGCATATCCACGACGTTCCACTTCCGGGATTGCTCCGATGCCGTCAGAAATTCGGCCGGACATCCCGCTTTTTCGGCTGGAAGTCCGTTACCTTTCGCTTTCTTTGTGTTTAATTTTTTTTTTAAACTCTGGTCAATTTATGAGTACTATGATTAACTGCTCCTCAGATCTCTGTAGGGTAAATTGAGACAGCTAGCTAGACTATCTGTCCAATCAGAGTTTTCTGTTGCATGACTAAAACAACTTTTGGACGTAGACATTTTCCACCAAAACAAGTTCCTTCTCGAGGCTATTTTGCAGCGCCACCATGGCTCTGTCCGGCATTTTTTTACATCCCGGAATGCTGTGTCGACTAGGTCAGACCCTCCTCCGCAGCGCTGAGGAGGAAGGTAAAGGCAAAGTGAGAATGAAAGCTGAAGCACTGGGTTTGTGTCACCCTGTCAAGCAATTGTTGTTACAATGGTCACAGCTTGCCTGTATGCCCCATAAATAACAAAGCCCAGCACTGAACAAGAAGTAGCCTAACACAGACAGTATGTCCATCATTTCATTTTACACTATATTTTCACTACAAAAAGAACGTCATTTGTAAGTATTTGTCCGAACCCGACGGGACCCCCTTCAGGCTTGGTTATCCACACTTTAACTTGTATGCTACCTTTTATGCAAAGATGCAGCCCTAACTGCTTCACATAACATGATTAAAATGACGAAAACTAATATTTTATTGTACCATATATGTAGATAGTTTGCATATTCGATGATAGTTCATATTTGATAAAACTAAACTATATGCAATGGTGTTAAGTATGTAGTTTGAAAACAGTAACTGTTTATTATTATGTTTGTCTACACTTAAAATGCACAAAGGAAGCTGATAATGATATAGCACGTTTAGGACTATTTCTACATTTCCAGCACACCTTTCAGGAGCGCTACACACTTCATGGTGACTACTTGAGATGACTGGGTAATTATAAGGCCCTAACTGACTGCTTTTTGAGACAGATGTTGTGTTCATGAATTTTGAGCAGGTCAGATACCCAAACTGACTGAAAAATGAGACAAGAGGTCTCTCAGCCACACCCAAGGTTCTCTGCTCTGACAAGAGAGCAGATGGCTGTTTGGGAAAAAAAAAAAAACAGATCAGAGCGAGTCAAAGGACCCTGCAAATTCTCCACTACAGCATACCCTCCTACACAGATTGCCTTTTCATGTTGTCACTTGAAAAATGTTTTAATTTAAACAGAAGGAAAATGTACAAGCAGTTTTCTTTTCTTCTTTTTTAATCAACTTGCACCAATGCTGATTAATCATTTGATCTTGCAACGCACATGTGCTGTACACAGCGCAACCCTCTCCCTGCCTCCCTGTGTGTGTAAGGGTGTGTGTTAGCGCAGTGCGCGTTGCAGTGACACTCTGTTGAACTGTGGCGAATTACAGAATGATTGGGTAAATTCAGTTATTCCCATGGCTACTTTGTGTGAGAGTGCATACAAGCGTATTTCTGTGTATGTCTGACAGCTTGGTCGGTCGGCCAATGAAAAGTGAGCATTTTACTCTGACAGAAATCTGATACTATGTATCTGATATGACTATTTATATTGAGATATTTGAAATAATAACATCACAGAGGCCATTGCATTTACTTTGTTTCTTTATGTACGTACCAAACTTGTACTGTGTTTTTTGTGAAAGCTAATGGTTCATGGTGTTTTGTCACCTTTTTCTTTGTCACCATTACAGAGCACTAGGTCACCTAATGGGGATAGCAGCTATTAAACCCATGGAAAACACTCCAAAAACAATATTATGTTCATATATATATCATAAGAGAGTACCACAGCTACCACATTTTAAGTAAGCTGAACATTCATGCACAAACACACAGTACAGCGTCACTATAAACTACACCTGTATCACCAAAAAACTCACACACGTCTAAAAAACGCAGGGGCATCGGACTAGGGGAAAAAAGGGGACTGAGTACCCAAAGATGCTAGAATGAATAGCTGTGGGTGTGGGGAGCAGCCCATAGAAAATGCCTTTCTACAGGGCCCAGAATTTTGTGTCCTACGCTCCTGTCTTCTCGCAATACAGCCTGGGCTTTTATTATGAAAGGGAAGCAGTATACTATATGACTAGACATGCTGAGCTGCAAGTTATAGTAAGAATAATGACCCTACTGTCACATGTCTGAAACAATGACTTTACTTTCTTCTAACCATTAGTATATTCTAAAAGAGTATAGCCAAAAAAACATATATTGCCCCTGATCAGTACTGTCATAGCAAAAAGACTAGGATGAATTGAATATCTCATAAAAAGATAATTGAGTTGAAGCTGTAACGTAATACGGAAACAAGACTTTTCAAGTTTAGTAATAGACGCTAGGAGAATAAATACTGAAATGGCTGTATTTCTTTCTAAGCAATTTAGCAATAGGATTCATGAGGGAATATTTTACTTGTACATATATAATACACCCTTTTTTAAATTGTCATTGTTATTTCCTCTGGATAATGCAGCTGATCTAATGAGAATGACCTCTCCTCAGACCAAAGCTAATCTCTGCGGGCAGGCTTTCTTTGATTCACACCATAGACACATGTAAAGAATATATACTGTATAAAGTCTTGCAGAACATTACATGCATTGCTTACTGCCATCTCATGAATATAAACATAAATAAACAAGTATATGCATGCAAACACGGTGGCCCTCCTCTAAAACATCAACACCGTCAGGGGAAAACAGCTGTTTTTCCTCAAGCACACATTCATATTGCTGCATCATTCTGAGTGAGAATAAATACATTGTATGAATGATGCACATTGTCTTTTTTGTGTTATTTAATAGACACCACATGCAGTACTTCTAATTAACACACGCTTGTTAGAGCATGACATGAAGGACAGTTGACTATAATAGCAGAGACGTGGGAAAAAATGTATTGAATGACAAAGTCATTATTACAAATTTTTACTGGCAAACACTATTTCTAGTGTGCAATTAAAGGCTTTTGTTATATGTTACTGTATAACGTTTATAGCTAATCCTTCTGTGCATTACTTTCTTGATAATGAGTCTTAAAATAATATATTTTATCTGTAGAACAAAATAAGGAGCAGAATTAAAGATAGACATGTAAAAGATTATAATAGTCACATATTATTGAATAAAATCATAATTGCAAGTCTTTGTTTTAAACTATTTAGGTAGAGTATCAGTGTGGAGTTACAATGCAGATACATCACATCTCATCAAACATCAAAAGGTGACAGAAATGTATACTCAAATGTTTATTTTCAATTAATTACAGTTAATTGTATAAAAAAAATTTATATTTTAAAATCACTTTGCTGTTATTTTCTTAACTTCAAAACAAGCATCTGCATGGGACGATTTTGGAGTAGCGGCCACAAACTGTACTGTAGGTCATAGCCTCCTCTGGCTCAGAACGAGTTAAATACAAATACTCACGTCGTCACACATATTCAAAATTGTTTTCTAAAGTAACACAATTTGACCCATAAGGGCCAGTACATAAGTAAAAGCCACCAAACAAATTGGGGGAAAAGAAAAGTCAGGACAAGCCATATAAAAACATGTTGTATAGCCCAAAAAAAAATTTCATGTTGTATAGCTGAATTTTACTTGAAGAGGTGTGACAAAAAAGTGGATAAAAACACAACAAATCATGTCTGTAACCCCTAGCAACAGACACAAACCAGATCAGTCTACAGATCAGCAGTGCTTGCTTACAGACTTGGAGGAGGGAATGGCATTTTTAAGAGAATCAAAGAGAGAATTTGACTATATTTTATCATGTGTTTAGAGTCACTGGCATGCATGGTTAAGCCTGATACTACTAATAATAATGCCTCTCATATTTTTATATATGAAATTCTATCATATCATCTCATTAAAGTTATGTTGCCTGCAGGCTCCTGCCTCCCATCAGATTAAATATATCATGCTCAACATGAATGTTGCGTTGTGCAGCATACGTGTAATCCCTATTCCACTGCTGCATGTTCACTCACACAACTGTCCAATGACACAAGCAGGGCGTCACTCACCTATATTCAGTCAGCGTTTACTGAATGTGTAAGACTTGTTTTTTGTTTTTTTTAAGAAGAGTCTTGTCAGAAAAAAAAGAATCAATTGTTTTCTTACCTGAGACAGTCCTGACAACCTCAGTTGTGTTCCTCAGGCCCACGAAGGAAAACTGGTAGAGCCTCCATGAGCGAATGTCCCCAACCTCCACTGAGCTCCTTTTCCACTTGTACACAATCTCCTCCCTGGGGTAGCCATCTGCACAGACAATAACACAGTTACATGGAGCTCTGTTAAAACAAGGAGAGGAGAGAGTCTTTGTCCAAAAATAAAACAATGTTTAACGGAGACTAACATTCATTCCTTTTAGGAAATATCCAAAGACGTGACTCTTTAGATAAGCGCTCCACTGTGTAAAACAATGTGTCGAAATACCATTAAAAATAAACCAAAAGCATAAAGCACAGTCTGTTTTATTTCAGAGTAAGCCATACACACAAAGTCAGCTAACTTGAAAATAAACAGTTTCATGAAAGAACCATTATATAACAAACTCCTGACAAAATATGCAGTCCATCTGTCAAGTGAAAACTTATTTTTCTGAAACACTCAACTGACTTAAAAGCAAAAATCACAAAATTGATCCATGTCTGTCCATGAGTTGGATTCAGGTAATTTCATTACCTCAAGAGGATGCTCTCTGGTTGTGAGAATCACAACGATCTTACTTGTCTGATCCAAATTCACTTATAAGTGCAGATGCATTATCATAATCAAATTATATTTGTTGATATTGAATTTCTGTCTAGTATCCACATTTGGAACAAAAAAGCAAAGTTAAGCTTCTTTAAAACTAATAGTAAGTTGAATTTGGAAATGGACTCCTTATTATGTGAATGGTCTAGTGTTGTCTTCAGTCTAGTGATGAGCTGTGTACAGCCGACGAGGGAGTGGCTTGAATAATGCAAATGAAACTTCCTCAGTGCAGACTTTAAATGGCTTTATTACTAAAGTGCTCTCAGACATCCAGTAATGCAGGCCCTCAGAGGAGCAGGAAATGGAAAGATCTACCCATTTGCCACATTACAGCCAGGCAGGCCGTCTGCTTCTTCTCTAGCGATGCATCCAGGACAAATGATTGATTCATTGTCCTTTTGGGAAGCTAGAACAACAATGTTCTTGGAGCTCAATGTCGTGAAATCACTTTCCAACGAGTTCTGTTGTTGTCGAAACAGTTGCTGCAATCAAGATATTAAAATGAATATGAAATTTTGAGCAAACAGATAATATAGTGTATCATCTGTATCTGTAAAGCATTCTCCAAAACTGCTGCAAAAGAGGTTGCATTGGAAAATCTACAATGTTTTGTGGCACGTGTTGAGAAAATATGCCACGTGATAAATTGCTGCACGCTGCAACGCCTGCTGCCTCTGAGATTGAGCTCATGTACTGTACATCAAGCGATTTTCAAAGTTCTGAAAACATCCATGGCTTTCATTAAATTAAAATTAATGCTTCTGTTCCATTTTTAGTTCTGCTACCCTCCCTGCTTTTTCTGTCTTGTTGCTCTGGAGCTATTTAGGAAGCATTCTCTCTGGGGAATAACCCATGGTGCATCTCTCTGTAGATCCATAGCGGCCTCATTAGCATAACTTACCCTCATCCACTCCTCACAGAGAGGGACTGAATCATTTGGACTTGTGTCACCATTTGAAATGTCTTTTAGAACAGTATTGACAAAGTGCAGAAAAATCAATCAGTACTTGAGTTGGCGAAAAGACATCTTTTATTAAATCCCTTTACTGAATGCCAGTATACTATACATGAATTGTTTTACAGCAATTGTTTTTGTTGAAATATCTCATATTGTTACACATAACAACATATTGTCATATGTTTTTAACCTATTGCAGAGCTCTTTAAAAAACTATGTTATGTAAATGCATACAAACTCATTTCATGAGACATACTTTCGAGTGCATCTGATTGGAGATTGGAGTGGTATGAAAGAAATCCTAGGACTACTGCATCTTGAATTCCTTGATTTGGCCTTTTGCATAATTATTCCCTAAATAATGTATTTGTTAGGATCATATGTTGCTCGTTCATGGCCACAGCGTGTGTGTTTGAAATGAAAGAGAGGAAGAGGTAAAACAGTAGGGGATCAGCATATGGCCAAACTTACAGCTTGAAAACTCCAGGGGACATGAGTGCTCATCCATTGGGAAGTTGTTCAGTTTAAGCTGGCACTCTGCATCGATGGTCAACCTGCAGAGACACAATATTTGGATCCACTGACTCAGTTACTGTAGGCCATTTGTACACATAAACACTCTAAATGTGTCCCAGTTTATTTCCTGGTGCAGTGCAAGGAAACTTAAAAAAGGTTAAAGTTGAGGTTCCTTGTTGTATGTATGTGAATGACACCAGCTGACAGGAACTCAGGCTGCTGCCCAGCAATGAAATCCTATTGAATAGGTCTATAGAAAAATGTAAATGTGTAAACATACATTTTAAATTGCATACCAGTCAATCACAAAACAATAGTGTACATTTAAAAGGTTGTTGGGAAAGGCAAAATTAAACCCCTATGCTTATTAGTATTAACACAAGGAATTATGAATTAGCATTTCACTAAACTAAATCGATGTTTTTCACAGCAATACACACGTCTCTTCTTTTTCACACTTGAGGGAGTTTGAACGCTAAGTCATTAAACTTCCCCTTAATGAGAGAATGACCTTAAATGACTTTACCCATCCATGCACTCGCTATTGTCATGTATCATTGTCCTCCCAATCACAGCGGTCATCCTAATTAACCAGTGGTTCAATTCTGAGTTCCTTAACAAATTAATGAAGTGGAGGGGTAGTGTTCTGCATAGCAGAACATCCATCACGGCTTGATTGAGTCCAGAATAGTTCACTTTCTCTCTTATTATCACTGATGATATATTGCGGTGTCAGTTGGAACGTCCGCTGTATTTATGATGGCATGGAAAACATGATAATAAGTACAATTAATATTTCCCTTCAACCTATCCTCCTGTTTTACACAATTTACTTCCACAGGTTTTATACTCATATTATTATTGAGTAGTCAATAATTTAAAAAGCTAGTACTTTCAACTGATCAGAACAGTAACTTCTCGGCCATTGTATTTGTCCAATCTCAAGCTCTTTAGGAAAGAATGGGACATTAGACAATATAGCGATGAGTATAATATTTATATTAATAAAAAAATCATTTTTAAACTTATACTTATGCAAAAATCCAATAGGGGAATTAGAAATGTTGCCTTTTAAGCCAAATGCTACATGCAAGAGTGCCTAAAAACATCAGTTTAGGGCAATGCAGTTTTAGTGTTTCTTTGTCATTACCAACTTCCTGCCTCATTCAGGAGGACAGATTTCCTGCACGCTAATAAACGTCAAATTTTAAATGCTCAAATTCAAAATTGCCCAGGGCCTGCTCAGTATAATCAGTACCATGAATAATTTATGTAGATAGGCCATACATTGATGGGTACTTCAGAATACTTTCCAAAGTACACACATTGCTTGTGGTGATTCCAGAACAGGAAGGACCTTAGTGGCAAACAGTTGACAATAATCCAAATAAATAATTAAATGCTGCGCAGTTGGTATTTGTCCAGCTTTAATGCTCCAATTGTTAAATCAAGACTAGTTACCATGTACTTTCAGGGTTATCTATTGTTTTCCGCTTTATTTAGCTGGGAGTACTGACATTAATTGTTTATGTAAAAACTCCCCATTATCTTGGCTATCATTTAAACACAGTAAAATAATGCTCCTTTTCCACTAAATCTAAAATTTAGAAGCACTTTTGGTTTAGATAAAATGGATGCAGAATGGCAGAGATAATGATAACTGACAATTTAAGCTGTGATAAAACGGGAATGATAACTGGTAAGATGAATAATTCTGCCACCCAGTCACACGATCAATCAATCAATCAATCTGTGGGTCACATATGAATGTGACATATCAAAACCAGTTGCATTACTAATATCTTAGGCATCCCTGACGTTTTACCTGAGGGTATAGAGTATTCGGCCATCATTCCAAATTCGAAGCATGCGATTGGGTGTGGTGATCCAGTGGGCGTCGGCCTTCTTTGAGTTGCGGAAAAAAGTGTCTGGGATCCAGATCTTCCCAACCATGTTGCTGTTGAGACGCAGAACCTTCATCGTACTGTTGAATTTTAACCTCCTGTCGTACCAGGTCTGAGCAAAAAAGATGTCGATGGTGTATTCCTGGCGACAGATAGAACACAGTTTTACCCAAATTGTTATGTCTAACTTCAGTTTAAAACCTGAACATGCTTTAAAGGGATACGCCACCGTTTGTTGAAATAGGGCTTATCACGGTCTCCCCTAGCTGTAGATAGGTGGGCCAACACATTTTTTGTGCGTGCATTGTTTTAGTCTGGTGCAACACCGGCAGCGCCGCCGCTAGTTAGCTTAGCGTAGTGAATGGAATCCTATGTTGCCGGTTAGCATGTTGTGAGTAAAAGTGAGCCAACAAAAGACAAAAAAACAATGTAATTACATGCACTGAGACAAAAAATGCATTGGCCCACCTATCTACAGCTAGGGGAGACCGTGATAAGCCCTATTTCAACAAAGAGTGGTATATCCCTTTAAGTTACACACTACATAAATGTCTCTGGTTGTCAGGAAAACTTTGCAAACAGTATTGTTTGCAACCAGTGCTGTCACTAATAAATGGCTTTTAACAGTGAGATGCAATGAGATCAAATCGAAATGTGGGCTGCAAAAGCGCTTCTGTTTCTTCTGGCTTAGGGGAACTTTTCTATGCGGAAAGGTTCACAGAAACACAATGCAGGCAATTTTTTTCTCCTCAGACAGGCCAAAAAGTCCTTTTGTCCCAACTCAAGAGTGCTGTTGAAAAAGACCATCTTGACGCTCTCAACCTGAAAATTAAATGTTCAACGGGGCAATTAATAATACCCCTTGTTTGGCTCGAGTATTATCTGAACTCATAACCTGCTGCCTTGGCAGCACCTTGTCCTGAGCCTCACAAAACCTTCTGTCTCTTCTGTCTCCTATTCAGCACATGTGAGAGATGTGTTAGAACATACACATGAGGGATGAAAAGTGGCATGGGCAGTGGTGAATAGGCAGAGTTAAAGAGCTAAGTGCAAAGGGGTGATATGGTTTAATGTGAGAGTGAAAAGAGACACGGTGAGTGAGAGGGAGCTATCAGTCTTTCTTTCTTTTGTTATTTGGAAGGGTTGAGCCCTGAGGTTCAAAGTGAAGTACAGCAGGAGAGAAAAATAAATAAAAATCTGGGGATTTGTGTGCAAGAGGGCATTAACTTCCTGACAAAGCTTAGCCCAACAATAAAGCCTAAATCCATGCCAAAGAGTCCTAAATGAGATTTGAAAAACAACATTTTCACCAGGCAACATTCCCACAAAGAACAGGGAGACAGTTCAAATCCAATGATGAGGATAGATTAAATGCCTAAGGATCTTCATCTAGGCCCCGCTGAGTGGGATGGACATCTAACTTTCTTTAACCTATATATACTTTGGGATATTTAAAAGAATCACACTACTTTCAATTCAAACAGCTGCACACATCCAAGAACAGCTAAGAACTGCTCAGCTCAGGTGGCTACAAAGCATCAATTTATGATTCTTCTTAAAATCTCTCAACCTCTCAATTTTCAATTTCAATTTTTTCAATTTGCTTTATTGGCATGACAAAAAAATGCATCTGTGTTGCCAAAGCATAAGAACAAACATACATATAAACAGCAACATCTCAACAATCTCTCGTTCTCTCCGTTAGTCTGTCTCATCCCTTCCCCCTCTGTTGCATGAGTTGCAACGTTATATTTCAACTATTCCTGCATAATTAAAAATTAAAAATTGTGATTATGGTTTGATGCTCTTTATAAAATACACCAACTGCACCACATTTGTCATGTCACAGTGTGAAGACACTGGCCTAACCACGCTGATTACATATGAATGTGAAGCAATCAGTCATCATTTCATGCCAGCATGATGCCCTCATCACACAGACACACAAACACACTCTCTCTCTCTCTCTCACAAACACATACACACACACACACATACACACACACACACACACACACACACACACACACACGCGCGCGCGCATGCACGCAGACTCCCTAATGTGAACGCAAAGACACATTTTCTAACTGATCCCATCAATGCCTCTCTTCCAACTTCACTGTGACTGCAGTTATTGAGAGTGGGTGTTTTAGCTAAGACTAAGTGAAATGGAACGCCACCACCATGTAAAGCAGGCTGCTCTGCAGAATTACAATAGAAGTGGGATCTCAGCAGGGACGTGCCACGGAAAACAATGACACGGAAAACAATGACACATAAAACAACGCTGATGTGAGATTTTCAAGAGACTCTCATTTTCTAATCCTGCTTTCTCTCCAACAAACATTTTTCCTCTCCACCATCAGATGAACTGTTCTTTTGGTCATCACTGCAGAGTGACAGCTATATATTATATTACTATTCCTCAGTTTTCTTCAGTTACTGTATATTGTAACATAATACCAATGGTAATCAAAAAACAACATGGTGTTTCCTGTCTGAAACGGATAGCTGAAATTTAGCATTTCCAACACTTGCAACTCGTTAAATAGTTTTTTAATAGTAGAAATGTACTGATACATATGGTTTTTGGAAGCTGGTACTGTACAAATAAGCAGTTCTCCCACTCATATTGGCTGCAACTGAAGTGCATCGTTGTTAGAGTAATAAAACAAATGCTACACAAACTTGGCTTTGCAGACATAAATTCTTACAACTTAAAGTAATACAGTGGTTAAAAATAACATGTTATTGTACTTGTTGTGTACTTGTTCATAGTAAGGTTAAACTATATATCACCTGATTTGCAAGGTTTTTTAGCTGTTCCTGTATTGATTACTGAAATATTATTCAAATATATTTTTATTATATATATATTTTACATATTTATTAAATAAATGCTAATAGAAAATAAACATATTTGCAGTTGGTGAACACAAATGCATGTAGTGCAACTAGCACACAATTAAAATGTGGCACTCTAACCATAGCAACAGACAAACGTGATCAAAAGACCCTTGTCTTCAAATCAGATCCAAGCAAAATCACAAGCTGGTAATATTTTAACAAACCACAAAGACCTTGAACAGGTTACACCTCAGATTGCTGCTCGGATTTGCCAACTCACGCAGACATTTGCAAATATGCTGCTTTGAGATCTGACCTGTGTGTTAAGCAACACAATTGGTTAACTGTTAAACAGTATTTCTAACTCAAAATAAGAGGTGTTTAATGCAACACAGATGCATTAAATGGACCTTATTTATCCTCTGTGGGGCAAAGGCCAGAGCAGTAGTTAAGTAGCTGATTGACACGTGGAATTGTGTTGCTGCACTACAAGGGCAGTGGGGCAGCATAGTGATTAGGTGGATCCACCAATCCACCATGACAGCAAGCATCTGCCCTGCTGAAGTGTGCTTGAGCCAGACACTGAATCCCTGCCAGGTCCAGAGAAGAGAGCTACAGTCTGGATCATTATAGGATGGAGGCAGGCAAAACACACATTTGTTAAATTAATATTCTCCTTTAGTTATATATGTAGTTTTAGGCTGATTATTGATAACAACGATGACACATTAACACCATATTCCAGTATTACTCACCATATTGATGGCATTTACTGGACCAATGCTGTTGACAAACATGTCTGTGTGGATCACTGTTGGTTTGACTGCAAAGAAGCACAAGACAATCCATTTTAGAGATGAGCAATGATTTATCATGCATATGCACAATACGTTTCAGGAAGTTGTTTATCAGTTTTGTCTACTTCATCATCATCAATGAGGAAAACAAGGGACATAATCTCCCTATTGTGAATGTGTGAATACAAAGTTGCTGGAAACCATCACTGCTCTGCTTAAATTTGATCTAATACACACATACGACACACAAGACAGGTGCATATGATGAATTCATGCAAAAGTAAGTTTTGAATTATTGCACTGTCTGCAATAAGTTCAGTGAAAATGCAATGCTTTGTTATGGACTCTCATCAGGAATTAAACTCAAAATATTAAACAAAAACATCTTTATACTAAGGATAAAGATACTATGGACTAAGCCACAGGCTAAAACAACCAATCGAAAAAGCATTGTTAATATGAGACAAACAATGTATTTGAAGACCCCTTAAACACAATATAAAAATGCAAATAGAAAAAGAAAAAATAGACATTCAATGCAAAGAAACATGATTTTTTTATCACAGTAAATGCAGTAGGGGAGAGGAGGGGGGATCCGACAACAAGTTGGAAAACATTGTTCACAAAACTCAATATGTCTTCTAATGAGGACAAGGATAATAGAATCAACTGCTGTTAAAGAAATACTGTATGAAGTAAATTATATAATATTGCAAATACAAAGATCAAGCTAATATTTCAAGTACACATTTTTAGCACATCTAGGGCCAGATGTACTAACGCTTTTCCGCCCACTTCAGGCGTATTTGTGTCGCAACGTGCGCGTAAAATCATGGCGAGGTATGTACAAACAGGCCGCAATGATGTAAAAGCGCAAACTGCATGTCGTGGGAGCTGAAAAGGGCAAATTGCGTTTTTCGTGTCATGCATATTTATTCATGGGAGGGTCGCGGGGAAAGTGGGACTTTACCGTAAAGAGATGGGAGGGGAAGCGTAAAGTGCGCTTAATTACGTATTCCGCGGTATGTACAAAAACCGCCAGTGATAGCGCGCCTCTATTTTGCGGTGAAAATTCTCCGCCTCTTAAAAGCAGGTGTAAACATGGAAGCGGGTTTCCTCACATATGCCTCCTGGTGAAATGACAGCAGTAATCCGAGCAAGACGAAGACATCGGCCAAGGAGACGAGCTGAAAGGAGTTTTGCCACAAGGATCACAGATTAAGCAGCCATGCAAGATTACAGTTACTGGAAGAAATCAAAGATGACATTGAATCTCCGACTCAGAGTTCACATTCCAGCAGTTGTTAAACTCCTCGCTACATTACAAATATTGGCATCAGGATAATTTCAAACAGTCATAGCATCAGCAGTGGGAATATCGCAGTCTGCACTCAGCCGTATCATAGCACAAGTACTTACAGTTTACGCTATAGTGGGCGGAGAAAGGCGCTAATTACGGATGACCTGCAGGTTTGGTAAATATGGCGTAAACTATGGTATCATTGCGTTCGCTAGCTGCGGGTGAGCCATGGCGCTGATAACGCTACGTTCGCAAATGTACGTACATCTGGCCCCTAATGTCTAATGTTTTATAAAATAGGCCAATATTTCAATGCACTACTAATGAATACAGATGTAAAAAGCAATCTTGAGAGTTTGAGATATATATTGTTTGTCTCCTTTCAGGAATGTTTTTAATCAAATATTGATGTAACTGATGCAGGTGTTTGTAATTTGGTTGTAATTGGTTGTTGCAATCTGGGGCTTCAGTATAAATATGTTGAACATTTCACCCCTGTATTTACAGCCAAACTCCTGTCCCATTTACCACAATACCTGTGTGCCCTCTGCTAAATCCCATCCATCCCTTTTCTACCATTCTACTGTATGCTTCAGGTCTGTGAGCTCCTCTTGATAGTCAATCAGTTACTGTCTTTTCTCACAGACCTGCTATTGCCCGGCGTTCCCACAAAAATGCACTTTAAGGTTCGAAGTGCCTCGTAAATATTTTGACTTGACAATATTTGAGGGAAGATTACAATTCTTAGACCAATAGAGACCATCAAATAAATATGCCACATAGAACAGCAGTTACATTGGACGCTTTTAAACGTTGCATCTTCCCATGTATTCATTTTTATCTCTGCTTGTGCATCTGCATGTGCACATCTGTCCCCCGCCATGCATAACGCGTCTTGGTATCTGCTGCATACATCAAGTGAAATGGATAGACAGACCTCAGACAAAGTAGGACTGAGGATACTGGAAAGTTTGGTGTAAAATCGATGCCCATGCTCTGTCAGATCCTCTAAGTCAGCCTGGATCACTACACTTTGCTATGTTATGCGTATGTTTATGGATGACTGGACGTTACATCTGAGAGGACAGTCAGGTTAAGACTTGATGTGGGAGCTATAGTGAGTGTAAGAGAGACAGAGGGAGTCACAGGTGCACACACACATACACTCTCCTGCGCTTAATGGTTCATACTTGATTGCATATTACACAGTGTTGCTTTTGGACAGATATATCAGTGAGTGGCTAGGAATACTAGTGTATATTATTGCGTTGGCATAATTAGCATGTATGTAGACTGTAACTGTGATGCAGAGAATATGTAACCCTGTACTGGATGTATTAGTAAAATCACAAAAAATAACAGGCATGGCATGAATAGAATATTAATAAATAAAAACAAATGTCTTATTTTATACAGCCAACTGGAGTGGCCAAGTAGATGGCTTTCATAAATATGCCAGTTTTTTAACTTGCTGTCTAAGAGGACATGATACATGCCAACACACCCACCACAGGCATCATGCATCCTAGAACAAGGGTGATCGTATTCATTATTAGACTCTGACCAAATTCATCACCATGCATTAGCAGTTATTTAGACCTATTAGTTAAACTCACTGTACAGTAAATTTATATCTCTCCATATTTGTGAATTCTCAAATCTGTTTATTTTCTAGAATGCAATGATCTTGATCAAAGCCATGGATGTATTATGATTGATTTGAGCAATCTCTCTCTCTCTCTCTCTCTCTCTCTCTCTCTCTCTCTCTCTCTCTCTCTCTCTATGTCTCTGTCCTACTTGCTTCAGATTTAATACATACAGTAGACTCCAGGGGCATTAAAATGAAATGAGCATCACAATGGACTTCAAAGGGAGACTGTGGCACAATCAGTGATGAATCTAAATCCATAGCTTTTTAGCGCTCTGAGGAGTGAAGGAGAATCTTCGCTTTGCCTTGGTATGGCTGGTTGGTTGGTTGATTGGTTGGTGGTTCAAATGACAGTGTAGCCAGCTAATTATAACCCCTCTGTAGCTGTGTAACATGGCAGCAGCTGGAATACCACTACTGAGTGAGCGAGATCATAGCGTGTTTGAAGATGATGATTAAGACTGTGGCAGCCAGCCGCGAAGCTACACAGCGGCTTTCTGGGTTGAAGCTGCAGCTCAAAGCAGATCTTAGCTGCTTTTCAATTTATAGCACACCCACTTCTACGTCTTAAAAATAAAGATCCTGCCCTTCATGAAATGTGTCACATTATATGCAGCATTGTACATATTGGACAGTGTGTGGAAAAACCATGAAAGCAGTGTAAAGGATTTACTATATAGTACATCCATGTTATTCAGCTGTTTTCATCTTGTGCCATACTTTCAGTCAATTCATTAGTCTTGCTTTAAAGCTGCATCAGGTCAATTCTCGGCAGTGGTACCTTGGGCTTGGTCATTTTTTTCCCACCTAAAATAACTGGCCATGTTTGCGGTGGGGAAGCCAGTGAGGGATTGTACCCTTTTTGTTGCCTACTTGTTGGCCGGGGTGCCTTCAAGGAAGGGGGTGGAATCTGGGGGAGATAGCAAGAACCTCTCAGTGGCAGGTTTGAATAAGCAGCTGATGAGGTAGAACATATACTCCCTCCTTAGGTCAACAATGGAGGTGACAAATACCATTGATAAATACTACACTGCATTCCAAATTAGAAGAAAACAGGGAAACATCCCAAAAATGGTTAATGGGTAAACAGTAGGCAAGTTCAGGCCAACTTGGTAGCGGAATGGTTACGCCACATACCATAACCCCGGAACGTCCCTGGTTCGGTTATCCATTTCCAGTCTGCCTCTAGTCTACACGTTCATCAATCCAATAAAGGCAAAAAAAACACCAAAAGAAACACGTTTAAATGTTGGTGGTTCAATGTAGCATGAACACCTAATTGAAAACGTGCTATTTAATTTACAAATCCATGTAATAAGTTAATCGGTTAATTGCAAATAATATAATTTAAAGCTGGCCCATCAGTTTGCGATAGGGCTGTGACAGTATCGATTTTTTCTTACTGCAGTGAAGAAGCAACGTATCACCGCGATGTGGCGGTTAACCACAACCCCCCTGTTACGTGCACATGCACTTGCCTGTGTGGTCACGCAAGGAGAGCGAGCGGTGACAGTAGTGGATGAGTGTGGCTGTGATGAAAAGTGAAAGGAAAAAGAGATAGCAAAGATGTAAAGTGAGTTAAAAGTGAACAATAAAACAACAAGCTTGAACTTCTCATCACACAGTGGGTTCAGCTGTTGTCAATGCTGCCAGTGAAGTGAAGGGTGTCACCCCCCAAAAAACATTGGCTTAAACCTTACAACATATGTTGCAGCACAGTGTTTCCATTTCTCATATGTTTTGCTGTCATTTACGGTTGCACTGCTTTCTCTCCTCTCCGTTGATCTATTCCACAGACATTTCAGAAAGCTCAATTGTCAATAAAGTAAAAAAAAAAAAATGCCGTCAATGCTGAGCGCAGACTCTTTGCAACACAGCGGTCTAGCAGCTAAGCAGATAGAGAGCAGAGAGGGCGCTAACTTGTTGCTCTCTCTACCAATATAAGCTGCTGTGTAGGGATGCACCGAATTCAGATTTTTTTGGGGTTCGGCTGGTTAAGATTCTGCCGAAACCGAATAACGAACCCTACTCCCATCCTCAGTCCACAAGATTTTAGCTGCGAGTGTCCTTCATTTGCCGTACCTGAAGTTGCTGCATTTTGGCTGCTGTCTGTAGATTCCTTCATGGACAACTTGTATTCTTTCAGATGTTTCATACGCAAATGTTTTAAAAGCTGCGATGTTGTGTATTGTTTAGGGTCATTGCCACCACGAGACAAATCGGCATTGAACATGTAGCTCAACTTAAATCACATTCTTTTGACTGAAAGTACTGCGAAACAACACTTTTTCTGCTCATGAGTTCCATTTTCACTTTCTCTCAGCCTACTGCATTGAACAGTCCATCTACGTAAACACCTTCCCGTAATCAACGGCGGCGTCATTACGTCGACCACCGTAGCGTGTGTAGTGCGCGTAGTGCAAGTGTAGGGTTCGGTTGGGTGAACAAAAATTCTAAGGTTCAGCAGAAAACGAACCCCGTCAAAAAGCCCAATATTTGGCCGGTAGCCAAATCCTGGATTCGGTGCATCCCTAGTTTTAAACTACAAAACGTGCATGCACACTAAAATTCAACCGTGCTGTTTTGTTGGGATTAAGCTATAAGCAGAAGGAAACTCTGCTAGCCGTTAGGCTAAAGTGCAATGGTAAAACACTGCAGCGGTAACGTTAATGTGTCGACCTCAGCTGAGAACGGAGAAATGTCTTTCCCTTCCCTATCATGTATTATAAAAAATGTTTCCTTGTAGAAATTATTCATAGTAATCGGACACACAAAAGAAATCTCCCATGTATTTAATGGACTGTCCATCTTCCTGTGCAAAGCTGAAGTGACGAGCAATTTATATACATAATCTCTTGAATATATTGATAGAAGACAGTCGATGAGGATAACTAAACAATAGTTGATGTCATCACCGTGGTAGTGTCACATCACCGCCGGTGATGCGGTTATCGTCACAGCCCTAGTTTACGATCACTTGTATTGGCAGAGATACTAAAAAAGGGGTCAATATTTTCTTCTTTGGAAGGAGCACTTTGTTTATTCTGTGTAGGATGCAGGTTGCATATGTCAGTTGCTGTTTCCTTCTTCTTGTGTGTGTACACCACTACAAGACTCAACACTTAATGTAGGCAAACAAATGGTAAATGTCTCAGCTGTAACTTTCTGACACAGACTGGGACATTTTTCCAAACTATTATTGCCATTTGCTGCTTCAATACAGCACTACTCTGCGCCCCTACAGTGGATGTAGAAGTGATTCCCTGCTGTCATATAGAGTGGTAAATCTTTATCATTCTGTAAGAGTGTGACAGATTCTGACTTAAACCAGTTTTCCCAGGAATACTGACCCATAAATCAAGTATTCAAGGGTTCTGAATATCTCGCTATTCTGCTTTTGCAGAAGGACGTGACAGGCTTTAGGATATATGTGCGCTTGTGCAGACAAGGAGGCCCTGCCCAGCTGTCTGTCAAAGTGAAGGGAGTAAGCTACAGTACTTGTCGACAAGACAGGGCTTGTAGGAGCATGACAGACTGCTATCCCGACCAGTGTTGGGAGTAACGGCGTTTAAGTATAACGGCGTTACTAACGGTGTTATTTTTTCAGTAACGGAGTAATCTAATTAATTACTTTTCCCATTGCTGCAACATCGTTATTGTTACTGATAATGTAAAGTGGCGCGTTACTACAATTTGGTTGAATGAAGCGCGAGGTGTCTACACATCAGCTGCGGAGCAGCTGGAGAGAGCAGGGGACTACCACTAAACACAAGACAGCGACAATGGTGACGAGCCAGGGAAATTCAAAGGTAGCGTTCTTGAACTGGAAGTACCAGCACTACTTCTTGCTCATTGAAATTAAAGGCAAGAATGTTTATGTAACATGCACGCTATGACCAGGAAAAAAGACTGCCACGTCTGCCTCAAGCAACTCCAATCTTATGAAGCACCTCATTTCTATGCATATCATATGGCAGGCTGTAATCTATTGAGTTCAAATAAATACCAAATGTTCTAAAATACTGTATATAGTGTATTTATTCTTCAATCAGTTAATATAAACATCTTTGACATTAAAGATGTTATAGAACGTAATAGCGTTACAGAACATAAAAAATAACGTCACAGTTACTTTGCTGACTAACTAATTACTTTTACAATGTGGTATCTGAGTTACTAACTCAATTACTTTTTGAGAGAAGTAATTTGTAACTGTAACTAATTACTTTTTTAAAGTAAGATGACCAACACTGATCCCGACCATAATGCACGCATGTACATAAACACAGGCATACATTCTTTATAGTCAGTCCGGCTGCCTGTCAACACACAACACAAAACACACACACACACACACACACACACACACACACACACGCACGCACGCACGCACGCACACACACAAACGCACACACACACGCACGCACGCACGCACACACACACACACACACACACACACACACACACACACACACACACACACACACACACACACACACACACACACACACACACACAAATGGACACAGGCAAACGCACAAGGACACCTAATACTACCCAGCATGGCGTAATAATGAATGTTGTGCATGTTAAACCCTGCGTGTTCAATTTCTACAGCTAGTGAATAGACCATCCAGTGCAACTGGCCTTCCATTGTCATTTCAGGTCATTACAAAGTAATTATTCCTTATCATTTTATATTTTGCAGCAGATATATTCAAATGTATCAGGTGGAATTTCCAACAGTATTACTTCCTACTATTAGAGGTGAGGCAAGTCACAAGTAGGTCACAAGTCTTAGCTATGAAGTCCCATCTGAGTCTAAGTCCTTAACTTGTGTTTTGAGTCTTTGACAAGTCATGGGTCCCTTTAAATCGAATGATATTTAGAATGTAAAAGAGAAGTAGTAGAGTACACTTAAAGAATAGTGCATGCTCTTAAAGTGTGTATTTATGTCTTTACATTTAAGAGCAAGCTGATCCACTGCCAGATTTCATATTAGCTTTTTGGCATGTAAATAACAGCAATATTGTTAACTAGAAAGCTGATATAAAAATGGAAATGTGTCATTCAAAGCCCTAGTGTGTAACATTTGTAGTTCATTATCAAAATCTGTATTGCCCTTCACAAACTTGTCCTTTTTTATGAATATTGACCACCACCATCAATTCCAAGTATTCCTATTGGCTTGAAATTTTACATTTGCGCTTACATGAACTGGGGTAGACGCCAAGGGGCCAGGCTTCTCTCCTCAGAGCGAAGCCGCGATGGCGCCATTTTGCTAGCCCTTTCCCATCACCCCCGTTAGCATCCCATTGACTGCAATTCATTTTGGCGTCACTTTGACAGCCAATAACTTTACATCTGAAGCGTTTAAAGACTTGATTTGTCCGTTGTTTATTTCTTAAGAAACACGACAATGTACACAAGGCTACATTACCTTGTACCTCACGTTATGGCTCCGTAGCAGACGTTTTTATAAAAATAGGCTAACGATTGTGTCATAACCACGCAACTTACTGTCGCATAGTACAGGAATTACCGTATAGTACAGGAGAAGCACGCAGGCAGTTTCGACGTACATTAGCTGTTTAGTTTAATTACTAATGTTAACTAGCATTTTAGTAAGCAATAATTAGCCTGTGCCTATGTTATCTCCTACGCTCTCCGTCTCTGATAGATTGGGAATGATTGAAATGTCTTTTGCGCAGCTACCAGAAGGCTTACAACGTTCAGACACGTTGTGTAAAAGTTTTATAGTTGCTATTTGCTTGGCTAAATATAGCACGGTTGTGTATAACGCTAGAACGACGTCTAGGATACTTTTCCTCGCGTCAATGATGAAAAAGGATTGTCTACCTTGTAACAAACGTAATCATATGTGCCGTGATTTCCCTGGCAGACAACTCACGTCATGGATCTGTAACACAGACTAGCTACTAGAACAGCTGTGTGGAGACAATGGCGATACTAAGAGATCATTTCAGTTTCATTGACATTGTTCATGCTGCTCAGAGAAATATATTAAAAACACAAACCTCCGTTGCTTCTCTCCTACGCTGTAAACATCGCCTTACACTATTAATCTGGTACAATATACAGAATAACGATAGCACTGATACTTTACTAACATTAGCTTGCATATGTTTGGAAACATGATAGCTGATGTTAGCAATGAATTGGTACCAAAATAACGTCAAACTATTATTACACTGGAAGGGACACTCACGGACGGTTGTCGCTAATTTCGGGTTCGGCCACCGTAGGAGTTATAACGCACTCGGAATGGGGGGGGGGGGCTACAAAGTGAAATTCAGTTGGTTGTCATATACAATTTCACCGCTAGATGGGAGAAATTCTTACACACTGGGGCTTTAAACCAGCTAAAGCAAAGGGTCAGGTCCAGCTAAAAGTAAGAAGCCTGCAAAACACACCTTTCCCTCGTGTTTGTGCAATGTGACTGGCTGCCCCCGGATTAATTCAAAAATGTATCTGTTGTTGGGGAAAAAGTACTTTGTATAACATGATTTTTGGGAGAATATTAAGGAGATTACAAGCCGTCAGGCTAGAGTCTAAGTAAAGTAACGAGTCACTGGTGTCGAGATAACATCTTTTAAACTCCACTGCTGTTGTGTGAGAAGCCACTTGTTGAGGGAAATCTATGACCTCTTGGGCATATGGAATCCTTTGAAAGCCCATTAACCCAACCACAAGGCTGTTTTCTCAGCTCCTGTTTTTCATTTAAAAAATGGAATCTGTAAGTATGTGCACATAAAGTACAAGTGCCACTAGATTTGTTTTCATAGTATCAACGTGTCCTCTCAGTGTGCACAAGTGCCTTAAGATCCCTAATTGCTGCTTTAGTCTCCAAAAAAGGAGAAAGCCTCAGAGAAGTATTCCCTTAATAGAATGCATTTCTTAGTGACAATTTTGAGAATATATCTAAATAAAGTTTAAAGAGGGGTATATTATGGGGTTTGGTTTACTTTCATTAACAAGTGTTACAGGTATCACACCGCTGCACAATCTTCAACAAGTGAGAATATGGCAGGCTCCTTTTAGAAATCAGTGGGGACATCACAGATGCTACGTCCCTATGTTCTACAGTCAATGCATAAAGTGCTTGGGTAATAGCATGTTTGTCAGTTAATGAGTGCATAAACGTGTTCAATTGCAAATATGACCATAAACGTGGGTGTATTTCTTTGTGATTCTGCGACAAAACAAATCAACTGTGAAAAATCAGCGCCCACCTCCGATGTCAGGCCTTAGTTTGTTGTCATATCCGTCTAGTAGGCTGTTTAGGATGTGTGTGACGTCACTTTCGTGCACTTTGGGAGTCAGCACCCACGTCTTGTTAGCCACCTCATCATCGTCATCAGTCTGGAAGGAGCTGCAGAGAGAAGAGAGAAAATAAATGCATGTTATCAATAATTTATTTTAAAAGAGCAAGTAGTGTTGTTCCTAGTGTGTTCTGCTTTCTTTATGAACTTATTTTGAGGGCTTTTCATCACCACATCATTGTGACTATAGAGACCAACCGAAATATGTGTGATTAATCTTCCCTTTCCATTTTGTTTCTGTGATTTTTCGTGAAACATAGTTGCACCACTGTAAAATGCTAATATCAGAAATAAAGAGTGAAATAAAGTGATTTTGTAGGATTAACTATTGTACACATTCAGTGCAACACTTGAAATGCAGAACATGCATTTTTTCAATTGTATCACACTGTAAGGTCCCACTGTAATAAGTACCAGTCTACAATATACTGTTTGTTCACTGTGAGATCTGAATCTGAATTCCTGCAGCCACGCCATCTTGTGCATATATCATAATTTGCAAAAGAAATGTCCCTTCAAACATGCTTCTTTAGTTTGATTCAGATTGATGCTCCTATCAAATACTGTATGTCTACGTAATCTACAGCCCAGAGCATTTAGTGTTTTGGTGAAGAACCCACCAGTATTCAAGACCAATCCCATAATGCATTTAGACCACATCAGATAAGACAGAGTCAAAATGTTGTCTGATGTTTGATTGAAAAAAATAGATGAAAGGGCTGGATTTATTTGCTTCAGATCTTTGAATTCCCTGCATGGAGATACTTAACACATAATCCCTTGGTTCTGTTATGTTCATGCCATAGAACACTTGCAAGAAATACACAAATTACAAAAGAACAAAGCAACCATAGCTTGAATATGCCACAAGGCTCATACGTAGTATATGCTCATCTAAGAGGATATAAAATAGACATATAGATAACTTATGGCTGACAGGAATTATGCTTTTTCTGAGGCGACGTGCCATTATATGATTTTAAAAAAGAAAACTCATTGTTTGAGTTTTACACACCAGCTGAGAGCCACTATCATCTATCTGACACATCTCATTATTAAATTTGTCCTCCTGGACAAGTACACACTTTCCCCCCATGGAGAGGTTATGCTAATATGCTCAATTTAAGTAATGTGGTTAGATAGTCAGCAACTTTATTAGCATCAGTCATGCAAACATACCCCAGTTTAGACAGCTGATCTTAGCATTAATGTCAAGTAAATTGGATGTGATGTTAAATGCCCACCTGCAAAGATTCATCATTCCGCTGAAAAGCTGTCTGACAAATCTTCTCAATGGAGATTTTAGACAATTTTCACTCAATAGAAGTTGGAATAGACGGACCAGTTAATCTTTTTTTTGATTTCATGTTAACAAACTTTTGTGGATTTTTCTATTACCAATTACCAGATTTGTCAGCGTTGTAGTACCACCTACAGCAACGTACATTCTTAGTGACTTGGGGCCCTATTTTGCATCCGGCTCAGCGCAAAGCCCAACGCAAGTGTCTTTGCTAGTTTAAGACCGACACAGTTGTCAATTTCGTGTCCAGCGCCCACGTCGTTTAAATAGCAATGCACCTGCGCCCATCTTTGCGCCCATGGTCTTACAGGGAGGTGTGTTCAGGTGAATTATTGGTGTATTGCTATAACAAAAACCTGGTCTAAAGTCAATAACGCAGCATTTCATTGTTATTTTAACAGTGCATTAGTAAAATGCACCTAGGCTCGTGCACAGCGTGCGCACACTATGCTTGTTACACACACAGGCAGCAGCACACAAATATGCAAAAGATTGAAAATAAAATAATAATAATAATAATAAATTGAATTTATATAGCGCTTTTCATAGACTCAAAGTCGCTAAATATAATATAATAATATAATATTACAATGTGAACCAGTATTATGATATGATCTGCTTGTGCGCTTTCACTTCACGCACGAGCAGATTCTTCTCCTGAAAATCTCTCCTTCCTGCTTAGCAAATCCGTCATCTTAATAGCAATGCGCCTAGGTACAAACTTGCCTGGCTTTTAAAGGGAATGGGAGATGACTCTCTTGGTTGGTTGATTGATTTATTGCATGTTATGCCCAAAACACACCTATGATTAATTAAGACACGAAGTACAACCCCTTTGAACCATGCGCCTGGCGCACAGACCCTTTTTTCTGCCGTTAAACTAGCAAAAGTGGATTTGTACATGTCCTAAACACGCCATGCACTTAGATTGTTAAAGGGCCCTAGGTGTTGATTGACCAGTGGGACATGCCTTTAAACAAATGTGTAGGAGCCAGGTATATTCATTGTTGAACACCTTTTTTGGTCACTTACGGCAATTGGGACATGTGGTTGGCGGTGGTAACAATAGGGATATCATCTATTAGTTATGTATATGGATGAAATGGTGGTGATGGGGGACATCTTATTTTTGCTGACAAATATAGGTGACTATCTGAAACAAAAAATCTGTCTTTGAGAGGCTCAGTAGGAGAGACTAGTCTGCCCGCCATGCTGTTTGTCGCTGTTGATACCCTTTGGACACTTTGTATGCCCTTGAAACACTTGTCTTGAATGCATAACTTTGTTTTTCCTGCAAATAAAACTACAAAACAGTCACTCAGCTTCTCGGCGACTAATTGTTAGATAGTGGCCTATAAAATGTAAGAATTGCATACAGTATATCCTACTATTACTGTGAGGCCCATAATTTGAATGACAACCTCCACAATCATCTTTAATAAAAGCTTTAATAAGCTCTTCTTTAGTTTTCAACTCTGTTAACAAATTGCATGATGATAAAGTTGAGGAACTTGACAGCAGAATTGTTTATCGATTATCGGTTTTAAGGGCCCCCCTAGCTTCTGAGAGCTGGAAAAGACAAGCCAATATTCCTGAGAATACTTCTCACCTCAACGTCTCAAACTCCAAAGGACAATGATGTCTCAAGAGCCCCCGACCCCAAATATCACCACAACGATGCTGTAAATGATTTTTCTCCTCTCTCACAAATAAGTGTGATCTTTGTAAATGGTATGTCTGGAATGAAGGTTAAGTGTCTGTCACAATAGATATTTGGCAGCTTTGAGACCTGAATAGAAGATGGAGGTATGACAATGCATTAGCGCGAATTAATATGCTGACAACAACATGCTGCCATCGTTAAGGACTATAGTATGTCAGGAGCACTACATAATGCTGTCTGCAGTAAGACGGAAGATGTGTACTGCCAGAGGGCAGTGGTGAAATGAAGGAGAAGAGTAGACGGAAAAGCATGAACGTGATGTGTGAATGTTGGTGAAAGAGACTGTGGGCCAGATGTATGCACATAAAAGCACACAGCAAATGTGCACTGGATCTTTTCATTCAATTTGTGCTAGCACTATCCGAGTGTAATTAGTGTGTGATTTACTAAGGCAGCAGTTCATTATGCAATCAGTGCCTTCTAGACGTGTTTTGTGCATGAAGAGTTCAAAAAAGTGCAGTTCGGTCGTGGGATTTTCATAAGATTAGCAACCTCAAAAGAACGTAAAACAAGTCACAAGATAATGTTACGTATAGTAGTAACAGTATTCCAAAATACTCACTAAGACTTCAATTAAACTAAGTGAGGAAATTATTTAGGCTTCTATTACCGATTACATTTTAATCTCAACTTTAAGACGTTTGTAAAAGTACTGCAGTGGAGTCATACTACTGTCTAATAAACTGAAATAGCAATGGGCTGACAAACAAATGTTCAAAAACATGTCTTGTTAAAAATAATAGACATATCTTATCTATAAATCTATCTTGAATAAACATGAAGGAGCAGTGCTTCTATGCACCATATATTAAAACTTAAGGTCTGCTCCAAATTTCAGTTCTTTCAAATCAGTACTTACAATTTTTCCATTTGCCATTGCTTTTTATTAAATTAAATCTGGGACTATTTATTAATATATTTCACTACACTGCATTGTAATTTTGAGGATGCGCTTCAATCTGTTTCACAACTTTATTGTACCCTTTTTGTATGCATCTTTTGCAGTAATATATCATGTCATAGTGTTTTTTTTAATATATTTTACAAACATTTATAGAGCACCATTCAAGAACAAGGCAGTTTAACTTGCCTCGCCGTATCAAGAGTTCAATCAGTGTCTCCTATCAACTTTAATGATAAGAGCACAACTCCCAATCCCTTGTTTAGTTTTAGAAAATGGATAGATATTGTAATTTATTGCTCTTTATTTTGAAAAATAATAATCTTATTGTTTGTAAGGAAATGGTTACGATTTTTATAGAATACAGGATAATTAAAATGTATTTTTCCTACTACAATTTTCTCTTAATACACCAGTGCACACACTCTTTGGAGGCAGCTTCCATGCACACCAAGGACCTGGGTATACGATTGAATGTGCAATCAACCACATATCTCCTGCTATTTGTGTGAGCTTCCTTGGTTGCATATGCATAAAGAGAGGCCTACTTTACTAATTACATGAAAGTTGTGCCTCAGATGAAAGAAAACTTGCATTTGCGAGTATTTGATAAATAACACAAATTTGTTCAGGCACACAATGCATCAGAAACCTGATCGAGACAAAAGAGAGAAGTAATAGATGGATGGATAGATACAGATAGAGAGAGAGAGAGAGACAGAGAGAGAGAGAGAGAGAGAGAGAGAGATTCTAAGAAAGAAGAGTTTGGAGAATCGGCCAACAGGACAGAAGAGCAACAGTAAAACAGTTGGGAGCTTTCAGCCAAGCTTTAGAGCAATGAGAGAAAAATAAAGAATCAGTAATGGTAAGGGGGAAAAAGACACTGTTTCCATGGTAAAGCACAAGGATAGAGGCCCTGATAGCTTTCTCATGTTCTTAGGCTGAAATAATGTTTTGACCAGCACTCTTCCTTAGACTGCATAAGTGCCATTACGTGTCATCCATCTCCACCACAACACTAATGCCTAAAACATTAAATCGTAATAGTTTTACTCAGGTGGACCCTTTTAGATATGCTTTACTGGATATTATAAAGAAAATATATTCAGGGAGTATCTGTCTCTGGCACAGACTAGATAGATAGATAGATAGATAGATAGATAGATAGATAGATAGATAGATAGATAGATAGATAGATAGATAGATAGATAGATAGACAGACAGACAGATAGATAGATAGATAGATAGATAAGCCCAGCAGTGCAGGGTGTAAGAACTTGAAACTTGCTGAAAGGTTGCTGCAATTTCATCATCTGTATTCATCTTGCAGAGTATCTCTGTGTATATGGAAATAGTCCAAAGACAAGCAGATCAAAGGAAGAGCCATGTGTTCACTGCAGGCAGATCTGAGGTTTTGCCTACTAATTCAGGACCTGAAGATCCACAGAGAGGTTTGTGCCAGTGTGTGTATGGGTGTTATGTGTTTGTGTGCGTATTAGTGTTTGTTATTCATGCATATGTATGTCCGCGGCTGTGTATGTAATGATGGACAGTACTGGAGTTAAGTGTTCTCATCGAGGACAATCTGATATTTTAATAGATTCTACACCTTCACATGTATCACCATCATCAAGAAACACTCTCATCTGCTCTATATGCAGCTGTCAAAGCCTGCCTCTACTATTTAACAGATCTCAATTAAAATCTCATGTCAGGTTTAATGTACAGCAGCAGAAAACTGCCCCATCCTCTGCAGTTGTACACATTCATGAGATAGTCTACTCTAGGGTAATTATACTGTAGCAATACCAGCTATGGAAACAGCTACAGTATGTGCCTGGTATTAGCATCTACATCAAGTTCCCTTGAGCAATCATCTTTGCATGTTTTAAATTTTAGCTAATAAAGCAACCAAATTTAACGAATCCTCATGCTTATCATCAACCAACATGAAATTGGTCCTGCACCTATGGCAACAACACAACAAACCACTCTTGCACATCACATTGTTGATACAACCCTCTCACATGCTCTGTTAATAAAACAAAATAACACAATACATTGGTGACTTATTTAAAAAAAAAAAAAAAACAGTAGTCATTTGTGGATGAATATTGTGTTTCTGCTTAATCAACCAGGCTACCAATTTACAATGGGCGGTTATGGTACTCACATGCAGGACTGTTAACAACTAATCACCTGGACTATGTCAGCCTGCTCTACCTAACTGACCTCTGGTAGTGAGAACCAGTGTATTTACAGGCGCCACTCAGTTCAATGTGAACCAGATCATAGCAGAGTCCAATTCTGGGTGGGGTGAGCTTTACCGTTTGCATTTAAATGGCATTGCAGTTATCAAGTTTTATATGAACAGGGATATTGCAGTGAGTCTATATTTATTAATGCAACATTGAGTGTTTAGAAATAACCTAAAAGCCAGCCATAGATATTACATTAGAGGTAAACAAAACATCAGTGGACTAGTTTTAAAAGTATCCCCTCTTTACTCTAGTATCCTCATTTACCTGCTGTGTACCTATGTCCTTAAAAAAGAAATGCACAAACCCTTTTGGACTAAGGGTAGTAGCTCTATATTTATCCACAGGGTATCCTAGAATAAAGACAGAACTAGTGAAAGCCATAGTGAAAAATGACAAGGCATGTTATCTACCAATATTCATGCCCCTACTTCAGGTTTCTTGTGGTACTTACTGGTCTGAGTAAATGAGAGTAATCACCACCAATACACAACTCTATCCCAGAAATCTGAAATCACTTAGACCTTAATACCTCCTGGATGATGAATTTGACAGATTTGCTAAACTGAGAGGCAGCTATGAGCTGTGACTGTTATCTTCTACTGTCCTGTCAAACTGTCTTAAATCGAGATAGGAAAAAAGAAGATTGACATCTGTGTGCTATCATAAACATTTTAGAAATTCTGAGACATGAATACATATGATAGTCATTATGGGATACATGACAGATTGACAGTTTGTCAAAATTGTACATCCCAGATTTTTGCCAAGTGATGACAAGAGGCAGATAGTGATTAAAGGTTTGATTGAGTCTAATACACTGTACGTTTCCCATTTCAATGGAAGGAACTGCACTTACTAATAAACAAGTATAACTGGAATGCAATAAATGGCATGCTGGACTCAGGATTGAATTCATAAAATTAGCATCAAATTTGTTCTCTTCTGAAATGTATTCCACGTCATGCACAGTTATAGCAGCTCAAAAATAATTCTACACATCTATATTATTTTTTCATCGGTTGTGATTATTGTTATGTGCCATATTCATTTCATGTATTATGTCCATAGCATGTTCTTGCTAGCAAGATGATTTTAGCCAGAAATCAACCCTTCAGAGCCAGGAGTGTCATGTTAAACAACAACAAAAATGTTAAGTCACTTCATAACTATTTGTTTAATTTACAATTATGCCAACTGCTGTTAACTGTGTGGGTGTATATGTTTTTCGCAAACTATCTGTTACTTGTTTAGCCAGAAGACGTTTTGTTAGGTTGCTGTGGGATGTAGTGGGTCCCAAATTGTGATAATGTAATGAATTTAATCTGCCACCTAAAATGCTGGAAGTGAGTTTGCTGAACAGTAAACAGCAATTGGCTCAATAGAAAACCTGAGTAGAGCACTTCCTCACTCTGATATAAATACCTCCTGTCATGGCCATAATACCATGGTTTACAAACTCTCCTAGTGGATCCTGGGCCTACATCTGAAGTCTAATTATTGACTGATGGAACTATATGCCATAACATGTGTAACAGAATGTCTTTTACTTCTACTTGATCGATTGACTGTGCACTGGGGTAAAATGTATGGTGAATAACACAATCACTACACATAGTAACTGCCAATGAGTCACAAAGTAGCATAGATTACTGAAAGAATGCCAGAGGCCTTGAGAGATTTCTTAAGTAAGCGGTCTCATACATGAATCACAAATACGTCCAATGCAACTACCGAGCAATAGCAATCTTCTAATTGTTACATAATACACTTGTATATAAACTATTTGAAAAGAAAACACATCTCCCTGTCATTCGGGGATAACTAGGATTGAGCCACAGATAGGTCGGTTAACATAAAAAGCTCACATTTGGCCTTGTAACGATTATTTTAGAAGTACCCAAATGTCACATCTCAGTTCATTATGTTTCAACCACTCATGCACAACTTATACAATCCATAACTTGCCCATTAATCTCAATTCTGGATTGTATTCAGTGGGGCAAGGTGTAGTGTTTACTCAAGCATATTGTGAGCACTACTTGTGCATACAATTAGAGACACACAGGCCTGACAATGAAGGCTGGGCAGGGAGCCCTGAGGTTGCGATCAGCATGACGGTGATTGAACGTCAACTGATTTATCTGCCTACATTTTTCACCCTCCAGCAGCACAAGCCAAAAGCGAAGGGAGAAGACTAGCCATCCTTCCTGTTGACTTCTCTCATCTTAGTACACAATAATGCCTTGACAGGGACAGCCAAACAGCTTCTCTCTACAAACTCAAATCTGCACCTCAGTTAAAGCTGAAATGGCAGTCCTTTGTCTGTCTTTGTGCAAGACAAGGATGAGTCCATATGTGCTATCCTGTCCTTATTGTGCCTTTACACTTGTATTATCTGTCTGATTGTCTGCCATTTTGAAATGCTTTTTTATTTCAAATACGTGGTACCCTCATTTAGACTCATGTTATCTTTATTACAAGAACGGTTTGCATAAAGCTATTCGAGTTCGGCCACATTCGACACCTGCGTTTAATAATGAGGCTTTGACTCTTAGAACAGACTTGATCCTTAAAGACAGCTTAGCAGAGACTATATGGAGTCTTAGCTTCAAGCAAATTAGCCTGGCACTATGCTATTTCTAACGCTGGACAGATTGTGTGAGATAGGCTACTGGGCTCTTCATAGACATCCTATCTGCAAAAATGCCCGGGATTAAATCATCTGATTTCCACAGCCGGATCTTTAAGACAGTCTGTAGCTGTTCGTCACTTTTGTTTTCTGTCCAGAAAATACACTATGATGCACGAAATCTCACAGTAATGCGATGCATGTGTCGCTATGGCTATCTAAAAAAAATAATATCACACTTCCATGTCGAACCGCAATTAAACATGTGATATATACACTACATGCCTTGGTTTTCTAATAAAACTAGATTCCACAAATCGTCCAGGATCCCACTAAAAGCAGGGTTGTGTTAGCATTTAAGGGAGGCACCGCAAAATGATGTGTTGTTGGATTAAGACACACGCTACCCAACAAAGCCGTCATAGAATCATGTTTCATGAGAGGACATATCACGCTTTAATATCTTACCTTGTAGGGAGATTAACGACAATAAACACCCAGAGAAACAGCTTCAGGGAGAGGGAAGGCTTCGCCATTGCTGTCGAGCATTTGGAGGCTAAATTTGGTGAAGCCATCATCACCATCTTCGTTCCCTCTTTATTGCAGATGGACGTCTCCGTCTATTTACTGTGTTTCCTCTCTACGATACATTACGCACGTTAGCAGTAGCGGGTCTGCAAATCTAGACCCGAGGCGGACGTGCGGTGGAGTGAAATCATCCAAAACAAAATCGATGCGAGTCGAAAGCTTGATTTCGCGTCGCTTGCTTTTATTATATAAATTTTTGTTTCGTGTCTGTTGCCGAATCGTCAGCCTAGCAGGGCCTTAAAAACTGCCACAGACGGCGAAGCCCCCCGGAATATGCTACTCTAATATCGAGCAGCTGAAGAAAAAAAAAAACAGTGCAGTCTCAGTCTGAATGCAGATTAACACTGGGGTCAGAGAGGAACTGATGCACGTTGCTGCAGCACGGATCAACACATGCGTGGTTTCACCAAGCGGAAGCAGAGCTGCACTGAATAGTGGAAAAAGCCTTAGCTTGGTGCTACAGGAAAAATTGTGGTTTTATTGTTCACTGCTAGCACACAATTGGTGTATGCCACGTGATGACTGTAAAGACATCTATTTTTTAAGATGATACAATATGATAACAGTATACTATGTTAAGATAGTGACGATGTTAGTTTTGGCTGCTGTCGTGGGTGTAAAACTTGCCCCATTTGGCAATTGCTGCCAAATAATGTGATGTAGCAGTTAGCACAAAATAATCAGAGGGCACACAAAATGAAATCTAAGGTGACATCCTAGGTCCCTAACAGACTAATAAGGAGCACGTACAGATCTATTTAGAACCCTAAATGAGCTGCAGGCCTGACTTGAGTTCAGTCACGCTTTCAGCACCCTGGACAGCTCTATTAGTTTCATCTGCATATCAAACCACCAATCAGCACCAAGCACAGCTTCCGTCAGTTTGTTGCTACTAAAATCAGAGGAATACGGGATCTCACAGCCCAGTTGTTTTAACAAAACAAACAAACAAACAAATACATACATACTGTCATCCCCAAAACAGGGCTGGTTAGTTTACTTGTTTATTTTGTACTTTCATTGATTGTTTGTCTGAATGAGGTTAAGTAGCCTGTGCCAGAGAATACATTCATGTTTTGGCAGCATACACAATTCTTCTATCATATATGTGCTTTTCTAAGTCTTGTGACATTCATGAACCATTCACAAAGAGTAGAGGTTTGCACTGTCCTTTGTGAGGTAAGGTAGTACCCATTTCAATATCCTTATATAAGTATGCTAATGCTCCTGCTTTGGTGAGGTGTAACTTTTTTTCAAGGACTCCTTGAAGGGATGTTTGAGAAAATATGTGTTCATAATCTAAAAAACAAAATGGTAGCCTACTCACATTGCCTCATACATTACTTTATAACTGCTGGTACACTTTGCAATATCTCTCTCTCTCTCTCTCTCTCTCTCTCTCTCTCTCTCTACATCAATCTATTTAGACACACACACATTGCTTGCATGGCAATTTTCCAATCTCTTTAAATGCTACTTTAAAAGACAGAAGGGAAATCAAGACAAATGCATTACACAAATAAACACATATTGTAATTGGTGCTTGTTAGGACTGTGTGCGTGACCCGAACGGCAAGAGCAAAGTAGGTCATGTGTCCTCTGCAGCATTGCTCCAAATCTGTTTTAAATCACCAAAGGACACATCTGACAAGTTTCCATTTACAAATGTGTACAGTACACTATATGCTTGAGATATCTTTCATCTAAACTGCATTTCTCATATATTGTCATCTTCACTGACAGATGGGAAGAACACTTTGTCTTCATATGCAATATATTAACACGATGGGTAACCAAACCATGTTGGTGACATCTATAGTATTTTTCTCTTTCTTCTTCCTCAGTGAACATAATAAGTGTTTTTCTTATATTTTGTCCCTATCCAGTAAAAATGTTGTTGTCAAACAAACAAGTTAAAATACAGTTAATTGATCCCATTATAAATTAAAACCTACCAACGTGAAAGCTTAAGGGGGGGAACGAACAGCAAGGACAGTGACAGGTGCAGTGAAACAAGCAGGTGCTTGCAGAGTGGTCATCTTGTCATGGTGCATTAAACCAAATTCCCCTCTGAACATTTATTCCACAGGCATACAGGCAGTGAACATGCTGCATTATCATTTTTATGGCACCATGAGGTGACAGCCATGGTAAACTGTTGCACTGTGTGTATATATATATATATATATATATATATATATATATATATATATATATATATATATATATATATATATATATATATGAAGTCATTCACACAGAATGACAACCAGCCGTTGTCTGATTCCTGTTTTTTTAGTTATTAAAATTTGACTGTGGCAATCAAAGTTGATTGTGCTGCCTAAGTGTAATATGCATAGAAGATGATCTGGTTTCAAAAACACCATCATGTATTTATTTGTGGCAAGGGAGGCTCAGCGTAGGTTAATCATCTTAAGGAAATTGACAGATGCTTCATCAGGCAGGCAGCACTTCTCAAAGCAGAGTAAACCAGCTCCCAAAGACACTTTAAATAAAGAGAGGAAGTCTCGTAATATTTAATTTATATTCTTATAACCAATTTGCAATGCATATTCCCGACCATACTGTACCTACATCTTTCACCGTGGATATAGGTTTCATAAGCCAACACATGTCTGCAATATAGGTCATGTTTTGACATCCTTTTTATGTTTAATAAATATGACTATAATACTCGCAAAAAACACAATAATATTGAACTGTATGACTTTTGCTGTTTTATGTGCAGTTGAAACCCTGCTAGTATGAGCTGAGTTAATAGCAGAAAAGAATAATCTCTTGCCCCCACATGCTATTTTTCAATATAAAGATATTGCACATATCTACAGCTTTGGAAATAATGATCATCATATAGTGTCACTGCACACACACACACACACACACACACACACACACACACACACACACACACACACACACACACACACACACACACACACACACACACACACACACACACACACACACACACACACACACGCGGCCCATATCATTCGGTCCCCAGGGCCAGTTATCTCTCTCTGCCCTGCAGCCATGTCACTGCAGCTGTCAGAGACTCTAGCCATGGCGGTCATGACCCAAAAGGTAGCATCAGAAATACTGGTTAGTAGTAGGATATATCGATCTAGCTGAAATGGAAGAGGTAATTTAGATAAATGTCAACACATCCATTAGCTACTCGAGTAACTGTAACAGGTAATTAACAGATTTGAATGTATTTTGTTAATGGGGGACATTCACAGTTGGGCGATAAGTAGATACACAAAAGAAAGGATCGGTGCAGGCCAGAATAGAGGCTTTTTTTACAGTACTTGTTTGCTATTACAACATGTTACTAGATGTTTACTTTTAATCTATGTGGCTTAACAGGACATTTATTTTGATAATACAAGGCAGCCCGTTATTACCCCAAGCAGAATCTGCCGCTGTGTCTCTTGTTCATACTCTCATTCTCTCTCTCTCTCTCTCTCTCTCTCTCTCTCTCTCTCTCTCTCTCACATACACACACACAAACACACACACACACTAACACACAGAGAGAGAGAGAGCAAGAAAGAGAGATGTCAGGTTAGATCCACTTGGTTCAATAGTCACAGCAGTAATTTTAGGCCAAATTGGCACATCCCCAAATCATGGATGCACCTGGGCTCTCATTCATTGACCTACCTCCAGAAACCTATTTATCTGTGTGAGTTTATAACATTGAGAAAATGCACGCAGGTAGTTACCTTTACTGGCATGAACTCATAATTTTTATAGGGCCCCTGGCTTACACATGGAAGTAGTGTCATCAAACAGATTGGGTGCATTGTAGGCAGTGACAGTAGTGGCATTAGTTTAGTAACATATCTGCTTAAAGGAAATTCAACAATGACCTCATCTGGTAGCCATTCTCTCTGCAGACAGGGTGTTATGTGTGACTGGCTGTGATGATATGTTGTGTCATCTTTAGATAAAAGCTGGAGGAGGTATAGTCTTCTATAATGGCATCATTGAACACACAGATGTCCAGTTCCACTATCATTCCAGTTTTACAACCCACACATATGCTGTCACAGCCCTACTCAGTTCGCATCAAGCTGTGGCAGCAGAATGATCTACTGTTAGCACTATTGGATATGAGAAACAGCCTGGCATTCAGACCACAATGATGTAACATCAGAGCAAAAATCCAAAACAAAATGATTGAAGAAAAACATACACAACAAATGTTGAAACTTCATGAGAAGATTTGTCTGCAGGGATGACAAAAACAAGAAATAGACAGTAAAGAGCACTGAAACTGGAAAAGACAGATGGAGTATAAGGCCAGGTGGTCTGTTTATTAAACATAGAAAATGTGCAAAAGCATCGTTCCTCACTGAGAGCTTTCGGACATGAACATGAATAAGCACTCTCTGTGTTCTGACATTACTAAAAACTTTAAGCCACATCTGAAATGCCACCAGACTAGATTCCACCTTGTCCCTAAATGGTCCTTAGTCCAACTGACTCTAGCTTTTTATTTCTCATGCTTACAACATTTAGAAATGTTATCCTTTATCTAACAACATGCCATGCTGAGTCATTTGGTGGTCTCTGCTGATTTAAGGAGGGCCCAGATTAAGAGCAACATATCTGCATCTCTTGTTTTGCTGCAGTCTGTTTTGTTCTTCAAGCTGGTTCCGCTCTCTGTCATACTTTATACATCATGTTAACTAGAAACACAATGTGATTATAGGAGTAACCTAGTGGGCATTGTCATTAAGGAGTGGTTTTGAAAATAAGTAATTTCTTTATCATTATTTAGTCCGCAGCATTTAGGTTTTTACCACTTTAACCCAGGATTTTTACTGCATATGAGAGGAACATGTGTTCCATTCACTTGTCCTAGTGGTCACAAACATGTCTTTCTATGCTACTATTGCCCCCCCAAAAAACTGCTTCTGCACCAACATATCTAAAGTACCTGGAGTACACATCATTATGTTCTTACTATTTAATTTTTACTGTTGCATCTTAAAGTGGCTATAATGTAACTTTCAGTTTGTGTTCATTCTAGGGGCCCCTTTGGACAAAAGCGGTAGTGTTTTTACCACACCTTCCGTCGTAAAGGTCTTTTCTTTACAGCGTTCATTGCCCACTGTAGATTACTGAGTTAGCGTTACAGGGAGGTCATATAGTTGCGATGAATGTTTTGCTCAGAAAGAAAATCATTCATTTACAATAAGATAATATGTTACATGTGCATCGTTGCATTTCAAGTGTTGCATACGGTAACTTAGCCAGGATGTATTGTGAGCTCAACCAGGTAACATAATCACTGTCATTGTGTCACAGACCATAGCATTAAGAGATTGTTGTAGCAACCAATGTAGTAATAACTTATATAGTGCATTTCATGAAAACCACGGACGCTTTACACAGGTACAGTGGGGCAAGTGGAATTAAGATAGTAGGCCAACACAAACACGGACTAAAAGGAATAAAATGTCTGCGCTAAATAGAAGGGAGATGTAATTTAATGTTGGCTACTGACGTACAACCACATCGCGCAGACTAAAGTTATTTTATGAATGAAATAGACATAGTACATACCTGAGGGCCAATTCTGGGACTTTTTTTAATCATCTACAATCCCATAATTGTCTTCATCTGTTGAAAGACTGACCGACTGTGACTCTGGGTTTTGCCCGTTGTCTTTCACTCTCCCTTTTAGTTGTTCTTTGTTTAAATTCCTTTTTTTCTATGATGGCCCTGCCCTAGTATCAGCCATAACTACAACAGATAACTTCCAAAATAAAATAAAAATATAATTAGACCTACAAAAAGACATCTCCTGCTACCTTTTACCTGGCTGGGTGCTCAGCCGAAATCTGTGACCCATCAGAATGTTTTACTGTATAGCCATTCTATCTGCCGTAAATCATTTTGTGACTTTTTCTAAATCTTATGTTGCAGCTTGAAAGTCTGGAGGTTGGCAGCTGAACATCCATGTTATCACTATGAAGGATAATACCACTATAGGCTTGAGATGGGATGCCAACAACCCCCTCACTGTGGACAGGCAGCTGTAGAGGGTGTGAACAGTGTCTGACTTGTGGGCATTCAGATCTGTCAACCTGAAGGGGGCATAAACCACCAAATCAATCACCTTTCAAGCAGAATGGCACCCCTTAACAGGCTTTTACCCTCACACTGTTTGCATTTAACCTGGCAAACTATGTGGACTGTGTTTGGGTTGTGGGTGGATCTCACTTTAAATACTGGTCTTTGAGGAATGACTCTGCGAGTAAGCAGATGTGATGGATGATTGACATATCAGGACAAGGGTGCAGTTAGCAGGATGCAGTACTCTACTGCTTGAGAATTTCCACAGGAAGGCAGTTTAATTGGCAGTAAAACTACAGTAGGCCGATTTATGATTTGAGGATTTAGAAGCTGCTTTGACAGATTACAGAAAAAATAAATGTCAAATTCTTGAAAATAAGTTTAAAGGGCCAGTATGGGACATACATCATATGTAATGTTTGGAATAGTCTAAAACCACGGCTTTTTATATTAAAAAATATTATTATTTTATATTTATAAGTAACTGCAGGCTACTCAATTTGAATAATGATTTTGAAATCACAGTAGGAGTAGGATAGAAGATCAGCCAAATGAAGAAATAAATAATATCTTAGGTTCATTTAAGTTTGCAAACTTGAGTTGAAAGAAAGTTCAAAAAGACAACGTATCTGGCTCTATCTAAATTGTTCTAATCCAGTAAACCACCCATTGTATATGGATTGAACAAACCGTAAGGATTATTTAGAAATTCAGTTTACACTAAGCCTGTAACAGTCAAGCTCAGTTGTCTGCTTTCCATGAGGCTTGCACACACGCTCCTGAACTGTGGCTTGTGAGGCGCCTGCCAGCATCTAACATCTCCACTGTGATTACTCGGAAATTTAGCTGGCTGATTTCATGGCCTCTTTATATGATATTTGGTCTGCTTGACGTTAAGCAGGTATAATCTCCACTCCCAAAGGTAGATCACAGGGAGTTTCTGCTTTCAGCTCTGGTATTATTTCTGAGGATTTTATGTTCTCTTTAGGGTCACAGCTTTATTAAACACAAACCACAATTGAGCCCAAAGTCACTGATGCAGATACTACAGATTACATATGAGGGAGAAAATGCCAAAATGGAAGAATGGTGAAAGTTGCAGGCAGAGCACTGCCAAGTAAAGCAGAGGGATACTGGAATATGTGGATTGTTTGTCTACTTTTTTCTAAAGCCTCTTTGTGAGAAAAAAGTGTGAGAAAGCTGCAACACAGAAATGCTTCCACACACCGGGTGCAGATGCCAACATATTTATCTGCTTTGGGATGTACTTAGAGTATGATGCATTTTTCTATCAAAAGTAAATCCCCCTATCATTACTTATTAGCTCTTCCCCTGTCAGAATGCTAACGCCCTGAAAGAATTCCACCAATGCTTTTAGTGCTGTAGGGAACAACTTTATAGTGATATACAAATGCATTTCAGCCTGTGGCCTTCATTGCACCCTGATTTCTTTTCCCAAAATATAGCTGTTAATCTTCACAGCATGGCAAGTGTTGCTGGTATTTTCCCCTTCAAGGTGGCCTCTCTGTTTCCATTTACCTTTTTTGTAGATGAAGATGTGCCAGAGCCCCACTTTGTCATCTGAAGAACACCAATGCTCTGCCATCCCCCTTTCATCATAGGCTGGAGTTTCCAAAAAACTTCAAAACTTAGTTTGAGAATCACTATTATCTTGTCTGCCCATTTTTTTGTTAGGAGATGGAAATAGCTATAAAGACGCATAATTACTTTGATCACAGCTACTGTAATAAATAAGCTTTATATTGCTTGCATGTCAGAAAGAGAGATAGGCCACTTGCATCCATTGTCACTAAATGGACAGTCCATAGGGAACACTTCACCAGCTATCCATCAGCTATAAACTCTTGTCTCTGTGTTACAATGGCACCCAAAGCACCACACTAGAAAAGGAGCCATTTAGTACATTTACTCTGGCTGCAACACTATACATTCAACACCCCTTCAGATGGAGAGCATATCACGTAAGTCATTAAGAATGGGGAATTGATTCTGAAAGCAATATTTTTTATGTCTCACTTTGATGGTGGCCAAAGGCTGTGACTCACATTACTGCAGAGCACCACTGTATCTTTAATTATTCTTTAGTAACATGATAATGATGTCATGTGATATGGCAACTTGATTGGGCTATAACTGATGGGAAAATGTGTATGGATAACGTGGCCAATATGAGAATAATATTACAACCAGTAGAAATTGAATCCCTAAACCTACAAAGTCACTACCTAACATGAACTATGGAATGTATTATCATAAAGTATTACCTGCAAGGAATAAAGATGAAAGTGTAACTGTGGCTTTCACTGGAAACATTATTTTCACATCCCTTTCACTTTACAATGACATTCAAAAGGACAAGACGAGAAATAAATGACTTTAATTCAACATTTTGTTTTATGATTATCGGGCCTACCTCACCTAATCAGTGCAGTACATCTTCACACACCTGAATGGTTTTTAATGCCTTTGATTTAAATTAATTACATAGGATAAGGCTTTATCCAAAGCTTATCATTGTTTTCTATCAGTATCCATCAGGACGCTTACATAACAACTTGTTCAACCCAAGGCCATAGCACTCTGTCCCATTGTGCATATTGGTTACTCACAACAACAGTTGATTAATTTACTCGGCCTTGTTGTGCTCACGGTCGAGGGGGCCTCCCATTTTGTCTCTGACTAAGAGGATACCAACAGCCAGGGCTGACATAGAGTTTAGAACCTTTAGCTTCATCGAAACACATAAAAAGTGTAGTTCCTAAATTTCTATGACAAATAACAAAAGAGGGGCATTGTTTAAACACATTCTGTATGACAAATTACAGAACAACACTGTCCACAATCTGTATAGAGTCTCTTAAACACTCTTCCCCTGTAGGCTTGAAAGTTGGCTATGCAAATTATTTTTCCTTGCTCCTTGTAAGGGGATTGCATCTGTAGTCAGTTTGGATCTATTGAAACTTCTTCTGTGACACAATGGACACTGTCCATCCTTATGTTCAGTGTTCCAAAAAACTTAAAGATGGGCTAGCCTAACCAAAATCCAAGATAATTTCGTTTGTCTGTCTGTAGAAACTTTCAACATTTACATTACGTTAATACTGTTTTACCCTTACATGTATTTCTGGGCAAAATTTTACAATTGCCTAATTTTTTTTTTTAAATTGCCTATTTACTCATCCAGCAGACATGGAGAAACATTAGCATTTATTTGGAGTCACGTTCTTGACACCTTCACTGTCCTTTTAGCTTTGTTTTGATCTCTACCAACCAATATCTAGCTCATTAGCTGCCAAACGCTCCACTATGGTAACCAGCTAGAAAGAAACTGGTTGCCACTTTGTGGCAGGCAGGTAGCATACAGTGGGTTTATCTGAGTTTCTACTGTCTTCGTGCTACATGCAGAATCAGCTCCAGTGTGTTAACAACCTGTTAGTGCCTCTGTGCACACCTGCATTTATGTATCCGGAGATTTGGCTGTAAACCTGGGAAGTGCAGGACGTCAGCCTGCCTCTGTGTCATTTATGCCTTTCCACTGATCAGTGGGGAGTCTGTGGAAACTTATTCCTTTCTGCTCCTCTGATCAGCAGCCCGTAAAGGCCCCGGTGGGAGCCCCAGTGCCAGTCCGGGCTTCCTGTATGTACTTGGACAGAAAAGCTATAACCGTGTGTTGTATGTCTCTATGAGTTCAGCTCCTTGGGCTCCTCACGCATACATACCACCAGCAGAGTTAACAGAGGTGAAGTGCACTGCTTGGGTGATATTTGGAGACACACCAAGGACAGGACTGTGGTTTTTGAGATATGAAGAACAGAAATTCTTCCAGCAGCCACACCTGAAAAACAACAGGGAGAGAGAATAAGAGTGATACACAATTACTGTAGCGACAACCTAATATGTAAAAGCAGGAAGTGCTATTACACAGGAGACATCTCTTGTTGGTAGGTATTTCCTGACAATAAGAGATCAAATCAGTTGCTACATAGTTCATACTGTGCCTCCTCTGATACATCACAGAGTTTACAAAGAGTTGTTTTGTTTATAAAGCAGCCAAATGTATTATGGATCAGTTGGAGGGTCTTCATGGCTGTTGCCTAACCCAAGGCTATTCACTCTTACCTTGGGAGCTGAAACGTGCTGTGTGTCTAATTTTGGGAGACAGTAAAGTGCCTTGGGCTGAAAGCAATGCATTTGGTGAAAATGTATTGTCTAGGACTCCGCTTTGAGAGTGTGCTTGACTTCACAGTATGTTTTATTTTGACAAGCTTTAAATGATGAGCTGCTGTATTCACAAAGCCACCAAACTATTAACTGTCAATAATTTGGCAATATTTTACTCTCACTCATAACTGTAGTTTGTTTGAGAGTAAAACATCCAAGCAGAACAACTATTGTCCATACCGGCACTAAATACACAGACAGCCCAGCACAACAAACTACAACATTCGTACGTAAAACTTGATTAAAATAATTTCCTCATTTAATATGTCTTCCTTTTTTTGTAAACTTTGTATATAAAATAAATGTATGTATTCAGCAATATAAAATATTATGAATAAAAGCATCGAGGAAATTGTATTATAGAGCCACAGAGGTACAACTGTTTCAGTTCTTACTCTTGCTATGTGCAAGTTATATTAATTACTTTATCAAATCATACAATGTTTATTTCAAGTAAGATCAAACTTAGTATTTAAATGTGAAGTAAATTCCAACACACTAATCATCTTGGACAGTTCAATTAATATTTATGAACATGAACAAGTAAACCCGAAAGCTAAAATCGAGACAACCACGACTATGTGATCAGTATCCCATTTATTCAGCTGCTGTTCTGTCAAAAAATAGGGGGGCAGACTCTGCAGTCTGACTCTGTAAAATAACACTTAGGTCTTTTACACCCAAATGGGGTCATTTCATAAAAGTACTAAGAGCTCTGAACCAAAAGAGGTGCCTATATCCCAAGAAAATAGCCTTCGACACTGTCACACAATTCACAAAGTAGGCCCATCCACAACAAATGGAACTGCTCCAGGTGGTGTCGCTTGATGACATCAAAGATTTGTCTTCACTCTCTTGTGTGTGACTTCCAGAGAACTTTTGATGTTTGCAAAGGTAGACATAATGAGCCAAGGTCATAGAGACGTAGTTTACACTTTGACTTAAACATTTTGTTTGATTTAGTAATGCTTTTGATGGCTGCAGAGGATATCATAGTATTAGTAAATAGCACATTTTATTTATGTTTACCTATCACTATAGGTCACTATAGGTCAATATCCAAAGGCTCCCAAACAGCCTGTTCTCATGAACCATATGTTCGAAAAGATAAACACTGTAATTCGTATGATTTCCTTTTTTTTTGCCGGCCGAACCACATTGACTGCTGCTGTGTAAGAACGCATAGGTAGGTGATCAGGGTGATGGGTGGGCGTAAACACACAGGACTTTCAAGCCAGTCGCTTCCCATGGAAAACAAAAGACTTTCACACAGGAAATGCATGTTCCTTGGGAGTGTTTTAATACAAACCACAATCTTTTTCCTAAACTTAACTAGGCGTTTCGGTGCCCAAACATAACTTTCATCGCCGTGTAACACTCACTTTTTCTTTCCTAAATTTAATCGTAATCCTGTCGAAATGAGCGGCAGTAGCATGGAGCTCTGTAGTGCCACCGGCTGGTCACGCAGATGTCACATGACCAGCTGGCGGCCTCTTAGTTTTCATTTGATATCATATGCTTTAGTGTGCATAACTTTTCGTGTGATATCATACGAACCCGTTCATGAGAATGCGTTGCCCAAAACGTCACATTTTATTTACTACTGCATGGTTGCGGTTTAATCATGTGACTGTTATCATAGCTAGCTAGTTAAGTTTAGGCAACAGAAATACTTAGGGTTGGTAAACATAGGGGATTGGCCAAAAAAATTGTCATGTGAAACTAAAATGAGGACGTAATGTGATGTCACAGACGTCATTGTGTCAGTAAATTAAACCTTGGTTAATTGAACAGTGACATGATGACAGTTGACTTTTGGATTTACAATGGTCACAAATCCTGGTCTCCTAAGTGAAATTCCTGTGTTTCTTTGACTCTTCTACCACCCCGACCTGACTCCTCCTCCTCCTCCACCTTACACAGAATTTGGCGCTCTTCTCAAGAACTTAACAGAACTCAAAGCGCAGAGACGGTACACGAGTCCACACTCCTGTTTATGTTCTACATCGAAAGTTGATCAGATTCAGATTTATAGTTCAAAGAGTTTCAATTATGCAATGCACCCCTTAGATAGGCGCCATGTAAAGGTCAATTTGGGCTTCACGCATTGAAGGTTTGAGTAATTAATTTGCTGTGGCACAGTCATTTTTCTTACTTGCAGCAAAACGAATGAGGACTAATGTGGTCTGCCTGCAGTGTGTTGCAAATTCTGATGTGTGCTAGTGTATATACTTAATGCGTTTCTAAATTATGCATATAAACAGTTTCTTAATATGCATAATTTTACCTTTTTCATTGAGTGTTGGAATTATGTCCAATAGAAGATACACTTTCCTGCTAACTGTTTATCACGTGAGCACAGTCCCGTATTTAAAGAAATATTTTGCTGATTTTAACCCAGCTCTGTGTCATGGCAGTGTTTTAGATGAAAGGTGTGTGCCTTCCCTCCATGGTGCCAGTGCACAGAGCTCGGAGCAGCTGCAGTCTGCTGCAACACATCACTGAGGTCAGCTGAGATCTGCCGGATGGCGTCTCCGCTGGAGCTCTGCACTGTTCATCTATACACACTGTCCACACAAAGATGACACAGAGCTGAATTGAAATCGGCAAAGTATCCCTTTAAGACATGTGGTGGAAACGGTATCCACTGACATAATTAAAAGCTCAAAAAAAGAAAATAAGTGGACCTTGAAACAATGAAAATAAACCCCCCCAAAACACAGAATATTAAAAATAATTGTGCACTATAGATAAACTGATGTATCCTAATTTCTCTTGTTTGCACAATTATTTTGCTGTTAAAAATCATGTCTTCTCCACATAATATTTAAGGAAGTGCCTGCACAGTATGCAAAGGAATGTAATATTCTACTGTTACTTTCTGATATTTGTTGCTAGTTACTTTATGGGGAACCTTGAGTTTGCCTGAGCCATCTCTGACTGAAGGAGTTTAACTCTTCATAGCTGCCAAAACAGAAGAACATTGGACATTTTTTCTACAGTTATTCTAAGAACATCACCTAAAAAGTATATTCTGTAAGTTATTGGCATTATAAATCATTGAGAAAGGTACTTATCCTTTACTTATTCCTTTACTACTCAGTGGAAGAATGGCATTGTACTGGGCAGCCTCCATCTACTGTATAACAGTGTGTAACTGTGAAACTGCTCAAGAATCACAGGTACTGACATTACCATCACCATCATTCCCATAGTTGTCATCAGGGTTCTAACCCCATTGTTTTTTTCCTGGTTTAGTATTATTTATCGCCTTCTGCCGTGGCTCAAGCTGGAAGGAGTTAGAAACACGAAACCTGGAAATGATGTGCATTCGGTTCCCAAGAAATATGAGCCCAATCTGCCACATGGTGGCGCTGCAATTAACGATCAAAAAAATGATTTTGGAAAGAAAACCTCAGGCCGTAAGTCCGATTGACTTGAAATTTCTCACACATATGCAGCTGAATCTGCTCCACAAAAAAACTTCTTGGACCATAGAGGTGCACAGTGATGGAATTTTTGGCCAATTTGCATAATGTGAAAAACAGTAAAATTAATAGAACTTTGTCAATTTTGATCCTATTGACACCAAAATTGGTATAGAGCCTTGCAGGACTGAGATACACATTATAAGAGCAAGATTGGTGAAAAAACATGGCTGCCATCAATTAAAGAATTAAGCCAAGGGTGGGGCTTAGCAGTAATTTGACCATGGTTTGACTAATCTTCATAAAATTTGTAACATACCGTTTCTTAAAAAATACGATGGAATATGCGGGATATTTATGCAATTTTATGCAATGAAATTGCGGGAACTTGCAAAAACTGCAAAAAAGTGATTCCCCCAACACCGTGTTCTCACTAGGGGAAATGACGTCATTTCATAACGTTCCCATGGTAACAGGGGAAAATGGCTGCTCTTGTGTGAAGTAAACACAACATTTTTCAACTTTCTGCTAAGATACATGTGACTTTCTTGCAACGAAAATGTGGGGATTATGAAATCATGCAAGCCCCGCATATTTTGCGTCGAAATCGACAATTTATGTTGCGAAAATGCGGCGTATTTTAAAAAATGTGGCCCCCGCATAAATATGCAGACTTTGGCTGATTATGCATTGAATTCTGCGATCACATAATCGCGTTTTTCTGGAGGGACTGGATGGAATTTCACCAAAATAGGTACACATGGTCCGGGGGTAATCAGGATCTGAAGTGTCATATTGATTGGTGATGTGGGCGTGGCCTATTTAGCATTATATGCTAAATTATGCATTTCATAAGTTACTGGGAACTGGATTGAGCTAGAGACATGACAATTGTCACCATAACTGATGCTGATGTGCTCATGCTCCCCAAAGAATATGATGCAATTTGGCCTGATGGTGGCTCCATAACTTAGGTCAAAAGTTTTAAAGGCCATGCCCCACACACAGTGAGTCCGATTGACATGAAATTCCTCACAGAAGTCCAGCTCAATGTGCTCTATAAAAAAGCCTCTTGGAACATAAACGTCTGTGATGATGGTATTTAGCTAATTTGCATGATATGAAAAACAGTTAAATGAATAGAACTTTGTCAACATTTCTACTATTACCAAGATTCTTCATAAAACATGGCCGCCATCGATCACAAAACTTCCTAAAGGGCGAGGCTAGAAAGGAATTGCCTATAACTCAAGATCTGCCGTACCAATCCATGTAAAATTGATAGAGACATTTAAGACCATGACTTTAACGTTCATACCAAGTTTCGTTAAAATCCGATAAAGGGGGCGAAATCGAGGGACTTGCTGCATCTATTGTAGGGATGTAACAGGTGTTTTTCTATATAGCATTAAACCATCTGAATTGGTTTTGCTCAGCTTTGTGAAGCTACAAACCCGCTCAACTCTGTTTGCGGCTTTGACTTTGGCGATTTGACATCTGCTCAATGCTGCTTGCTGCTTTGACTTTTGGTGATTGGGCTGCTGCCAAAGCCTGCTGTAGCTCAGGCGGTAGAGCGTTTGCCCTGCAGTCTGATCTCAAAGTTTATAAATGTGAGTAAAAAGGTAACTGTAACAAGTGAAAGTGCTTTGAGAAGCCGAAAAAAGGGTTTGAACCCACGAATTGTCGCTTGTGGCTATATTTGTTGTTGTTTCTACTTTGTTATACTTGATTTAGTCTCATCAAAATAATTTTGATGACACAATGCTCAGTGGTTATTGCATCATCAACAATATAACCATCATCATCTGATTCACACTTCATCCATCCCCCATCTCAGGGGATGGAAGTAGGATACAGTTTTTCTAATGTGGGAACAATTACCTGGACACATGATTTGATTTAGAGCATAAAGGCAGCCACATCCTGTGAAGCATAATGGATTTAGCTAAGTAACTTCTTAATGCCCTTTCTGGAAAGCACTCTATTGGATTTGTGCATCCTTCCTCCATCTCTAACATTCCCTCCATCATTCCTCACCCTGTATCTCTTCCTCTGTCTCTCCATCCATCGCACCACCCCTACTTCCCCTGCTATCATGGTGCCACTTGGGTTGATTATAAAAACTTGCCTGGGTGGCTGCAAGACAGCATGGAAGTGTCACTACAGATTGCAAAGAGAAAGTGTATATGAGATAACGGTGGTCTCGCTATGCCCTGCCAGTCGTATATCTGATGTTCTGTCAATCACATGCTCACCTACCGTGGACCTTTAAGATTCAGTGCATACAGTACCTTCAGGATACAATACAATGGATCTTTTCCATTTTCAGTTTGTTTCAGTTTGTTTTCTATGTTTACCATCCAGGATTTTTTTTTTTTACTTCATGCAAACAAGTCCAAAGGAGAAAAGCAGGGAGGCAATACATTCAAAAAGGCACGAATATGACAGGACAGCTGGAACACTACAGCTGGGACAAAACAACAGACATTTTGGCAGAGAACAATGCCTCAAGGGCAGGGTTAAAGAGATATTTGGCCATATATAGTATGATATTTTTTATGGCAATGTTTTATGACAATGTTCAGTGATGCAGCAATTAGAACTTCAAACTCACATTCTGTGAAGTTTCCATACAACTACATAGAAAGGTTTCCAGAACATTTACACAATTGCAGGCAGAGAGTGCTCTGCTGACAATATCATCATTGTTGATCCCAGTGAAGCGAAAAATGTTTCTGTTTCCTAATTAACTATGATAAAATGTTCAAAGAGTGAAACCATATGTACTGTAAAGGTGTGCATTGACCAACCTGAAATCAGAGAGAGTAGGAAATGCAGCCATACTATAGGGTTGTATAAATAAAAGATGGGAAAATCTATCAAAGGACAACAGTTGTCTAGCTTTGTTACAGTGTTACGCTGTCATATTAGACAATATGAGGTTTAAGGCTAAAGCACGTAACTTTTTGATATTAATGAACGTCTGTTACATTCAAGCCATTGCCAAATGAGTTGCTACAAAGCTAATTAAGACTATCAGCTCCACAAAACTCTCTCTGTATTTCTCAGTATGGCTATGTTCAGAAAATTGTGTCGTCCAGTGACTTTCCCGCACAGAAATTCGAGTGAAGATAATTACCTCTTCTGAAGAGTCTATCATGTTTTTTTAATCCTGTGTGTCCTTCTTGCATACTAGCAACTGCGTGGAGGAGGGGTGGGGGCGCGTGCGCGATCACGGAAGGCTTGTATCATGTGGACACGCCAACAGTGTTGTTGTCATTACTTAGAATTCCTCATGGGGAGACAGAAACTACATACTATAGCTTTAATGAGGTATTCTTCTTTCTTGTTCTATCTACTTAATCCGACAGTAGAGCTGCCTTTCAGGAGAGTTTCCAAGTGCATCCAGCAATATAAACGGTCTGTCTTTTTTTCAGTGTGTCACTGAGTCGTGAACTTGTAATATTGCCATGCCAAAGTTGGATTTGCCATGCAAATCATTTTACAGTATCTAAAGTGTGCAGTGACCAGGGAGCATAGGTGTATGTGTATTAAAATATATGAACTGATGTAAATTACAGGCAGTGCAGTAAATGGAGTAGTAAACAGATTGACTAAAATAATTGGTCTTGGGTTGAGTATTGTCTTTGTAGCCACCAGTAGAACCAGAATTTTGAGAACACAACACATTTTGCAGCATTTCTTGTTTTGCAAACTGGAACACAAACTAGTGTTTTTATTAAGCAAAACGGGCCTTTTGTTGTGACAGTTTTGAAAATGAAGGAATGGGCTGCAGTTGCTCTTAAAAGTAATATGTTCCATGTTCTCACAATTTTCCTTCAAGAGAGCTTTTTGAATCTCCACTTGCAGGGAATAATGAAATGAGGTCTTAAATGGAATAGACTAAAGATTTCAAGAAACCTAAACACAGTATAAGCAAGAAACATAAAAAGATGGTTCAGTGGCCTTAAACCGAATCTGTCACCTTCATTGGCAGTTAATTGGCACTTTGAGTTAATACAAATCAGATTATGTTGACACACACCCATCTGTTTAGACAGTTGGTTGCCCAGCATGTTTATGAAACACGATTTGCTTCATTCACCTAATTGAATTTCAGTCAGAGGGAGCATTTCCTCTCAGAACAAAACACTAATTTAAGAAAAACTCAAAAGCAAGAATGTTATGAATTTGGCTCTGAGACATAATTTGGAACAGAATACTAAATGAGGGGAGAGAGAGAGAGAGATATTTGTCAGTGGTCAAGTTTGTTTGATATACAACACTGATTTATTTAGTGT